>QLSR01000005.1:10160873-10325803 GCA_031780015.1 Citrullus colocynthis | reverse complement strand
TGGGGGGGGGGGGGGGGGGGGGAAGGGTTGTAAACAAATGGAAAATGTAAGAAATGATGTACTTACTGGCCACCAATAAGTTCCTGCACGACAAAAATATTCCTTCAAACCTTCATAGGATAAGATGTAAATACTCAAACTAGTCAAGAATATATATGAATCTAGTGCATTGTCATACAACACTTCCCTATTAGCCTCCAATAAGTTGCTTTAATCACAAAAAATATTCCTTTCAACCTATATATATTAATCTAACCATTATGTTGTTCTTAATACTCTCAACTATGTCAATTGATATATACCACATATTAATAGCTCAAAAGAATACAACCCAAAAGAAATAAAACATCAAAGTACCACATATTATGCAAAATATACGTGTGATCCTACAAATTCAACACATTTAGATCATACGTGGTGAATGTCATCTTGTGTGTAAGTAGAGGGTGAACCTTTCATCTGTAAACAAAAAAATTGATCTTAACATATGTAACTAAAAACTTAGTTGAAATTGTTTGAAACTATTATGTACATACTATGTCTAGAATTAAAGTGCTCTTAGATAATATTATACCACACATAAACTGCATGACATAATAACCGCATTCCACCTCTCTCAATTGTTTAGGACATTGTACATACAACATAGAAAAACATAGATATGGTAGATAAGATAAATATGAACTAATTTGAAACTCACTTGCAGTGTGGACTCACGTACCTTGACGACCTTCGAAGTTGGGTTTTTCTTTTTTACGATGTCAAATGACCTACAAAAGCATACATGAAAAGTAAAATAGTTTGACTATCAACATAAAATAGTTAGTTATTATACGCATGTATGGTAAAGCAGGTTTCGCATACATCCCAACTACTTCCATGATATCTTCATGGGTACGATTTTTCAAAGGGTCGATCCAAAATACAACACCTTTTGTGTAACCAATTACTACCAAACTCCAGTGATTGTTATATGTAAACGAAGTCATAAAACATGTTAGATTAACACTTAACAAATTCAATGCTCAATTCTACAAAACATACCCCAAACTGTAAGAAATCAATAGAAGTTGATGTTGATTTGTTCCAAGTAATCTTGCAAACAACGATTGCGCACGTGAAATTTTGTAAGCAAATAGTGAAATAGATCCAGCGTCCAAAAACTTGTACATACTAAAGTATTGCACTTATCAACAAGCTTGCATAAGTACCTAATAGTGCATAATAATATTAGATGACACACTGAACCCAAATTTTAATTACTTAAAAGTATCATGTTCAAAATGTCACTTACATCATGTACGCATCGAGACAAGCATTTGCTATTGTTGGGATTTGTGCCCTAAAACCTCGTAATTGGTTAGTTAATTTAATTATTAATTATGCAATATTAATTTATCAATTAACGGAAAATCCAAGGTTATTGCATGAAGTCTTGAACATGTATGTAGTTGAAATACAAGTGGATCATGTTCAAGAAATAACCTAAAGGTTTATAGTATATGGATAAGGTTGGGTGTCTTATCCTGGTGACACTATGGATACAACCCACTTTGTAATAGTTGCAAATGGTTTAATCCAAATTGTTCATGTGGAGACATGTGAGTGGGGGTATCCTATACAAAGAGTTTGTATAAGATCGGACTATGAAATATTTAATCTCTCTTTGTAAATACGTTAATTGATGAGATTAATATTTCATAGGATGATCATGTGCAACTCGATCTTAATCCTGAGTGACTTATGAACTCCTGTCTGTGAGGTCGATCCTTTTATTTGCATGGGTGAGAGTTGCCCGAGTTGTCGACTCAATAAGCCTACCATTTTGGGGATTTGACTAAATGGAGAGCTGGGAACATAACTTCACAAGATAGAATTCACTCCACCCCAAATAGGGTAAGTAGATGAGTAGTTCCCGTAAGTGCTGATTTCGGGTCTTGAATAAGGAGCCTTACCCTCTCACTGGCCCGAGAGGGATTTAGTTTATGGTTGGACCATAAACAAATTGTTTATTAAAGAAATCAGTGGTACTTGAGGATAAAAGGTAATTACAGGTGTAGAATGGATATTTGACCTAGCTGTAATTATGACCAACTCGTGAAAGGTCGACTTACTTATACTGATTATATCCATGGACACAACTTGTCCTACAGTGCATAAGAGTTCAACTATGGGTCTATAGTGGTTTGTCCTGTAGTCAATGAAAGAAGATTAATTTAATTAAAGAATTAATTAATCTTGAATAATTAGAGCTTATAATCGGTAGGTCCATAAGATCCCCTTGCTAGCTCACCATAGACCAACAAGGATCAACTATGTTGAAAGAAAATTTTGAAATGTTTAAATTAATAAGGAAAAATATTAATTGTATTGGATACAATTAATTACATGATTGATTATAAAGTTTATTTGAATAAGATTTAAAATATAACTTTATAATATGAAGAATTAATTTATTTGAATATGATTCAAATAATTAATTATTTATTTGGATGAAATCCACATAAATAAATAGAGGGAGAATTAATTAATTAATTAATTTGAATTAGATTCAGATAATTGATTATTTAATTTGGATGAGATTCAAATTAAAGATTCTGCAAATAAATATTTAAATAAGATTTAAATATTTTAAACCATTTAATATGAGATATTATTTGGATAGATATTTATTAATATTATATATTATTAAATATTTATTTTAAAATCTGAGATTATCCTAATAATATTAGGAGTGATCCATAGAGTTCTATAAATAGAGCCCTTGAGAGCCTTCATAGAATAGATACACTCTCTATAAGAATAATCTCTACGATTACTTTAAAACTCTCCCTCTAGAAATTCTCCAAATTTTCTTAGAAAAGTTCTAAGAAAATTCTTCTCATTCTTTCAAGAAGTGGTTCCCACAAACCGGATCCTTGCCAGAGTCATAGCAAGGAAGATCTCTTGGAAAAGAAAGACTACAAGGAGAAGACTATCGGTTCAGGAGAAGATTTTGCTGAAATTATAGCTCGGCAAAAATATGTTGCTTAACCTTTTCATAACTTTTTGTACTTTTAATTCTTTTAAGAAATCAAGGAACGTGATCACACGCTTCCACTGGGATTCAATTCCCTTCAGCTATAGGACACATATAACAGAAATCCCGCAACACATCAAGCAATATGCAACACTTCCTTTGAATCTCAAACACTTTAATGGGTATAGAAATTTGGATTGATGATTCGATATGCTCCAATTCTCGAAGCAAACATCGTAAAGCTACTGAAGAACTCTAAAGTGGTGTCATTAAGATTGCAGGTACATCTTTTGACAGATTTTTAGATTCCTTTTACCACAAAATTAAACATTAAAAATAACATATACTAAAACATACAATACCATAATTCGAATACATATTATCTTCTCTTTGTCAATAATCACTAGATGTCGTGGCCATAATAAATGTGAACCTATTTCCTATGATAGTATGTTGGCCCCTTTCTTTGATGGTACCGAAATTGAGCAATCACTGTCTACGACCACATTAGTTGACACTTTAACGTTATCAGCATTCACTTCAGAATCAAATATTGTCCTGGCTCCAATGATATCTTCCTTTGATCCAATTGCAAGAAAACAAGAAGTTTTATCCTATTTTTGAAGTCATTGTAAAATATGTAAATTATTATTAAGTCACACTAGGCTACTGTAATAGCCCACCAAAACTGACTGGACCATTACTCGATACATGCAACATTGAGGAAGAAAGACAACATAATTTTAAGAAATTGGAGATTTTTATTAAAACATGATAAAAAACAATGGTTCGGGATACCCCTAAGAAAACATTTTTTTTTCTTTGGAATTGTTCAATTTATTAGAAACAAAATAAGTTCAGTAAATAAATAATTCAACAATGAAATTCCAAACATGACGCGGAAAAATCATATTAGACTTTAAATTTCAATGGCAGAAAAACATGCGTATGCAACCCTAGCGAAAGACCCTGCGAGTCCCGTAGCGCCTCAAGGATTCTTCTTGTCATTTGCCAACACGTTCTTTCTCTTACCTGGAGGCATAAAGGAAAAGGATGAGTATGAAGATACTCAGTAAGTAATCCCCTACCGGGCTCAACTAAACACTGAATCTCTATGCATACAACATGAAGTTAGCATAGGTTACCCCTATCGTTGGCAAAACGCGTTCACAAACTGGTGATCATGAAGGAACACATACTGGTGATCCGAAGGAACACAAACTAGTGATCCTGAAGGAACAAATACTGGTGCCCTGAAGGAACACATACTGGTGCCCCGAAGGAACACGAACTAGTGAACATGTTGCCAACGTAGGGAACAATAATATGCATTCAGGGGTATACGGGGTCTGTAGCATACTATCATGGTATCTACCCTGTGGTCACCTGAGCCTGGTATCTAACACGTTTTGTGCGAACCTACAGGGGATATTACACTAACAAAATGTACATGTGCTAAACCTACCCAAGGTTCTATTTATCGGAAATGGCAGTCTAAACATCCAAATTAGGTAACAGTACGGACAAGCTATACAACCATTCCAATTATCAGAGAAACATTCCATAAATTCGAGGTATCGAGTCCAGCGATACCGTCGGTAGGGCAATTACTTACAGTGAGATTTGGTTTAGTCACTTGACTGCGCAACTCAAATCCTGTCTAGAAACTTAGGTTGAAAATCCCCAACTGAAATGCAGCAAAAGACAGCGGCGGCGGTGGAGAGAGGAACTCGACGGTGGCGGCAACAGCGTCCGAGAGAGGGAGATCCGATGGCGGTAGCACGGCGGCAACGTGAGGAGGAGTACCTGAGAGAGAAACATGTTAGAGAGGTGATACCGGCTGAGCAAAACCGAGAGAGAGAGAGAGGGAGGGAGAAACGTACTGCTGTGAGGGAGAGAAAGTCTAGCGAGAGCGAGACTGTGAGCGAGACAGTGAGACTCGAGAGAGAGATTAACGCCATGAGAGGGAAAGAGAGCGAGACGGTGAGTAAGACAGCGAGACCCCAGAGAGAGATTGATGCCCCGAGAGGGAAAGAGAGCGAGACGGTGAGTAAGACTGCGAGACCCGAGAGAGAGATTAACGCCGCGAGAGGGAAAGAAAGCGAGACAGTGCGCGAGAGAGTGTGCCGGTGACGGAGAGAAACTGAAAGAGAGTGCCAGACGGGAGAGAGATCTGCTAGCGCGAAAGAGTGTGTGTATATGTGTGCAACTACGGGAGAGAGAGGGTGAGGCTGCACGGAAAACGAGGCAAATTAACCTAAAAAAAACCTAATTAATTTCAAAATTAATTTCCCTCTTCTCTTTCCTTCCAAAATTAATTACCCCTTTTATTTCAAATTAAATTCCCTCTTCTCTTTTCTTCCAAAATTAATTTCCCTTTTTCTTTAATAAACATTATTCCAAATCAAAATAAAGGCCAAAAGGATATATAATACCTGAAAATTGGGGTGTCACAATCTCCCCTCTTTAAGTAGCTTTCGTCCTCGAAAGTTTAACCTTGAAATAACTCCAGATATAACAAGCGCATCTCATCCTCCCGCTCTTAGGTTGCTTCCTTGAACCGATGATTCCGCCACAACACTTTCACTAGTACTATCTCTCGGTTACGCAGAGTTTTTACTTCCTTTGCCAAGATTTGTACCGGCTTCTCTTCATAGCTCAAATTCTCACTCAGCTGCAAGGCTTCGAAGTCAACAACATGAGAAGGGTCCGCTATATACTTTCTTAACATGGACACATGGAATACATTGTGGAATATGGAGAGTGACGGTGGCAAGGCTAAGCGGTAAGCCACTGGGCCAACCTGCTCCAAATTTTCAAACGGTCTGATGAAACGAGGGCTTAACTTCCCTTTCTTTCCAAACCTCAAAACGCCGTTCATCAGAGCTACCTTCAAGGATACCTTATCACCCACTTCAAATTCAAGTTCTCGTCGTCTTACATCAGCATAGCTCTTCTGCCTACTCTGAGCTGTCTGCACTTGGGGCCCAACAATTTTCGCTCCCCTACTTCACCCCAGCAAATTGGAGACCTGCAACTCTTACCGTATAGGGCTTCAAATGGCGCCATGCCAATGGTAGCCGAGAAGCTGTTATTATAGGCGAACTCCATGAAATGCAAGTGGGAGTCCCAACTCCCTAGGAAATCTAGGACACAGGCGCGCAACATATCCTCCAATGTTTGGTTCAAGCGCTATGTTTGTCCGTCAGTCTGAGGGTGAAATGTCGTATTGAAATCTACCCGAGTACCTAACGCTGACTGGAGACTTCTTAAAAAATTGGACGTAAAACGAGGGTCTCTGTCAGACACTATCGAAACTGGTACCTCGTGCAACCTCACCACTTCCTTCATGTAAATCTGTGCCTACTTACTCACTCAGTAGGTGGACCTACCTGGAATGAAATGTGCTGACTTGGTGAGACTGTCTATAATCACCCATATCACTGTATGGCCCTTCACCGAGGCAAGCTCACAATGAAATCCATGGATACGTGCTCCCATTTCCATTCGGGGACTTGTAGGGGCTGCAATAACCCTGCGGGCTTTTGTCTAGCGCCTTTATTTGCTGGCACACCAAACACTTATTGACAAACTCCGCCACTTCCTGATTCATATTGTGCCACCAATAATGGCGTTTCAAATCCTGATACATCTTGGTACTACCAGGATGTATTGAGAATGGCGAGCCATGGGCTTCAGTTAGCAATTCCCGCTTAACTCCATTGTCTGTTGGCACACACAAGCGCCCATGGTAAACAAGCCTATTATCCGGAGACACCGAGAACTCGCTGGGTCATCCTGCCTCCACCTGGCGGAACTTCTCAATGAGGTACGGGTCGCTTTGTTGTGCCTCGATTATCTTTTGCCTTAAGGCTGGCTGTACTAATAATTGGGCCAACTGTGACGTGACCTCTACACAATTGAGTTTGGCTGGTAATTAGGGCCGCTGAATGGACTGCCTTACGACTCAAGGCATTTGCTACCACGTTTGCTTTTCCTAGATGGTACAAGATTTCCACAGCATAATCCTTTACCAATTCTAGCCATCTGCGCTGTCTCATGTTCAACTCCTTTTGGGTGAAAAGGTATTTCAAGCTTTTATGATCAGTGAAGACCTGTATTCTTTCTCCATATAAATAGTATCTCCATATTTTCAACGCAAAAACAACCGTTGCTAGCTCCAAGTCATGAGTCGGATAATTTTGCTCATGGTTCTGTAGTTGGCGAGATGCGTAAGCGACCACTTTACCGTGTTGCATCAACACGCAACGCAACCTTTTCTTGGAAGTATCACTGTACACAACAAAGCCACCTGACCCATCCGGGACTGTAAACACTAGCGCAGAAACCAATCTCTGTTTGAGGTCCTCAAAACTCTCTTCACAAGCATCA
The DNA here is from genome assembly GCA_031780015.1 of Citrullus colocynthis. Classification (NCBI taxonomy): domain Eukaryota; kingdom Viridiplantae; phylum Streptophyta; class Magnoliopsida; order Cucurbitales; family Cucurbitaceae; genus Citrullus; species Citrullus colocynthis. The sequence continues at coordinate 10,318,392 of QLSR01000005.1, read as the reverse complement.
CTCCAAACAAAAAGAGTACCCTTCTTGGTCAACTGAGTTAACAAAGTGGCTATGCTAGAAAAGTCTTTAACAAATCGACAGTGATAATCGGCTAAGCCCAGAAAACTTCGCACCTCACTGACTGTCGTAGGATGGGACCAACTCGTAACGGCCTCTATCTTTGCAGGATCCACAAAAATTCCATCCCCTGACACCATGTGCCCTTGAAAAGACACTTGCTTCAACCAAAACTTGCATTTAGAAAACTTAGCAAATAACTTGTGTGACCTCAAGGTTTCCAGGACTTTCCGCAAATGTTCCTCATGCTCCGACTTTGTCTTGGAGTAAATCAGGATGTTGTCGATAAACACTATAACAAAAGTGTCCAGAAAGTCTTTGAACACCTGGTTCATCAGATCCATAAACACTGTTGAGGCATTCGTCAGGCCAAAGGACATAACTATAAATTCGTAGTGTCCATACCTAGAACGAAAAGCTATCTTAGGAATGTCACTGTCCTTTATTCTCAACTGGTGGTATCCTAAACGAAGGTTGATCTTGGAGAACATCGTGGCTCCTTGTAACTGATCAAACAGATCATCAATCCTGGGAAGTGGGTACTTATTCTTGATGGTTACCTTGTTCAGTTCTCTATAGTCGATACAAAGACTAAGCGAGCCATCTTTCTTCTTCACGAACAACCCTGGTGCACCCCAAGGTGACACACTCGGTCGAATAAAGCCTTTGTCGAGCAGTTCTTGCAACTGGACCTTAAGTTCCTTCAATTCCACTAGAGCCATCCTATAAAGAGCTTTAGATGTGGGAGCCGTACCGGGCTCCAACTCGATCGCGAAGTCAATCTCCCTGTGTGGCGGCAACCCCGAGAGGTTCCCAGGGAAAACATCTGGATAATCCCTTACCGCTGGTTTGAAAGTTAGGGCAAACTCAGTTTCTCTGACATCCACCACACTGGCCAAGACGCTCTAATTTCCTTGGTTAAGCAATTTGTGAGCTTTCATAGCTGAGATAACCTTGGGCAACACGACTGTTCCAGCCCCTTTAAATTTAAAGCTGGTGGTGCCCTTAGGAGGGGTGAAAATCACCTCCTTACGTGAATAATCTATGCTGGCATAGTTGGCGGCTAACCAATCCATGCCTAAGATAACATCTATTGCACGGTTGGCTATTTCCACCTGACACGCTCTTATCTTTTCCTTTGCCAACATAACTTCACCAGACGGGGTAGAAACCGACAACACAAAATGCAACGACTCTAATTCTAACATGGCATGCTTCACAAATACAGTCGAGATAAACGATGTGATGATCCGGAATCAAACAACACTAGGGCATGATATCCTAAAACAGGAAGCGTACCTATTACCACCGTGTCTGAATTAATGGCCTCTCGCCGAGTTGTGGTGAAAGCTCGTGTGCTGGCTCTTATCGTCAGACAATCCTCTTTTGGGGCATTTGTTGGACACGTGCCCCTCCTAACCTCAACGAAAACAGACACCCGAACCTGCCAAGCAACGGCCCTAGTGGTTTCTCCCACAAGATCCACAAACTGGTCTGTCCCTTTCTACTACACCTGCTGCCACGGCTAGGTGCCGGAAGTGCTGAATGGGCCTCTCCGAGCCTCGGTTCCTTGGAGGAAACTCTGTGGTTCTCTGGTCTGCCTTTCTCTTCTAGCCCGAGGAGGGCCCTAATGCCATAGCTTTAACATACTCCTCTCTGGCGCTAGTCAATTCTAGCTACCGCTCTAAATGCTACAGCGTAACTACTGGGTTCTAGAGCCTGTACAAGACCTCTCAGTTCGTCCTTCAAGCCTTGGACAAAGCACTCGATCTTATCCTCCTCCGTGGCCACCATCTTGGGAGTAAAACAGGATAATTTCGTAAATTCCTGCTCGTACTCTTCCACTGACATGACTCCCTGCTTTAGTTGCATAAACTCCACTTGCTTATTGTATCTCGTGTTGGCGGAGAAATAGTTCTCATAGAACCACCCTTTAAACTGAGCCCAGGTGATCGATCCTCCATTGGCAACTATAGACCTTTCTGCTGACTGCCACCAAATTTCTGCATTATCAGTCAGCACGAACATTGCACACTAAAGCTTCTGTTTCTCTGGACATTTCATGTAGCGAAAAATAGTCTCTATGGAGGAAAGCCACATCTCCGCCTTGGTGGGATCCTTCAACGATCCGTCAAATGTGTGAGGGTTATACTTCCTAAAGTCTTGCAAATACTTTGCTTCTAGCGACAAGTCATAGTGAGGCTGAGGTGGGGTTTGCACCGGCGGAGGTGGAACTGCTGCTTTGGCACTTGGGGAGTCGAGATCTGCTGTGTCAACTATTCTGCCACAACTGCACAGGTTATCTCCTGAATCTTGTTCATCAGGGTAGTAGTAACGATTTCCCCGATTTATGAGACTATTGCTGCGAATTCGATTTAGGCCCCCTACGGAGCCTGCGTTTGTGGTGGCTCAGGTGCATTACGGGCGCCCCCTTACTCTGGTTTCGTGTTCCTCTACCCCCACAGGATTCTATGGCGGTGGAGGTCCTTGCGGTACAGGATGGTCCTGAGACTGAGGGTTCTACTCCATGGGGTCTTGAACTTGAGGGTTTGGTAACCCTCTTCCCCTACCTCTCCTGCCCCCTGCCTCTACCTCTACCTCTACCTCTACCTCTACCTCCACGGGCCATCTCCTAAATTTACATACAACAACCACCATTAATTTTCTTATTAAGGGTGTTAAGTCGAAATAATAACATAAGGAAAAACCACTAAGCTTTCCATTAGAACACTCTAGAACATACACTTGGAATGCGTACCTGGCGATGACGAAGAATCCTTTAGTGACTATGGGGACAATCTAGACTTACTTAGTAAGTCAGTCTACAGAACCTAAAACTTCACTCTGATACCAACTGTAACGGCCCACCTGAACCGACTGGACCATTACGCGATACATGCAACATTGAGGAAGAAAGACAACATAATTTTAAGAAATTGAAGATTTTTATTAAAGCATGATAAATAACAGTGGTTCGGGGTACCCCTAAGAAAATATTTTTTTTCTTTGGAATTATTCAATTTATTAGAAAGAAAATAAGTTCAGTAAATAAATAATTAAACAATGAAATCCCAAACATGACGCGGAAAAATCATATTAAACTTTAAATTTCAATGACAAAAAAAATGCATAGGCAACCCTAGCGGAAGACCTGCGAGTCCCATAGCGCTTCAAGGATTCTTCTTGTCATTCGCCGACACGTTCTTTTCCTTACCCAGAGGCATAAAGGAAAAGGATGAGTACGGAGATACTCAGTAAGTAACCCCGCTACCGAGCTCAACTAAACACTGAATTTGTATGCATACAACATGAAGTTAGCATAGGTAACCCCTATCGTTGGCAAAACACATTCACGTACTGGTGATCCCAAAGGATCACAAACTAGTGTCCCGAAGGAACATATACTAGTGATCCCGAAGGAACAAACTGGTGCCCCAAAGGAACACATACTGGTGTCCCGAAGGAACACGAACTGGTGAACATGCTTCCAACGTAGGGAACAATAATATGCATTCAGGGGTATACGGGGTCTATAGCATACTATCATGGTATCTACCCTGTGGTCACCTGAGCCCGGTATCTAACACGTTGTGTGTGAACCTACAAGGGATATTACACTGACAAAATGTACATGTGTTAAACCTACCCAAGGTTTTATTTATTGGAAACGGCAGTCCAAACATCCAAATTAGGTAATAGTACATACAAGCTATACAATCATTCCACTTATCAGAGAAACAATCTATAAATTCGAGGTATCGAGTCCAGCGATACTATCGGTAGGGCAATTACTTACAGTGAGATTTGGTTTAGTCACTTGACTGCGCAACTCAAATCCTGTCCAGAAACTTGGGTTGAAAATCCCCGGCTGAAATGCGGCAAAAGACAGCAACGGTGGTGGGGAGGGGAATTCGACGGCGGCAGCAACGTCCGAGAGATGGAGATCCAATGTCGGCAGCACAACAGCAACGTGAGGAGGAGTAGCTGAGAGAGAAACATGTTAGAGAGGTGATGCCGGCTGAGCAAAACCAAGAGAGAGAGAGGGAGGGAGAAACGTACTGTTGTGAGGGAGAGAAAGTCTAGCAAGAGCGAGACAGTGAGTGAGACAACGAGACCCGAGAGAGAGACTGACGCCACGAGAGGGAAAGAGAGCGAGACGGTGAGTGAAACAGCGAGACCCGAGAGAGAGATTGATGCCCCGAGAGGGAAAGAGAGCGAGACAGTGCGCGGAGAGTGCGCTGGCGATGGAGAGAAACTGAGAGAGAGCTTGACGAGAGAGAGACCTGCGAGGGAGAGAGAGTGTGTGTGTATGTGTGTGGCGGCGGGAGAGAGAGGGTGAGGCTGCACGCAAAACGCGACACCCCTAATTAACCTGAAAAAAACCTAATTAATTTCCCTCTTCTCTTTCCTTCCAAAACTAATTACCCCTTTTATTCCAAATTAAATTCGATCTTCTCTTTCCTTCCAAAATTAATTTCCCTTTTTCTTTAATAAACATTATTTCAAATCAAAATAAAGGCCAAAAGGATATATAATACTTGAAAATTGGGGTGTCACAGCTACAATTCTATGAAACACAATCAATAGTAATCTTTTTTTTTTTTTTTTTCCGAGTTTGCAAACTTCTTTGACTCATCTTCCTTACATACATTCACCTGTACGAAAAAAATTGAACTTCATGAATTGCATTCTCCAATCATTATGTAAATGTAAAAGGTAATGAAGTAAAACTGACATTTTCATCTTCTAGTTCAGCCACTTCTTCCTTAACTCTTTTTTATGAGTAATCAGTAACTGGATCTTCATCTTCCTCACAAGCATTTACCTGTCCTAGCAACTAAATTTCGTGAATTGTATATCACATGCATTATGCAAATGTAAGAGATAATGAACTAAGACTGACCTTATTTTCATTTTTCTCTTCAACCACTTCTTTCTCTTTAGCCCCTTGGTGAGTCTATGTCATTTTCTCTTCACCCACTTCTTTCTCTTTAGAAGATTCTCCACTCTTCTTGTGTTCAAGTAGTCCCTCTTTTAACTCTTTAATCCATGCAGCCATTCTAGCTCGTTCTTCAATATATGTGTTGTCCTTACCCTTCTCCACCTTTTTTGTTTGTCTCGGGGTATGGAAATACTTTGTCTTAGTGACATATTTACTCATCCCTCTAATTATTTCAATTGATATTTATTACCCAAAATCTGTGTTAGTATATTGCCACCTGTTGATATATTCGTACCATCGACCTCTTGGGTAGCTAAGAGTTCATCCAATAAAGTTTAACAGGAATACTAATTAGGTGTTGATCCATGAATGAATCACGTCTAGTATAAAATACTTACTATACGATCAACCACTTTTTTCTTATGTTTGCCAGGAATTTGTCCGTTACGATCCATGCGAGTCTTTTTCCATATGATGGATCGATCAATTGGATTTGGTGAAGACCCTTTCACACAATTTTCATACTTTTCAATATTTATTGAACATGTATAATAAGAACCAATAAACTGTGTCTTACCAATTCTTTAGCAAGGTTGGCATACCCCTTCCGGGAAGTCTAATGATTGTAATGTTTTTTTCCTGCTTTTCTGGACCCTATTGGTTGATAATCTGGATTTTGAATTAGATAAATTAACGTTAAATTTACTATCTTACTAAGCAAAAATACATAACAATATGCACAACCTCAACCATTATACTTACTTGAAACTCTTCCTTCATTCGAAAAGTGACAAATGCATTCTAATGCTCTTGTTGAATGAAAGAATATTCAATTGGCGAATATTTCAGTTTCTTTAGAATGTCCTTAAATGGCGTTATATATTTCGTCGTTAATGTGGATTTGAATTGACGAAAACATACACCAGCATTCTGTATAAGACTCTTCTTTGATTTAGGATCGACTACAAATCCACCCTACATATGTACACAATACGATATAACTTAATCCATATACAAAATTTTATAGCAAGCAACGTAGGATAAGACTATTACCTTAATTAATTCATAAATTTTATCTTTTGTCTCCGTTGACACCTTTTTCTATGTATCATACACAATTGGAACATAGAACCGCATAGTGGTTCCAATGAAACTCTTCAACTCTGTCGCATTCTCCCCAATTGGTTGGTCGTGTTCATTATACTTAACCACTCTTCTACGACCCTCGCTGCTGACACAAGTGATCCCCTTCATACCTGTGCGCCCACATTTTCTCTTCCTTTTCTTATCTTTTTCTATAATTATAGGAGATGCAAAACCTCCACTATTCACCTCCACAGTCTGAATATTATCCATAGTTTGAATGCTAAACAAAATAAAAGAAAAGATGTTATCCATAATGAAAGAAAGAATGATTACCTTCAATTTTCAACTAAGTTGTAAGAAGAAAACTAATAGGTCAAATGGAAAGCAATGATATATTATAAAGAAATAAAAAATTGTTCCAACATCAAGTAATCTCATGCAATAGTACACAATGTCTACACTATTGGTTACACACAATTCATAATGAGTTCAATGGTGTACAACCAAATTGAACAAATCACATTGTGACATAATAGTTTACTAATAGGTCAAATGGAAAGCAATGATACATTAGAAATAAATAAAAACTTATTCCATGCAACAATACGCAATGACACTTGAGCAAATCAGTTCGTGACATAATAGTTTATGAAATGTTGTATTTTAAAGAAAACACGATCCAGTAGCCCTTGAAGTGATTTCACCCTCGGATGATAGTATCCTACAAAATAAAATAATGAAAAAAATTGAATACATGAACTAAAAGTGTGAATTGCTGAACAAACCAAAAGAAAAGTTGTTCTTCTAATGTATACTTACTAATGAACGGTTAATTGTTAACCTATGTGCCTTCACAATCATTTCTAATGTATGGAATTTCACTTTCATCCATGTCCGTTGATATTGTCCATTTTGAGACCGCTGGATAGTGAAGTATTTCCAAGATCATCATGTAAACATGTGTTAGCAAAGTCTTTTTGCGACGGTATAACAATAATCGACCATTTAGCATCGATAAGATCTTCAACATAAAAGACTTATTTTACTTGTGTGGCCATAATGAATGAATCAAAAGTATGTCCGATGCGACTGAGATCTATCAATGTAAAACCGAGATCATCTGTGTGAACTCCATGATGATTTTCTACCCAATCACATTTAAACAATAAACTTTACATGTGTTGTAACTAACTTTCCATATCTCTTGAATGACACCGTAGAGAGACATGACAGCAATTACTGGATTTTTATCTTTAGCACTAGACATTTGCATGGTCATGGCAACTAACATAACCCCATTATTTTAGACAGTTCGGTTGCATTCACGATACTTTGTGTTGTAGCAACATCCATTAATCATATAACCTTCGTATGTCATCAACTCAGGGTGGGGCCCATGTGCAATCTATTGTATAGCTTTTTAAACGACCTTACCTTCTTGTATTTCACTCATCACCTATTATAGAAAGAATAAACAATTTTTGTGTCTGGTTGGCTTGAGTGAAGAGAAAAAAATGTATATGAAAATTATTTACCTTATCTAGTATCCAATTAGAAAATGATTGATTGTGTTCATCGTGTAGCCATTTTTCAATTTTTGCTCTTATTGGATTTTCATGTTTCAAATATTCTACATGTTGTCTACAAAAAGTATCATATAATAGAATAATGACTATTATTTATTAATAAATTGAAATACAATTGAATAATGCTTAGTCCCTATATGGTTGCAGTTCTTCGATGTTCTCTAATATGTGAAGATGTGCTTGCTTCAACTATTATACATCGGGTCTAACATAAGAACCAATTGATAAATGTTTGTCAATTTTTCATTCTTCTCGTGCTTTGAATGATCCAAGTTCAATCGAATCTAACCTAGATAGAAACTCATAACAAAATTCAATAGATTCCTCACATGTTTGTGCTTCTACAATGCATCATTCAGGTCAAGCTCTATTATGGACATGACTTTTCAATACTTTCATGTACCTCTCAACAGGATACATCCATCGCAAATAGATGGGTCCCCAAAGCTTTACTTCTTTCTCAAGGTAAACTGTAAGACGCATCATAATTGTAAAGAACGAAGATGAAAAATACTTCTCAAAGTTACACAAGGTTACAATAACGTCTTCTTGTAATATATCTAGCTTTGATATTTTTAAACTTTTAGAGCAAATTGAATTGAAAAAAAAAAACACGAACTATTGATGGGTTATCTCACATTCTTAGGTAGGACTGCACGCAGTGCAATTGGAAGCAATAATTGCATTAGAACGTGACAGTTGTGCGATTTAAGGCTAGTGAGTTTTAGGTCATCTAAGGATACAAGATTTCTAATATTCGATGAATACCCTTTCGGAACCTTAATTTCAAACAAAGTCTTGCAGAAAAACGATACTTCTCTTCTTTCGTGACAATGTATAGCATGCTGCAGGTATGTACGTTCTACTTCCACTGGACACAGGTGCTAGTTCAGGTCAAATATTCATTTCAACTAGATCAAGTCTAGTATTGATCCCATCTTTACTTTTTCCAGGTATATCAAGTAATATTCCTATTATATTCATGCACACATTCTTTCAATATGCATGACATCAAGATAATGTCTTACATGCAATTTCTTCCAATATGGTAGTTCAAAAATTTCAGGTCTCCTCTTCCAATAGTCATCTGCAGTTTGGTAATTCAATCTCTTACCACACTTATTCCCACATGAAAATATCATCTTGTTGAGTTTCATGCAAATGGCCTCCCATGACAAAGGTTTTGGAGGACTTCCATGCTCTTGCTTACCATCAAAAGTTTTTTTTTTTTTTTTTTTATTTCTTATATGGATGATGTCTAGGCAAATATTTTTCTATGTACCCTTTTTGAAAAGCCTCGTTCTCTCTATTTGAGCTAGTTGCCTTTCTTATTGAAGAAGTTTCCTCCCTACATATTGGATAAGCCTTATACCCTTTGACACTACAACCGCATAGATTATAGTATGCAGAAAAATCATTGATAGTCCACAGTAAGACAACCCACAAAAGTGAAATATTCTTATTTATATGTATCAAAACAATTATCCCATCTTCCCACGAAAGTTTCTAGTCATCAATCAATGGTGCTAGGTAGATATTGATATCATATCCTGGTTGCTTTGGACCTGAAATCAACATTGTCAACATCAAATACTTCCTTCACATACACAACAATGGTGGAAGTTTGTATATTATAGTGATAACTGACTAACAACTGTATTTCGTAGGTAAACCTTTGAATGGGTTCACTCCATCGATGGACAAACCCAAACAAATATTTCTCGATTCTGAACCAAAACTTGGTCATAAGTGATCTATCAACCTCCAAGATGGAGAAATCAGCTGGGTGTCGTAAAATATCATATACTTTTCTATCAGTTGCATGCTAACACAAATTCTTTGTATGCTCGGAGCTCCTAAACATTCTTATGAACCTTGGAACTATTGGAAAGTACCATAACTGTTTAGCAGCCACCCATTATTTCTCTTCAATTGAGTTCTTAAGTATCTTCCATCTTGATAAATCATACTTAGGACACTTAGTGATGTTTGCATACTCTTTTCTATATAAATAACAATCATTTGGAGATGCATCTATTTTTTGGTAACTCAATCCTAAGGCACTTAGTGTTTTTTTTGCTTCATACATGGAAACTGGGATTTCATTATTTTTAGGTAGGAGATCACTTATTGGGGACAACAATTCAGAAAAGCTAGAATTACTTCATCCAAACTTGACCTTTAAGTTGTATAATCTTACTATGACTGATAGTTTTGTGAATTTTTTACATCCAGGGTATAAGGCTTCTTAGCATCATTGAAAATATTGTCAAACATATTGGGTAGATCAGAAAATTGATCAAGAGCAGATTGAACCATGTATATTACATTAAAAAAATCGACATTTTCTTCATAATTATCATTTGGATTATTATCCTCTTTATTATGCACTTTATTTGTGTTCAAATCTTCGTCATGCTAAAACTATACTTTATAACTTTGATCAATTCCATTGGCATACAAGTGATACCTAACTATTGTAACATCCTCAAATACACAAGTCCCACATTTCAGACATGGACATCTAATTGAATTGGAACCACTGCCATGACGTAAACCAAATTCAATGAATACTTCCACTCCTAACTCATATTCGCTAGACATCCAGTTTGTCATCATCCATGACTTGTTCATTGTACAATAATAAAAATCTTAATTCTTGGTAATTAATCTCTAAACAAACCCAGTAAAAGAATGATGAACACATTACATTAAAAAAAATTTCAAAATTGAAGTACGCATTGGAATTTTAAATGCAACTCAATTTTTGCTTCACATAAAATTTTATACTATATTCATGAATGTCAATTCTATTTTACTATTAAACTAACAAAAATTTCAAACTTAAACATATAAATCAACCACATATATGGAGTTTAAATCAAAGTATACAAGGAAATGAAGATCTGGAGTTTCCGTTAACTGTCATCTAGGCTACGTCTAGATTTACTTCTTAAGTATTTCAACTTTCTTCTCATTTTTTTTTAGTTAGGAATTGGTTTAAATGCTCTGCTGAAAGAAAGTCCTTCAATTTTGAGGAGGAAAATTTGAATATCTGGTGTTACATTACACTTCTCTTTATTAGTCCATCTTGATGATCGATATCATATGGTATTTTTCATGGAATTCTTAGAAGAAGTCAAAGGATGTTGATCCATTTTTCCTAGTTTCTACATGAGGTTCTCAGTGCATGTTCTTGTTTTTTTTCTTTTTTTTTTTATGGTTCAAAATATATGGTAATCCAAGGGGAGCCTCGAGCTGTTATTCGTGGAAAGAAGGTGATGAACTTTTATAGTACTTTGTTATATAACTTTATGTTGTGATTTGTGACTCGAGATATATGGTGAGCATGCAAATAATTTATTCTGAAAATGTTCTAAAATTAACTTTATTAGTTGTATCTGAAAATGAGGACCTTCATCCTAGATTAGTTTTTAAATTGGTCAGTCAAGATAGTTACAATTGTTAATATTCTTTGAATTTGTGTTTGCATGTTCATTAGTTTAGCCCTAAATCAAACTTCAATCACACATATAGGTTCTATGAGCATTCCAAAAACATTAAGAAAATTTAAAAACTAAATAAAATACCCAAAAAGACTGGACCTATATCGTTCATGTAGAGACATGAGAGTGGAGGTATCCTATGCAATGAGTTTGCATAAGACTGGACCATAAAATAATTATTTTTACTTTATAACGTTGTTTACTATTAAAGCTGATTATTTCAACATGATGACCTATGTAACTCAATCTTATTCCTGAGCTAACTATGAGCTTCTATTTATTTGGGATTATCCTTTAATCTATATAGGTGAGAGTGAGTTGAGTTCGCTGACTCAATGAGCTTTCCATTTTAGGGATAATACCAAGTAGATAGCCTTCCATTATAATCTTTAGAGATGGATTTAGCTCCTACCTAAATTCTAAGTTAGTAGAAAAGTTGTTCCCTTAACTGCTGATTCCGAATCTTAAATAAGAGGTACGACCCTCTCATTGGCCCGAGAGGGACTTAGTTTGCGGTTTGGTGGTTGGACTCCAAACCAATTGTTCATTAGAAGATCAGTGAGACTTAAGGAACGAAATGTAATTATAGGAGTAAAACGGTAATTTTGACCTAGCTGTAATTACGAATCAACTTGTGAATGATCAACTTACTAATCATGGTTATATCAAGTTGACATAAATATATCTATAGTGAGGAGAGTGCAACTATTAGGCTATAGTGGAGTGTCCCAATAGTTAACGAATGTTAATTAACTAGGTTAAAGAGTTGAGCCGGTTAGTTTTAAATCATTGGAGTTCATGATCTGTAGGTTCATTGGGTCTCCTTGTTAGCTTATGGACTAAATCTTGGAACAGTGTGATGAAAGAATTTGAAAATGTTCAAATTCATTTGAGGAGTAAGATTTACAATTTGTTCATTTTAGTTGTGAATTAAACGAAATTTGAGAGTTAGAAATATTTAAATGTGATTTAAATATTAATCAGATGAATAAAGATCCATCGGATTGAGAATTGACGGGATAAGTTGAAATTTATTAATTTAGTATTTAATATTAAATATTAATTTAATATAATTAATTGATTATTATTTAAATTAGTTATATATAATTAATATTAAATTAATTAATTAGAAAATTGGATTTAATAGAAAGTAAATATTTGAAAATTTTAAATTCAATTTTTAAATTTCTTGTAAAATTCCACTAATTGTATATAAGTAGGAGGTGAGTCTCGCTCATTCTCTTTTCTTCACCATCAAAATACCTCTTAATTGAGGATGTTAATACCTTCTTTGTTGTCATTATGCATGTAAAATGGTTTCGCATGTATTCTTCTATATATAGAAGAAAGAAACATTGAAGATGTGTTGATCCTTTTGGTGAATTTTGCTGGAAAATCTCACCTACTCTAAACTCTCTAAAACTGTTTCATCTTCACAAATTTGCTTCCAATTCATCACAATTTGGATTTTCACAATCCATTATAAGGCCATAGGATAACAAGGAGACTCTTTTGGTTGTCCACATAGTGTTCATGATAAAAAAAACTTGAAGGAATTTGACTCAATTTTGAGCTACAACAAGTAAGCTTCTTTGCTCTGTTTTTCGGTTTTAGAACAAACATGTTTAATCTTCAAAATTAATGTAATTAGAGTGCTCTAAATCCTAATTGCTTCTGCATTCATGTTTCTAACTCCTTCAGACATATCTTTAAGGATGTAAAAAACATTGTTATGCAATTGGGTGTTCAAATTGTGTGGTGAAAATATGTTGCATTTTTCAAGAACGAAAAATAAAAAGTTGTTTAATTTTTAAGCTTCTTCAATGTTTATGATTGAAGGCTAAGTAGTTGTGAAAATTTTTCATTTATTTGGAATATGTTTGGTATTTAGGAATTAAAAAAAAATATATGTTATTGTTGGGTTTTATATCCTAAAACTCGTAGTTTGTAAATTTCGGAACTTATTCTCAATAAAGTTATTATCAAAATTTATTTGGTAAAATTGTTATTGAGTATGTGAATTGTATTTATTAAATTCAATAAACTAAGAACCTGGCTATTGTCTGAATACTTAGACTTTGTGTGTAGAAATAAGATTGGATCAAGTTTAGATAATAGCCAAAACGATCATAGTATAAAGATAAGACTAGGTACTTTATCTTGGGGACACTTTGGATGTTTTGTATATGATACAAACGATGTGATTCTATATTATTCATATAGAGATATGTGAGTGGGAGCATCATATGTAATGAGTTTGCATAAAACTGGACCATGAAATAATTACTTTTACTTTATAAACACTGTTTATTGTTAAAACTGATTATTTCAACCTAATGACCTAGGTAACTCAATCTTAATGCTGAGCTAACTATGAACTTTTGTTTGTTTGGGATTATCTTTTAACCTGCATGGGTGAGAGTGCTTCGAGTTCGCCGACTCAATAAACCCTCTATTTTAGGGATAAGATCAGGCAGATAGCTGGGGACATAGTCTTGTAAAATGAAATTCACTCCTACCTAATTCTAGGTTAGAAGAGAAGTTATTCCCTTAAGTGATGACTCCGGGTCTTGAACAAGGGGTCCCACCCTCTCATTGGCCCGAGAGGGACTCGGTTTGTTGGTTAGACCACATACCAATTGTTCATTAGAGGATCAGTGGGAGTTAAGGAACGAGATATAATTACAAGGGCTAAACGGTAATTTTGACCTAGCTGTAATTACGACCAACTTGTTAAGGATCAACTTACTAATCATGGTTATATCAAGTGGATAGAAATACATCTACAGTGAAGAGAGTGCAACTAGTGGGCTATAGTGGAATGTCCCGGTAGGTAATGAATGTTAATTAACTAGGTTAAAAAGTTTAGCCGGTTAATTTCGAATCGTTGGAGCTCATGATCTGTAGGTCCATTAGATCCCCTTGTTTGCTCATGGACTAAATCTTAGAACAATATGTTGAAAGAATTTGAAATATTCGAATTCGGTTAAGGAGTAAATTTTACGGTTTGTTCATTTGATTGCGAATTAGACGAAATTGAAGAGTTGGAAATATTTAACTATGATTTAAATATTAATCAGATGAATAGAGATTCATCGAATTTGAATTAGCTGGGAAATGTGGAAAATTATTAATTTAATTTTAAATATTAATATAATATAATTAATTATTATTTAAACTAATTATTAGAATTGGTTTTGAAAATTGGAAAATCAAAATTCATTTTTGAAATTTTGAAATTCAAATTGAATTTAGTAGAATTTTCCAACATTTTGCATGAAGAAGCATGAGGTGTTCTTCGTCAAGGCTTGATCACCACCACCATCTTTCACATCCTAATTTAAGGTGTCAAATACATAGCAAACGTGATTTGCATGGATTCTTTATATAGAAGAAAGGAACATTGAAAAAGGATTGGCAATCAATAAGAATTTGTTGAAATTCTCTCTAGATCCCAAACTCTTCAATACACTGTGTTCTTTATGTTTTTTCTCAAAATTTAACATAATTTGGATCCCACAATCCCTTCTAAGGCTAGAGAATAATAAGCAAGACTCTCATGGTGGTCCACGAAGTGTTCGTGATAAAAAACTTGAAGGATTTTGGTTCAATTTTGAGCTACAACAAGCAATTGTTCTTGTCTCTGTTTTTCTATTTTAGAACAAGCATGTTAATTTTCAAAATTGATGTAATTAAAGTACTTTAGATCCTAATTGCTTCTGTATTTACGTTGCTAACTATATAAGTTGTGCAATTGATAATTCAAAAATTGAATTCAAAATTTGTGTGTAGTATATGTTTACTTTGTAGGAATTTGTTATGTTTAAGAATAGGAAAAAGCAAATATTTTCTAGTGCTAAAAATTTTAGAAAAATATGCGTATAATTGAAAATTAAAAAAAATTAAAAAGAAAGTAACAAAAAAAGAAAAAGCAAACAGCACCAATACCCAACTCAACAACACGATAATTTAACTCTCCAACAATAATTACCAACTTAACTAAATTTCAAAAATGACATAGAACTAAAAGCTCACAGACCAAAAATGTCTTTGATAGCAGATTCACAATTTAAATTCTAATTTAAACTATTTTTCAAAATGTGTTTTTTTTTTTTAAAATTTTTCAAAATGTGTTTGACAATATATCAATAAATCATAAGACTAATGGTAGTTACTCATTAAATATTAAGTTAAATATAACTATCACTAATTAATTTATGAACTTGTTATATGTTAGAAAATTTATATAATTATTATTTTATCATATAATATATAATATATTACATATTTTAATTTAACAAATATAATTGAGTTTATAACCTTAAGTATTATATTTGCTAATGTTTTAATTTTTTTAAATAAAATTCTGAATTTTAGAATATTAAATTTAAAATCTAGATACATTACAAACACGAAAACAACGTTTTCATAATTTACATGATTTAGACCAGAGAATCTGAAAAGAGTTTTTGACCAACGTATATTCATATGAACACATCAAACAAAATCTGAGTTGCTTCCAGACATCTCCGATTTTTCCAATTTGTTTTTATTGAAACCTTTTAATTATTTTTGTTGAAACTTTTGAATATTGAGAAACAATTTCGAAAGAAGGATGAGATCGGTGTTGTCTATAAATTAGGCACATAAATTAGACTTACCCCACTCAAAAAGCGAGGCAAAGAAAAGAAAGCTGGCGAGACGGCAGGCCGTTCGACGTTGATCGATGTCTTCAACTCCGAAGAAGCGAACGAAATTCAGGCGTAATCCGTACTCCGATGTCGGTTCTGGAGGCGATTCCTCTGCTCCATCTTCTATAGTGTTGCTGAAGTCTATCAAGGAACCGCCTCGCGATTTCTTCCCCTCGAAGGATGATCTTGCTGCGCTACTTACTGTACTTTTCATCTCCTGCTTGGTTTTTTTGAGTTGTAACTTCTTCGTATCCATACTTTCAAGTCGCCACCCGAGGCCTTTCTGTGATACCGACGCCGATTCTCTGGATTTGCTTTCTGGTAAGTCTTGCCATTCTTACGTTCTTTGTGTTTGTGTGTTTGGTGTTTTAGGATGCATATTTTAGCTCATCGTTTCACATTGCATTTAGTTTGTCTTCTTTCAGTTGCCAACAATAATTTCCAGTCGCTTGAAATGACTATTTCAAGCGCAATGGCGCCACGTTAGTACAGTTTGTTATGCTGGAAGTAACTGGCGTGGGCGGCTGTAGGATCAGATCGCCGCTGTTTCTTTATGTTAATTTTTTAGCCGCTTTAGAGTGCAGAGGGAACGCCCCTTGACTAACCAAGCGTCTAATCGTCCTTAGAATATTCGAGGTTAAGTTTTCATCTGTCATGTTGTCTAATTTCAGATGTTTGTGAGCCTTGTCCAAGGCATGGAGAATGTCGTGATGGTAAGTTGGATTGCCTTCATGGTTATAGAAAGCATGGAAGGTTATGTATAGAAGATGGAGTAATCAATGAAGCAGTTAATAAACTTGTACGTATCGAGATTTCGCCCTGGAAGCTGGAGCCTGGAAACCTCTTTATCCTTTTTTTATTTGTCAAAATTTCACACTTTATCGCATTCTTGCAGGTAGAATGGCTAGAATCTCACCTCTGTGAAGCAAATGCCAAGTTTTTATGCGATGGAATTGGGATAGTTTGGGTTTGTTATCTTCATGTCGCTATCAAATTTTCACTTATTTATTTATTTTCCTCGTATCATAAGTCTCTCTAGCCTTGCCTCTTTTTAGTTTTTTGCCTATATTTCTCTTGATGAATGATTCTTTCTTATTAATTGTTAAATTTAATGACTAAAATTTAGTTGCACCTTTGATCTGAAAGGACTGAATATTTTTGTTGTCAATAAATTGCATACATTGTTTTTATTTGAATTCATTATCAGGTTAAAGAGGACAATATATGGGATGATCTAGATGGTAAAGAGCTGATGGAAAGTATTGGCTCTGACAACACCACTCTTATTTATGCAAAGAGCAAGGTGTTGGAAACTATTGGTGGGTTATTTCATACACGACAAAATTCTCTTGGGTATGCCATTCAATATTTCGTTTAAAGCCTGAAGTTTAGTGGAAACAATGTGTCATTTGATTAAATTTCTTTGTATCCTCTTGTTGTGTAGGATCAAGGAATTGAAATGCCCAGACCTGCTAGCTGAAAGTTACAAGCCTTTTACTTGTCGTATTCGTCACTGGGTTTTGCAGCATGCTTTTGTTGTTTTGCCAGTTTTCTTACTGGTATTCTACTCTACAAGGCAGCTTTGAACTGATTAGGTTTTAGTTGCAATATGTTGAAGCTAGTTGATGATATTGAGATGTACAGCTTGTGGGATGCACATGGTTACTATGGAAACTTTACCGAAGACAATATCTAACAAATAGAGCTGAAGATCTGTACAACCAGGTATAAGGCTATGGCCTCCTCAAAATTATTTTTTGAGCAGTCATTTTTCTTTGGATGGTTTGTTTGTTGTTAGGTTGGTTCCCATTTCAAGCTGAAAATTTTGTTCTCAAAGCATGGGTTAACATACTGCATAGGTTGCAAATGAAAGATCTTCCAACAGATGAATTTTAGATTTGTTTTTCTTTTTGTTGGGGGTGGGGGGATAAGCTATCTTAGGTCTAAAAATCAATTATTGGATGAGTGCCATTTCTGAAGAGGATGCTAAGTTGAACTACGAGGCCTCTTTGGTGGGGTTTGTAGTCAGTCAGCTTCTTGGGTCCTATCTCGGTCTTCCTTTGGGAGGGGATAGCTTGAGATTTTTCTCCAGGGGAAAGTGAGTACACACGATTGTATCCAGCGGTTTTGTTCCATAGTGTTACATCCTCAATGGTGTGTTCTTTGTAGGAGAGAGGAAGAGGATCTTTACCATTTACTTTGGGATTGTGAGTTTGTTACCTCTATGTAGAACAGGTCTTTTAGGACAGTTGGGCTTGTGCTTGCGCTTGCTTGTAATAGAGGTTGTTGTTCGATGTTTGAGAAGGTGCTGTTGAATTCTCATTTTTATGACAAAGGAAGTATTGTTTGACAGTCTTATATTTTTTTTTTTTGCTTTATTGTGCGGCATTTGGCATGTAAGGAATATTATAATATTTTGTGGGTTTGAGTGGTTTGGGGAGGATTTTGGGATGTGGTTAGGTTCAACTCATCCAACTGGTGTCGGTTAATATGATTTTTTTGTAACAATCAG
The DNA here is from genome assembly GCA_031780015.1 of Citrullus colocynthis. Lineage (NCBI taxonomy): Eukaryota > Viridiplantae > Streptophyta > Magnoliopsida > Cucurbitales > Cucurbitaceae > Citrullus > Citrullus colocynthis. The sequence goes on along the minus strand of QLSR01000005.1, from coordinate 10,300,012 downwards.
CTTAATAGGATTCTTTTGGATTGGAGCCCCTTTCTACCTTCTGTGTGAGGTTTGTTTTTTTATTTCTATTTTTTTCCTTCGTATATCCTTTCATCTATCTGAACGAAAGTTTGTTTACTTTAAAAAAAAAATCAGTTTCTTTATTTGAAGCGTCATTGAGATGCATAAATCTATGCTTGAGTATGCATTTTTTTAACTCTTTGATTTCCCAAACATGATCTCTTAGAAGTTTATCGGTATTAAGTTTATTGAAATCCCAAAACCCTTTTATATTTATTGCCTTAAAGTTTTTATTTTATATTATTGAGAATATATTCTATTGTCAAGAGATTAGAAGTGTAAACGATTTGCAAATACAAATTCATTCCGGATATTTTTCCATTCTAGTGCTACTCAGTCTTTCTTCGTCACAGGTCTGCGAAATACTTGAGGAAAATGCTTTGATGTCAACGAGAAACAGTGGTCAATCTGAATCATGGGTTGTTGCTTCTAGGTTACGTGACCATCTTCTTTTGCCACGAGAGAGGAAGAATCCTTTCTTATGGAGGAAGGTAACATGTCCCTCCTCAACTCTCATTCTGTCTTATTTCATTTCGAATGAATATATATCTCACCTAGAGGTGAATAACTTGCATCTTAAGACTTAAGAGCAATCAAGTTATAAATTGTTTCATCATCTTGTGTTGCATTTTTTTTTTTTTTTTTTTTTTTTTTTTGTTTTTTTAAGGTTAAACTTTTTTCCTGAAATAACAATCTGATTGGTGAATGGAGTTCTTAAGATTTGGGCTTCAGAGTTTGCTATACTACTTGGGTCATTTAAATTCATTGAAACCTACCCAAAATTACTTTTATTAGTTAGTTTGCTTGACTAAAGTTTGACAATTATTTTATTAATATGCAGGTAGAAGAGTTGGTTCAGGAAGACTCACGAATAGATCGTTACCCGAGACTAGTTAAGGGTGATGGAAAAGAAGTATGGGAATGGCAAGGTATGAAAATATTGCCCTTTCTTTTATTTCTCTTTCTACCATATATAGAATGGAGCAATCTCATCTATAAATGAAATTGTGGTGAGTGGATGAAGAATTCAACAATGTGGAGAACACATGTCAACTTGAGTGTTGCGTAGCTGTTATGGTATCTTTACTTTCTCTAGGCTTGAATCTTCAATTCCACATGGGTGTAATATTCTGACAAAAAAAAAGAAAAAAAAACATATATTTCAAAATTGCAATGTGTGCAAAATCCCAAATAGTAGATGTTTGTATGGACAACATTGTTACTTCACGTGTAATGGAGGTAAGTATTGAATTTCTAATTGGATTTGGGCTATTGTTATTTTAAAAAGATTAACGATAAGGAGTTGAATAAGTTTTTATAATAATTGAGCCACTGAAACATAACTTTTCAAGTCAAGAGTGAAGAACAGAATATCAAAAACTAGGAATGAAGATGAATAAATTTGGAAGGTCAAAGGCCAAAATAGGAGTTAACCTATCTTCTTAAGCTTAGAAGCACTAGAAGGAATGTTGGAGGCTCAACATTCAGTAAGACGCTTGTGCATCTAAGTGAGCGAACGGTACTTGTTATGATATCTTTTTCAATCTCCATGCATTCTGATATCCATGTTCCCGTTGAACAGTAGAAGGATCTTTGAGCTCTTCAAAGGAAAAGAGACTGGCCAGCAAATCCAGTTTCAGGAAGGCAATGGGAGTAAATTCTGACCGAATGTATCGTAACATAGAGAACGGTTAGTAGTTTAATGATCTTTTACACAAAGATATGCTTGATCAAGTTACAGAATCTGCTTTCGCTCTCTTCTCATGTGATCAACTTCTTGACTTTGAAATATAACGAACCACTTACAGAGCTGAAGCCAGTAGTTTTGTGACATGGTGCTTGTCCAGGTGGATACTGTAGATTAGCTGGTTGATCTGTCTAGTTAAGAGATGGAATAGAAGCTTAATAGGAAAGACTCATTGGAACAGGTACAAGTTTAGCAAATGTTTAAAGTCCATAATTATTATGCTTTTGCTGTTTGATGGCTGCCATGAATTGTTGAGTGAAGTATTTGTTTAAAGACGTGTAAACTGCTTCCGTGGCGGCGGAGAAGGTATTGTAATGCTTAATCACGAAGTCATATTTTTGGATAAAAGAAATCCACATCTACCATGCATGTGACTGATGCTTTTGGGAATGTAAAAATTTCAAAGAATTATTAGTGAGAAGGATAAATTTTTTCCTAATCAAATAGTATTCCCATTGATGGAGGGCTCACACTAAAGAAAGTTCCACTTCATATGTACCCCATTTTTGTTTAGGATCACTTAGCTTTTCACCAAAAAAAAAAAAAAAAAAAAAATAGATTGGGTTAGTGTCTTGGGAACAAACTGCTCCAATTCCTATGCCATTAGCATATACCGCTATTTCAAATTGTTTAGAAAAATCAGGTAAGGCCATAACTGGAGGTGACATCAACTTGGATTTAAGAGAATGAAAACTATCTAAGGTTGTTTGATTCCACCTTTCTTAAACTGTTTGTTAAAGGAGCAACTATAGTTTTTATTTTTTTGATATATTTGGCCTAGAAAGAGGCAAAGCCAAAGAAAGATTGGACCTCTTCAACTGAAGATGGGATGGGCTAATCCTTGATTGCTTTAATTTTAAAAGATTAGCTTGTATCCCCTCTTGACTAATTATAAAATGCAAAAGAGAGATAGTGTAAGTCATAAAAGCACAGTCGTTGAAGTTAATATAAAAACACACTTCTTGAAGTTGATATAAAAAGTGTCTTGATAATGAGTTGCAAATGATTCCTGAAGGTGATCAAGCTATTCTTCAATAGATTTGCTGTAGATCAAAATGACATCAAAGTGATCTACAACGTATTTGTTGAGGAAGGGTAAAAAAATTTAGTTAATTAACCTCATAAATGTGTTGGGGCATTAGACAACCCGAATGTCATAACCAACCATTTAAATAACCTTTCATTTGTCTTAAGTGCAGTTTCCTCCCATAACCAAGTCTGATCCAAATTTAATGGTACCCACTTTGTAAGTCAATTTTAGAAAAAACTTGTGATCCAGCCAGTTGGTCCAATAGATCAGAAATTTGTGGTATTGGGAAGCGATATTTTATGGCTGCGGGTTTTATTGCGCAGCTGTCAACACAAAGGCGCCATGAACCACCATGCTTTGGGGGCTATCAGAGCTGGAACAACACAAGGGTTGAGATTGGATTTGATATGCTTTTCTTTAAGTAATTCTTGGATTATGTCATGTAAGGCTTGATATTCTGTAGGACTTATTTTGTGATGAGGAAGATGTGGGAGAGAAGATCTGGGTATATGGTCAATGTTATATTGGATATCTCTTAAAGAGGGATATCTCTTAAAGAGGGAAGACCATTGGGGATCTTGGTAAGATGGGGAGATTCTCTAAAAGCTTACTAGCCCTGCTGTCTATAGTGGTAGTAGGCAAGGATGTGCTGCTTCTTGAATGAACAAAATCAATGTAAACTTAAAAGCACTTATCAACGCCTCTTTATTGTGCAACAAAGAAAACAATTCTCCTTTTTGTTTTCTAACCCATTCATTGGTTGAGATTCAAATTTAGGTTTGATAGGTAAAAGAACAATTTTTTCCCCATCCAATCAAACTCATATGTATTGTCACTTTCTTTTTGTGTAGTTCGATAGCTGATAAGCATCCATATCTAACAGGTCACGAATGATTTGGTCGGTCTGTAGTGACCTCCAATAAAAAGTGGTACCATGCAAATTTCATTGACAAGAACCTCTCCTCCCTTCTTTATCTTGCCCATCTTATAGGGACTTGGATGTTTGTCAATTTTAAATTTAAGGGTGAGGACGAGTTTCAACCCCATATTCTTACTACTGCCACTATCCACTATAGTTCGATTGTCATATTGCATATTTTGCCGTTAATAATACATCCAGTCCTGAACAATGCATGATGCTGAGGATTAGTTTCAAAGGTAGGAGTAAGGAGGACTTTGTGTATCACACTAGAAAGCTCTAAACCATCAACTTGTTGTGTATATTCAAGGTTGTCATTAATGGTGTCTTCATCCTCCAACACATCTTGGCTTCTTGAATTGTGAGATTGCAACGTTGAGGACAATCATTAGATAGATGTCCAGTTTGATCACACCTAAAACATTTTCCAAGATTAGGTCTATTATAAGATGAGAGTTTTTGAATGACAAAGAATTTGAACTTACGTTTGGTTTTGAACCTGTCTTCTTGTTTCCTACTTCTTTTGACTTCGATAAGCTCACATTGTGTGGATTCTTGGATGTGTTCAAAATTGGCCTAATGTTTTGAGTTGGAGATTATCTCAAATGTTTCTTCTTCCGGACTAGCTTTTAAGCTTTTAAGCTTCACCATCTTCTATAGTTGTAGCAATAGAAACAACCTCTGCCAAGCAAGTCATAGGATGATGGTGAACTTTTTCCTTTATATCTTGTTGAAGCTCACCAATGTATTGAGCAATTTGTTGGCTTTCATTTTCAGCAAGGATATTTCGTGCGCAAGTCGATGAAACTCTTTAGTGTAGTCCTCAATATTGCACATGTCTTGCTTACCATGTTGGAATTGGTTGTAGAAAAGTCTTTCATGGTTAACTGGCAAGAACCTTTGCTTCACGAGTCTTTAACATTTTTGGCCAGCATTGTATGGGTTCTTCCCGTACACACATCGATTTGATTGAAGTTGATTCCACCATGTTGAGGCCCCACTTTTTAGTTTAAATGCTACTAATTTGACTCTTCTATCTTCCAAAGTTCTATGTAATAATTTAAAAAAAAAAAACTCCCAATACTTTTTACAATCCAAAAAAGGTTCCAATATTCATTTTGTAATTGGAATCTTGTCTCCATGGTGGCCCTCCTTAATTATACCTTTTGTATTGCCATTCTTGGTCAATCTGTCTTAAGTTTTGGCAATCTTGGTAAGTTCTTGATAAGGATAAAGATATTCATCATCACTTGAAGATTTTCGAGTCATACCCCAATAGATTGTGAGGGATAGGCATTTGTGAGGAAGATAGCCCGTTGGAACATGTTTTTGGACTCATCCTACCATGAAAGGAGTAGACGAAAAGATCTTGAAACCTGAAATTCAATGGATAGAAGCAGAAGATGAGGCTCCTTTGGGAAATTCTCGTGTATTGAATGCTATCTTTAATGGGGTTGATCACAACATATTTCGGCTAATCAATAAATGTGTTTCTAGATGGGAGGATTGAGATATTTTATCTGTTGCACATGAAGGAACTTTTAAAGTCAAAATGTCAAGAATTCAATTATTGACTTCAAAGTTTGAGAACTTAAAAAATGTATGACGAAGAGTTGATAGTTGAGTTCAATGTTTGACTACTTGATATCGCTAATGAATCATTTGCTCTTGGGGAGCAGATTTCGGGGGGAAAGGCTTGTACATAAAGTTCTTAGGTCTTTGCTTGATAAATTCGATATGAAAGTTATTACAATCGAAGAAGCCCAAGACATACCGTTTTTGAAAGTGGATGAGTTATTTGGCTCTCTACTTACGTTTGATATGTCATTAGAAGGGAAACCAGAAAAGAAGAATTAGGGCATTGTCTTGCAATTCCTAGCTGAGCAACAAATTGATGTTTCTGATAAAGAAATCGAAGAGTCCATGGCTGAATCTATTACCTTACTCTCCAACCAATTCAATTGTGTTCTCAAACGATTTGGGAAGAAATCTGGAAGCAAGTTCGTTGTCACTTCTACTCCAAAACAATTAAAAACTCCAGGCAATAAGCAATTCAACCATGTTCTCAAACTATTTGAGAAGAAATCTAGAAGCAAGACCGTTGCTACTTCTGCTCCAAAACAATTGAGAACTCCAGGCAACTAGAAATATTAAGAGTTCCACTTTTCAAAAGGAAAGTACTCTAAAATGTAAAGAGTGTGAGTCATATCTTAGCAGAATGTCCCAATTTTCTTAAGAAGCAGAATAGAAGCTATGTTTTAACTTTGTCTAATGATGAGTTAGAACACACTAATGAGTTTGAGGCAGATGTCAAAGTGCTTGCCAGTAACATCTCCTCCGACACTTCATCCACTGAGATCTTAAAATACGATGTGTTTATAAGTAATGTTGACAATGTTTCTCAATCTGATGGTCCGAGCTATCAAGCCCTGTTCACAAATGGCAAGATGACCTAAAGGTGCTGAATGTGCAGAAAGAAAGAATTGAGTTGCTGTTAGTTGGCAGCCACAGACTCATGTCCATTATAGCAAAACTGAAATGTGAGGAGTCTATATGCAAGAATATTCAAATGCTCGACATTGGTACAGATTCTGTTGAGGACATTCTGTCCAAAGGAAAGGTCGCTAGTGATAATTCTGGACTTGGTTTTTCAAAATCTGAAGGACAGTACAACATATAGTTTTAGTCTAAAGGCAAGCAGAATATGGAGTTTGTTAGAGCCTAAAGTCCTAAATCTTACGACATTGCTGGAACTTCCTTTTGAAGGTCACAAAGGGTAACTAACAGAAGTCACACATCTCGTAGGATCTGTCATTTTTGTGGTAAAATAGGTCACATACGACCTTTTTGTTATCAATTACTAAACTTGTTTCACAGCCTCCTCATTACTCTCATAATAGACGTCCAGAAGTGCGGAACTTGAAGCTTGTTTGGAGGAGTGAAGAATGATTCGATGAAATGAAATTGATATTTATTTAATAGAAAAAACAAAAATTTAAACTATACCAGATGGATGTAAAGAGTGCTTTCTTGAATGGGTATTTAAACGAGGAAGTTTATGTTGAATAACCTAAAGGATTTGTTGATCTAGATCATCCTGACTATGTATATCGACTCAACAAAGCTTTGTACTGGCTTAAGTAAGCCCCTACAACTTGGTATGAACATCTGACTAAATTTCTTGAGAATTATGGATTAGTCGAGGGGAGTTGACAGAACCTTGTTTGTGAAAAAATTCAAAGAAAAGTTCGTGATTGTTCAGATTTACGTTGATGATATTATCTTTAGAGGAATGTCTGAAGAGATGGTAGAGCTCCTTGTGAAACAAATGTAGGATGAATTCGAGATGAGCATGGTAGGAGAACTATCCTACTTTCTGAGGTTTCAAATCAAACAATTATATGAGGGTGCCTTCATTTCTTAGTCTAAATATGCTCAGAACATTGTTAAGAAGTTTGGGCTTGAGAAGTCTAGCACTAAACGAACAACTTCCACGCATGCAAAACTCTCCAAAGACAATGAAGGCACTCCAGTTGATGAGAAGCTATATAGAAGTATTATTGGAAGTCTGTTGTATTTAACTGCTAGTAGCCTGACATTGCTTTCGTAGTGGGAGTCTGTGCACAATATCAGTTCAGTCTGAGAAATAGTCATTTGTTGAGTGCTAAGCAAATAATCAAATACATCAATGACACAAGTGACTATGAGTTGTTATACACCTTTGACAAGAGTAGCTCTCTAGTTGGCTACTGTAAAACTGATTAGGCAGATAACTCAGAAGATAGGAAAAGTACTTCTGGAGGGTACCTCTTTCTTAGCAACAATTTGATTTCATGGTTCAGTAAGAAACAAAACTGTGTGTCGTTTACAGCCAAGGCTGAATATATTGCTGTAGGGAGTAGCTACACACAGTTGATACGGATGAAGTAGATGCTTCAAGAGTATGATGTCTCACAACATGTCATGACTCTCTACTGTGACAGCATGAGTGCCATCAATATTTCTGAAAATCCAGTTCAGCGCAGCCGTAGGAAACATATTAACATCAAACACCATTTTATTCGTGATCTAGTTGAAATCACAAATCCAAATCGAAAGAATGTTCATTAACCACGTTAATTGCAGTTGTTGAAAGTGTAAATAGGTTTAGTTTTTCTTTAATTTCAATTTATTTTTGAATTTGAAACATTAGAAGTTGCTCTCTGACATGTTTCTTCGGCAAATCGTAGGTGCTTGGGGTTCTTAACCTCTTCATCTTACTCTCTTGTTCATATTCGACATTGTCTTTATTCTGATGGTGAGTACAAAAGAAGGTACTTAGACTTCCAATACGAAGATAGTAAGGTATAAGGAAAAGGCCAAGAGAAAGTTGCATGTCGAAGAAGTTCCCTCATCTACGACAAACAAGTATGGAGTTTGCGTCTGAGGTTTTCTTGTTTCGAGTATTGAAATCAGTGTTCCTCTTCCAATTGCCAAAATAAGATGTTTTGGAATTGGTGCTTCTACCGAGGAGAAGGGTAAGGAGAAGTAAGTGTTTCTGCCTTAACTTTGGCTGATCTTGTAGGATTAGAGTAGAACTTCTCCTTAGTAAAGATAAATCTACTTAGTGTCAAATATGCCTTCCTTCACAGAATAGGGATCACAAATTGGTGACTTTCCTCACACAAATCGATTCTTTCCATTTCCCTTGCCACGTTGATTTATCAGATTGATATCAAATCTCAGTTCAACTATGGTGCTTTCGTTTTGAATCAGATCAAGCGCCATATTGGTTTCAAGGCCCCCCGGTTACCTGTCTGTTATCCTGGGCTTGTTAGTGGGGGTTCTTCTTCATAGAGGCGTGCTTGATTTTTTTAAAGCTAGAAAGGAGGAGACATTGATGGGGAAATGACTCTTGTTGTTGATGAGTTTGGTGTTGGTTGTTTGATTGGTTATTAAGTATTCTGCCTTAAAAAAATATCAGCCAAAAGGGGACCTTGTTGGAGATCTACTGATCGTCTTTATACTTTTTTAAGGCTTGGTGGTTTTCTCAATTGTCACACATGGAATCTTATCATTTGTCTCAGACATGTCTATTTCCTACCTAATATATTTTCTTTCCTAAATTGAATTTTACATGTAGAATCTTTTTTTTCCTAATCGGGGGAAATCTCAGCAGAAATATATTGATTGATATTTTTCTTTTTATGGTAGATCTTATTTTGACAAATATATATATATATATATATATATATAGGAAATTCTTTCCTTATTTATTTATTTAAGGCATGGTGTTACGAGTCTGGCCGTTTGCATGATATCACAGAAGTTGTCAGCTATTGTTGTAACAAGCGCTATTTTTGCTGTCCAAACTTTCCTTATTTGGAAAATTCGATAGATTTTATATTACGGATTCTTTCCTTTATGGCCTGCCAAATTCTTTTTTTTTTTTGGATGTTTTGCTTTTCCAACGAAATTATTTATTGAAGGTTTTTTGCTCTTGCTAGTTGGCCGTTTTTATTGAATATATTAAAGAATTGTTGTTGTTCTAGGGTCCAACTGCATTTTGTTCTTGGTTAGAAAGAGTTTTTGTTTTGGGTGGCTGATTTGTGCAACATAGTGATTTGATCTTTGCTCACTTTATTCCATTGTACGTATGCGTTGTTTGAAGAACGTGAAGATTATTTCTACCTTAAGAGGAACCTAAGGCATCTTTGAAGAGAAGAGATTCTTGATTTTTAGGGAGCTAACATTTCATTCATCGAAAAGGATTTCTCAAGCCATAGGGGAGCCTAAGGTGTTACAAATTAAGAAGGGAGTTCTCAAGATTTAGGGGGACTTAAGTTCTCGTATGAAGGGAGTTCACTTGGTCACGAGGAAGATAATCAAGTCGAGAAGAGTCTCATACACTGTCAGAAGTAGAAGTGTTCATCATATTGTCACACCTAGGTAGAGCCGAAGTAAGCTTGAGAGGGAGTATCATATCTAGGGGAGTCTAAATGGTTATCATGTTAAGTTCTAAAAGAGTCACGGTAGGAGTTATTTTACAGATAAGTATTTTGTTGTACTAGAAGAGTCACGGTAGAAGTTATTTTACATATAAGTATTTTGTTGTAAACGCTTAACACATTAATATTAGTGGATTATCTTTCTTGGGCACACAACCCCTAGATGTAGGTGATTTATTGCCAAACTGGGTTACCAACTCTTGTGTGCAAATCTTTTACTTATTGTCGGTTTCGTTAGTTGTTACAGTGTTTATCTCTGCTTTCCATTTAACATCCTTACTTGAGTGATGACTCATCTCATAGTTTTTCAGTGGATATCTCATGCTCGACAACTACAAGATTTTGAGGCTAACTTCATCATAAATTAATTATCATCATTAATTACTTTGTATTCAATGTTGCTAATAGAATTAACCTAATAAATGAAATAAAAAAGAGTAATCAATATCTATAATTCTATCAAATAATGTTAAAGTCTATCCCTATAGACTTGTGTTAGTAATAGATGGTGTTACATGTCTATGACTGTTTATGACGAATAGACAGGTCTATAGCTGTTTATGACGAATAGACAGGTCTATAGCTGTTTATGACGAATAGATAGTGATATAGTTTATAATTTCTATTACTAATAAAATAATGGCTTATATTAGAAAACAAAGAAAAAAAAAAAAAAAGAATAGAACTTAGAAATTTCTTGATTCATCCATTTGTTTATGTTACTGACCCTCAATCTAAGTAGTCAAAATAATTTTCATGACAAAGCAATTTTACTTTGATCATGAAACCACTCCTGCAGTGAATCTCTAATCCAATCAAGTAAGCATAAGTCTTTAGAGTCTTTTAAGACTCTAAAATTGAATTCTAGTTGTCTACACTATTTGTCGTCTTTGTTTCATACCTTTTTTTTAGAATGTGTACGAGATCACCTCTCAAATCCAAAATTACTAAGATAACTTGTACTATTTGAATAAATTGACTCCATGTATCTCATATTGAACTCAAAATCATCAATAGCGTATGATTTAGTACAAATTAAAATAAATCTTGTCAATCAAATGACCCTTAAATGAAAGCTTCAAATTTCTTGAAAGACATTGTATGCACTCTTAGTACTAAACATTTGAAAAAACACTCCTAACACATTTTAGAATGCTCAAGCGCCTCTAAGAAACGATCATAAATCTTTTTGATCCCCAAACATGCTTTGTATGTTTTCAAAAAAATCATTTGCATATGCGCCATTTTCTAAATCTACAATACCAAATGAAGGGGAAATATTTGATTACTATCATTTGACGTTGAGTTGTCAATAGAGTACCAATAAATTTATACTTGAAATATGTATCATCACCAGATATGGTAGGTCTACAATACTTTCACCCCTTGATGGATGCACCAACCATGAAACATTATTTGAAATGTCCATTTGCAAGTTTCAAAAGCAATGATAACAATAGACTTCTACTAATGATAACAATCTATCATTGATAGATAGACAATGGTAGACTTTTATCAATTATAAGATGGAAGTATTTCATTCATTAAAAAAAACTTATGAACAAATAAAATAAACCAACCTAGATTCATTTCTTTCAACTTCGTAAAAAACTTTGGAATCAAGTCATACATTTCAACTTTTAATGACTTTATTGTGTATTCTTTTGCCTCCAAGCTTTTTTATAGCTAACATAAACGCCTCCTTTTATTCGCACTTTATAGATAATATCTAAGGAATGGACTTATCGATTAGGGATGAAGAAGCTTGCGTATGAGAAGTTTAAACCGTTTATATTTAACAATCATGGATGAAAACAAAATTCATAAACATCCACAATTCACTCTTTTTGTAACGAGATGCCCTAACATACTATTTATAATCTCCTTGCACATATTGGAACTCCATTGGCCTTGAATTTGATATTAAAATCCTAAATTGAAAATTCTTTTCACCATTATAATACAAAAACACTTGACAACATTTATTTACTTCCAAATGCATCATTTTTCTTTAAGACACTATCAAAACAAATATTTGTTATAACTTAAAAATCAATATCATCTTAAGAGGAAGAGCTAAAGATAACGTTCTATCATCACCACTACTAAAGACACTAGAAGATTCTTCCAAACAACAATCGGTAACATGAGCAACTAAAGGTTGTTCAATACTTGTATCCTTGGGTTAACCAAAGTCAAAACCCAAGTAACATCTTTAGAAAGTACTAGGCATCCTTTAGTTTCTCATACTACTTATTGTTTGGAAGGATTTAGTAGTGCGATTAGTATTGGAGGTGATAGAATGTTATCTTTAGCATATAGATTTGAAGGAAAATGATGTGGTAGAAGTAAAGAAATACTTGCAAAATGTTTTGTATCATAGAAATGAAGAAGAATTTTTAATTTAGGACTTTAAGATTAAATTCGAAGTCAATTGAATTTCAATGTGTGCAAGAAAGTTGTAAATGATATGTAAGGCATCTTGTTACAAGGGGAGCAATTTGTGGATGCTTAGGAAGTATGTTTTTACCCATGATTGTTCAATGAATACAACTCAAACTTTTCATAGGCAAATTTCTTCCTCCCTAATTGATGATTGCTTGAAAGATGAGTTTAGATTTAACTCTACTGATCAGTCGATTCCTAGAGAGATCGTCCAAAACTTGGTGTAATGTTAGTTATAGAAAAAGCTTGAAAGACAAAGAATACATAGTAAAGTTATTAATGGTGATAATCATATGACTTGGTTCCAAGGTTGAAAGAAATGAATCTATGTTGATTTGCTCTACATTTTCATAAGCATTTTTCTAATTAATGATAGATTTTCGTCTTAAGATTGATAGAAGTGTATCACCATCCATCTATCAATGATATAATTTTATCATTTTCTATCTATCGATAATACATTATTATCATTGGTAAAAGTTTATCATTGATAATAGTTTATCACGTTTATCACTGACATACCTTGAGAAACATTATATACATGTTTTCATCTATTTCTGCAAGTATTTTGAAACTAATACAAATTTGAAACTAATATAAATTGACATTACAAACATTGTTTCATGCTTGTTGGTGAAACTATCGAAGGGTGGAGCATTTTAGACCTATTATATCCGTTGGCACATTTTTGAATTGTAAATTTATTGGTAATCTATTGACAGCTTCAACTCTAAGTGGTAACAATCAAATATTTTTGTTGTCTTTGGTGTTGTAGATTCAAAAAATGACGTATCGTGGAAATGATCTTTTGAAAACATTCAAAGTAGTTTTGCGATTGAGGAAATTTAATAATTATTCATTCCCAAAGGTGCTATGAATGTTTTTTCAAATATTAAGTATTGTGTGTGCATACCATATCTTTCGAGAAATTTGAAGCTTTTATTTAAGGATCCTTTAATTGACAAGATTTATTTTAATGGTGCTAAATCTTACAATATTAATGATTTTGAATTCAATATGAGATGGATGGAGTCAATTTGTCCAAACATTCGTACTGTAGAGATGGTCCATTCGAAGTAGAATTTGGATTTTAGATTTATAGTTAATTTGGATTTTAGAGATGGTCTCGTACACATTCTCAAAAAAGAAGGTATGGAATGATTACGACAAATAGTGCAGAAACCTTGATTCAATTTTATATGTTGCAAGCTTACTTGATGCAATTAGAGATTTACTTCCCGAGTGATTTTATGATCGAAGTAAAATTATTTTGTCGATGATAACTGTTTTGCCTTCTTGCGTTGAGAGTAAATCACATGAACAACATAATAAATTGAGAGTTTCTTGGTAAGAGTCCTTATCAGTGTACTTAGACTCCCTTTAAGTGTGATAATATTAGTGATGGATACTTCGACTCCTGACAATGTGTGAGACTCCTTTCAGCTTGATTATTTTTCTCGTGACTCAGTGAACTCCTTTCACGTGAGAACTTAGGCCCCTTTAAGTGTTGAGAACGAATGACGTCTTAGGCTCCCCCTAAGACAAAGATTATTTGCAAGATTTTGCTCTAACAAAGTAGCGAAGATGCACAACAGAACAATAAGAGCACTTAACCAAGTACACAATTCTTCTTCTCAGCCACTAAGAAAGAGAACTTTCTTCACAAAATATAGAATGCGGCAACCCTAAAAGCCATCATTATTCACCTGTTATAATATGATGTCAATAATGGAAAACATTGACGTAATTGAAAATAAAAGACATCGCTTCCAATAAAGAAAAGTATCGAGCAAAATATATCAATAGAATATATCCAGATAAGGAAAGAAAATATTATGCAAGAATTTCTAATGTCACAGCTAGATGATAAGACTATATTTGTGACATTCACAAACACTCCACAGAAGAGATACCAACATCGAAATGCCTTCATTTGGCAGTTGGGGGAGGAACACTGATTTCATTACTCGATGCAGGAAGACCTCGAACTCGAACTTGAACTCTATACTAGTTCGTAGTAGATGGGGGAACTTCTTTTTCGACATACAACTTCCTCTTAGCCTTTTCCTTATATCTCACCATCTTCATAGTAGAAGTTTGAATACCTTATCTTGTACTCACTATCTGAATAGGGACAAGATCGAATACTAACAGAAGATTGAGATAGGGCATGTTGCGTTTAAAGTGTGTATGATGCATTATGCTCACAATGACCTAATGCCACGTTGAAAATTGTAAAAGACATATCTATTAACACAAAAATTTTCCTATAAAAACCCAAGTGCAAGTTTAAATAGGTTTTCATGGAGAGTCTAAGGTTGAACACAGGGATTTATAATAATCATGTGTTGAAAACATTTTTTTAGTTCGATACGTTGAACTGTACAAGAATGTGCTGATATGTGCATGATTCTAAAACTACCTTTCTACATAAAGAATTGATGGATACACATGTGGAGTTATGATGCGGGATGGAAAATGGATGAAGTTGTCAAGTACAAATATGTTCAGACAACATGCGTAAAAAGGATGGATCCATGAGAACAAGTAAGGTTAAGATAACTCAGCTAGTATTCTCCTAAGTGTTACTTAAGTGAATTTTCATGCTACCAAACTCGAGATTTTCATGCACATTAATTTTATCTCTAAGACCCATGTTGAGTTCTTCGTGCAAAAGTTGAACTTTATCTCTAAAGTCGATTCTTTTCTTATTAAATGTCTAATATTAATCACATACTCTCTTAAGTTGATAGTTATACTTTCTTAAACCTATTTGTTCGACAAATTTAAGCAAATTTGAAGTGCTCATTTAGTCAAGATGAAAACATACTTAGTAAAACTTGGAAATGCTAACTTTATACCCTTAACCTATTAAGCATTCAAATATTCATGGTGTAGAGTATTGAAAATGAGTATAAATGTGGGTTAGTGTCAATCAAATTTATATTAAGAAAATAATCAAATCTCTCAATTGTCCTTAACATAATACAAGAAAGAAAGGTGAAAATAATGAAAAAAATGGTAATAAAAGTTATTAGGCCGCCAATGACAATGTTTTACTTCATGATGATCTAACACCTTTGCATTGTCCTACTGCGCAAACTTCTTCGCGTCTTCGGTTCATTAGATTTGTCATGATCTGGTAAAGTCAGTTGTCTACTTGTATATTGACATGATGGTTGTTGTCCAAACGTCTGAATCTACTTTTTCTTCTTGATGTAGGATATTCGGCACGTTCATCTTCAATCGCGCGACTTTATTGGTTCTTGCAACATATCTTCCTTTGTACTTAGATTATTTTTTGTTTCTTTTTAGCTCTATCTTGCATTCAAAAAGATAAAAACTCATAATTTCCAAGATAGGTGCTTCTGTAGATATAGTAAATGCAAAGTTATTCAGGTTACACAATTCAAGTGCCAAAAATCATGCGTTTATCATCAAGATTACTCTAATTACTCCAAGTAAAGAATACAATAACTTGTATTTCTACAAGTTATCAGGGCAGCTGAGAACCCCAAGCACCCATGATTCTTCAATGAAACCTGTCAGAGGATAACTGCCAACATTTCAAATTCAAAAATAAATTTGAGATTAGAAAAGTAACTGAACCTATTTACTCTCTCAACAAATGCAATTAAGGCGTTAATGAAGTGTCTCTGCTCATGGACTTTGATTGCTGATCTTTGTCCTTAACCAGGCCCGATAAATTAATTGTTATGCTTGCAGGATCCACAAGCCTAAAGAAGCTCTCAGGGATTCAAAGTGAGTAGTTTCTAGAGCCTTTGTAAAAATGTCAACTAGTTGATTCTTGGTGTTGATATGTTCCAAAAAGTTTTGTTTGCTTTCAACAAGATCACGAATAAAGTGATGACTGATGTTAATACGTTTCATTCGACTATGCTGAATTGGATTTTTTGAAATATTTATGGCACTCATGTTGTCACAGTAGAGAGTCATGACATCTTGCGAGAGATCGTACTCTTGAAGTATTTGTTTCATTCATATCAACTGAGTGCAACTACTCCCTGTAGCAATATATTTAGCCTTGGCTATAGACAATGACACACAATTTTGTTTCTTAATAAACCATGAAATAAGATTGTTGCCAAGAAGGAAGCACCTTTTGGAAGAACTTTTCTTATCTTTTGAGTTGTCTACCCAATTAGCATGACAATAATAAACCAGAGAGCTATTGGTGTCAAAGCTGTATAACAACTCATAGTTATTTGTGCCAATGATGTATTTGATTATTCGCTTAACACTCAGCAAATGACTGTTTTTTGGATTGGACTGATATCGTGCACAGATTCCCTTTGCGAAAGCAATGTTAGGTCTACTAGCAGTTAAATACAACAAACTTCCAATAATACTTCTATACAACTTCTCATCAATTGTAGTATCTCCACTGTCTTTGGAGAGTTTTGCATGCGCGAAAGTTGTTGTCTGTTTAATGCTGGTCTTCTCAAGTCTAAACTTCTTAACAATGTTTTTGGCATATTTAGACTAAGAGATGAAAACACCTTTATCTAATTGTTTGATTTAAAACCTCAGAAAGTAGGACAATTCTCCTACCATGCTCATCTCGAGTTCATCCTGCATTTGTTTCACAAAGAGTTCTATCATCTCTTCAGACATCCCTCTAAAGACAATATCATCAACGTAAATCTAAACAATCACAAACTTTTTATTGGATTTTTTCATAAACAAGGTTCTGTCAACTCCCCTCAACTGTATTCATAATTCTCAAGAAATTTAGTCGGACGTTCATACTAGCTGTAGGGGCCTACTTAAGCTCGTACAAAGCTTTGTTGAGTCGATGTACATAGTCAGGATGATCTAGATCAACAAATCCTTTAGGCTATTCAACATGAACTTCCTCGTTTAAATACCCATTCAGGAGAACACTCTTTACATCCATTTGGTATAGTTTAAATTTTGGTTTTTTTTTTTTATTAAATAAATATCAATTTTAAATAGATTTGTTCGACTATGAATACATGATACACTTTTCTGTTAAAATCATGTTAGTCATTCCCCTGAATACTTACTTCAACCTTTTAGCCATTTTTCATTGTGTTTTTTTTAGCCTTAGATAACAATTTTTCTTATTTAATGAACCTTTTCTTGGCTCCTTTGAACTTGGGCCAAATACAATATGATCCAATTTAATCAATCTTAGATTTATGGATCAAATGGTGATGATGAAGACAAGTGACATGACTTGGAAATGCTAATTCTTTTTTCCCCAAATTTAATTTGGAACACACAGTAGTTTATAATTGGTCCAAAATGTAATTTCATTATTAATTTATAAATGAGGTGTTGATTTGGAACTTGTTGAAATTTCTCATTCAACATGAACCTTGTTCTTTTATTTCAAAAAAAAAAAAAAAAATGTAATAATGAAGTCGATTTAAACTAGTGAATGAAATTAACTAATTTCAATTGAGTCGCGATGATTCATTTTTAACTGATGTACATGACTCAGTCTTCTATAAATTTTTATCATTATAGAATTGAAAATGAAACTAGGGGCACTAAATTGTGTCGAACCTAATCGAAATTTCTATTTTTATAGTTTTGTAATTTGCATTGATTTCAAATATATTGAATTGTGGTTCGATTCTAATCGATTCAATTTTAATTTAATTCTCAAAACGAACCTGAAGGCCCTTAAATAAAACAATGAAAAACTTGCAAAGTGCTAACAATAGACAAGGTTTAGGAGTGTTCAAATCACTTGACAACCCGAACAACTCGGACTCTACCCAATTTAAACTAGAAAGGTTGGCTTGGGTTAGTTTTGTTTTTGGATTGAATTGAGTTAAAAACTTTTCTAATTTTGTCGAATTGAGTTGCCTTTACGGCTGGCTAAAAGAATTTGGATGAACACAACCTAAGTGCATGTATGTATGTATGAATATATATATTTATTTATTTATTTAAAGTTTGACCACCTCGAAGAATTTGTGAATTTTAATATATGTTTTTAGAATTTTTATGATGTTTGTCCTAATTTAAAATTTGTACAAATATAATTAATATTTTGTATTTAATATTTTGAATTGTATGAGATATTAGTTATTAGTCATATGTTGTGTTTTAGATAAATTTAACGTATTTTAAATTCGTAAGGAAAAAAATAAGTTACAACTCGACAACTCAATCTAATTCAATCCAAATTTTAAGGTTGGGTTGGAGACTTTGTTGGAGTATTTTGGGTTGTTAATCCAACCAACTTGAATTTTTGGGTTGGTCTAAAAAAACACTGTCAACCCAACCCAACAATATTATTTACATCCCTACGTAAGTTTCTCTTGCTTTTTATTTTATTTTTTTGAAATGATTGAAAAATAAGGTTTTTTTTTTTTTTTTTTTTCTCGAAGAAAATTGAAAAGGATAGTTTGAGTTTCGTGGCAGGAAAAGTTGAATGTGTGAGCATTTTGCAACGTGCAGGAAGAATTTGAGAAGAAAGATGACAAATGATTTATTAACATACACTGTTGACAAAGATACGGTTACCTGCCTGTGATCTTTTCTGGGCCCATCCCTTCTTCCTTGTGGCAGACAACTTTTAGCAAGTCGTCGTGCTGGACCAATACAAACTTGCCTTCATGTACCTCACGGTCATGATATTCCAATAATTGTTCACCAAATTTTTTCTTTTCTTTACTTTTTTTTTCTTCCTAAAAAAATGATAATTGCTAAATATAAACATTTTTTCTCGGAATTTTGAATAATTTCATTATAATTAGAATTTGGATTGCTGTAAATTTTTTTACTAAAAAAAGGCATTTCGATTTTTTAAACTAATGTTTGCGTTATAATTTTACTTTTTTTTTCTTTCTTCATATTTTCTTATAAAAGGTTGATTAAAAATTATGGTTTTCTTTTTCTAGTTTATTCTGAGTTTTATTAATTTGAATTATATTATTAATTTAAAATGAAAAAGTGTCGCTTCTATTTTGTGCTTTTATTATTATTATTTTTATTTCCAATTTTCATGTTTCCAGACAAAAGTTTTTGTTTTTTATCTTTTATAAAATAAAAACCTTATTTGGAAAATCAACTTTTTGAACTTGATTCTGGAAAGAGTTAGATTGTAATTAGACGATTGTTATGTGAATTTGTTTATCTACAACATTAAGTATATATTTTGGAGTAATATTTTACAGTTAAGATCACTCCTATTATTCAAAATTATTTTAAAATACGTCTTTAATTATTAAAAATTAATTTAATATTTAATGTTACATTTTTAAATACAATTATGTTATCGTCAAAATTGATTTTGAATAATTAAAAACATGTTTAAGAGTGATTTTAGAAATGACAAAAGTAGCTTCTACTAAATTATTCACTTTCATTTTCTAATTCTAACCTAATTCTGGAAAAGGAAATAAAAAATTATGTCTTCATTTTTAGATTTTCATTTTGAAATTTATGCTTGTTCCTCTCAAAGTTTTTTTAGTTATGATATTAACATTTCTTTAAGAAATACTTGAATTTTTAGTCAAATTTTAAGAGCAAGACTTAAATTTTAAAATACTACTTTTTTTTTTTTTTTTTTTTTTTAAGTATATGTTAGAATATTGATATAACATTAAATTTACCATAACTAATTAGCTTAAGCTTTTTGGGTAGATTGATTTTTTAACATGATATTAGAGCAAGAGGTTTCAAGTTCGAACTCTAGTAAAAGTCGTTTCGGTACTTGTTGTGTCTTCATCAAAATTTTAAGCCCACTAATGAGTATTGATATAATATTAAATTTATCATACCTCATTAAGTGTTTGAGTTGATAGGTGATTTAACTCTATCTAAAACTTGACTTAGTTTTTGAAATCATGAGTAGAATGAACAGAAATAGGGTTTATGAAGTAAATTTTTAAAAACTAAAAATAAAAAATCAAATGAATTATCATCATAAATAACCGAAGTTAATAAAAATTGGTATCCAAATCCATAAGAGAAAGCATATGGAAATGAGATGAACAATAACGTTGGCATAAAGCCAACCAACATCATCAAACTCTTCAACTTTTACTTGATCAAGAGTTGTTCAATGAGTGGATTTGCTTTAATAATGAGTCCACTTTGGAGTGTTAGCATACAAGACAAACCCTAATTCAACTTCAGCCATTAATTTTTTTTTTTTTGAATTTTGGACCAAATTGACATGGAGATTTTGATTTTTTTGACTTTTTTTTTTTTCTTTTTCTATTGTCAAATCATATAACAACGTAACAATCACTATGTCTATCTCAAATAATCTTTTCAAGTCATATCAATTTATGTATATAATATATATAATCGAATGATATTAAGAGTATTCCCATTTGTTTTTTGAAAATTTAAATAATCGAATCTTTGGATGATGCTTCAAATTACACATAGATATATATGATTTATTTATTTATTTATTATTTCTTTTATAATAATATATAGGGTGTGGATTTAAACCTCATATCTCGAAGTTGTTAGTTTAAGTTCATGTTAGTTGAACTACGCGATACATGACATTTTAGATGACTATGTTCATTTAGGAGGAATAATTTCTAAAAATGTATGAAAATATTTAGTTAAACTACATGTTTAATTTATTTTTAAGTCAATAAAGAATCCAAAATTGACTAGATGCTCCATATAGGGATTTTAGGGTGTCCGACTATTTTGATAGTACAACCTCCTCATGTCAGTTGAACTATGATTATGTTGGCAAATACCTGACATTTTAGATGACTATGTTTGTTTGGAGGGATAATTTATAAGAATATCTAGAAATTTTAGTTAAACATATGTATAAATTATTTCTAAGGCAAGAGAGCCTCCAAAATTGATTAGATGTTCCATATGGGCATCCTAAGATGTTTGATATTTTGCAATGTCTAGTATCCTACATTTCTATCTTTTACCAATCAAATGGTAGGGGTGAACATGAGTTCTATTGGGTTGAGTTGGGCTGTTTTTTGGACCAACTAAATAATTCAAGTTGGTTGGTTTGACAACCTAAAAGACCCAAGTCTCCAACCTAACCCTTAAAATTCGGGTTGGGTTGGGTTGTCGGGTTATAACTTATTTTTTTCTTTTTAATTAAAAAATATGTAAATTTATCTAACTAATAACTAAAATCTCAAAAAATTCAAATGTTAAGTAGTAAATATCTATGATATTTATTACAAACTTTACACAGAGATAAATATCATAACAATTTTAAAAGAAAAATATTAAAAATTCACAAATTAATCAACAAAAAGTAATAAAGTTTTAAACAAAGAGAAATGTGTGTATATATATATATATATATATATATATTTATTAATATATATAGAATTCGGGTTGAGTTGCATCAACTCAAAGTTGTTTTTAGCCCACTTGTGACCCAACCCAACCCAACCCAACAAAAAATAGAAAAAATTAACCCAACCCAACCCAAGAACCAAACTAATACAACTCAATCCTTATCTTTTGGATTTAGTATATATATATATATATATATATATATATATATATATATATATATATATATATATATATATTTATTTATCAATATATATAGAATTCGGGTTGAGTTGCGTCAACTCAAAGTTGTTTTTAGCCCACTCGTGATCCAACCCAACCCAACCCAACAAAAAATAGAAAAAATTAACCCAACCCAACCCAAGAACCAAACTAATACAACTCAATCCTTATCTTTTGGATTTGGTAGTCTGTGATGTTCGGGTTGTTGGGTCATTTGAACACCCCTATCAAGGGGGGCAATCTTACTCATCTTGTAGGAATCTTAGGTTAACCCGAAACAAACTAACTCTTATAGTTAAAAAGAGTATTTTTTTTTCCCTTGAGAAAGCATATATACATTTTGGATTGTTTCAAAATATTTTGGTTAAAATATCATTTCGGTCTTTTGTATTTGAAATTTTTTTCCCTTTTAGCATATATTGTTTCAATTGTCCAATTTTAGTTTACGTGTTTTCAATAAATCTTAAATTCAACCTATATACTTTAAAAATCTAATATTGTCTTCCAATTTTTTTTTTTTTTTTTTTTTTTTTATCAAAATTGGTTAACTAATAATAATATTTTGGTGTACGAAAAGATATTATGTGAACATATTTTTACAAGTTATAAAGATCATGAATATGGAGACTAAGACTGTGTTTAAGATTGCTCAAAAGTCGTTACATAAAAATCTCAACCACTTAATATTTTTTTGTAATATTGATTGTGAATAAATTTGTGAGATTCACATTTTTAACCATACGTTTAGTCTCACTGTTTTAAAAATCTATTCGCTAAGTAGAATTAGCCGTTACTTCCTAACAAAAATTCAATTCTCAACTTTATTATTTATACATTAAAATTGGTTTGGTAATAAATTTCTCACAATATCAATTTCTATAATCTAAGGGTGTGTTTGATTTAACTTTTCAAGGGTTCAAAATTTGAATATAATTTATTTTGGAAAACATTAAAGTGTTTGATAACCATTTGAAACACATTTAAAGTGTATTTAAAACCTTTCTTTTTAATAAAAGAACGTTTAATTGTAAATCATTTTATTGAAAAACAGTTTTTTCTCTAATCATACGCCTTGCATTTTCAAGTTGTTTGGTTCAATGCCATCTATTTTTCTTTGCATAATATCATTTAAACAAATTTGCACCTATTTCTCTTACAAATACAATCTGATATAAAGAAAACAAAATATAAATTAAAGTACAAGCATGTACATCATATAACATTTAAAAATATAAATTTTAGAAAAAGACGTACAATTTTTGATAGTAGGTGTATTTGGTCATTGATATTAATAAAAATGCTACATTATTTGTCATACATCATGAACTACTCTCTTCAAGTTCAAAGCTGAAACTTACTTACATTATTACTTCATTTTTCAGATGCTTTTTCTAAGGTGGGATTCCCATTAATTATTTTAAAAGTTAACTCCAAATTAAGCCTTAAATTATTTGGAAAAAAATTAATAAAAAATTAATTATATAGGCTAATTTTAAAATTTATTAAAATAAAAGATATTGAAACTGAACCATTAAAAATATAGGCATTAAAATAAAATAAAATCTAAAACAATATTTTTACATAATTTGTATTTTGAATATAACAAGATTTTTAATGTTTATATGTTAAAGATCCATATGGTGCCACGTGGAGAGACATGTTCACTTTTTGTTTCTCAAAGTGGACGAACGTCAATCGCATTTTTTTCTTTTTCTTTCCCCTCTCTTGAAAAACGTGACAATATGACCCATTTTAAAATTTTAAAATGATGATGTCAGACATAAATTTTAAAGATTTAGATCTTATGAAATTAACGATGAAAATAGGAAAGTTGTCCAATATGACCTAAAAATAAAATAATTTTTACTATCTTTCTAAAAATTTATTTGTGATTAACTCTCTTAACATGTGAAATATCATTTTCTTCTTTAAATTTTGCGCTTGTTTTCATTTTTTAACCCTTTGCAATCATTCACATTCGTTCTCACTTCATTTTCTCTCATTTTTCGCAAAGCCTCTCTCATTGCTCTCGTTTTCTATCATTTTCATGCAAGAATATCACATTGCTCTCAGTTTCGTTCGTCTTTGGATCATTTTTCTGATAGTTTCGATACATTTTTGCCGGTCTATCATCATTCTTGTTTTAGTCAGAAAGGTATATTATTTCTTAGAACGCACTTCGTTGTTGTCTGAATATAGTATACTAAAAGGATTTCCGTATTGATAAATATTTCTAAAAGATTAATAAAAGAAGTTGCAAACTAAAATATCTATTTGTTTAATATTATATTCGTATTAATAATATTTTGTTACTTACTTTTTATGTTTCATGGATTTCTTTTTTACCCTTTTTTCGTAAACGTTGCATCCACATTATTATTATAATAATAATAACAATATTATTATTATTATTATTATTATTATTATTATTATTATTATTTTATTTTATTTTATTTTATTTTTTCCTCTCTATCTTTCTATCATTTTAGCTATTCAATTTCTTAAATTTATTTCCATATTCACCTTTTGCTCTTATCGTTTAGAAAAAAATTAGAAAAATAAACCTATCATCTTAAGCTTTAATTAAAAAGTAATTTAACATAATACTAAAGAAAAAAAAGTCTTAATACAAATCAATTAAATTTCTTATATCTAATTAAATGGTAAATAGATAGATGGGAAGGTTAGAATTAAAAAGAATATTAAAAAAAATATTAAATATAGACTATGATTGTTTTAAAATATAGGAAAATGAACTAAAATATTTATAAATATAGCAAGAATGCTAATTGTGGTTGAAAATAATCCACTTGTTAAACTAATTTGACCACCACAAAAAATTCTTATTGTGGTTGAAAATAATCGACTTGATAAACTAATTTTTATTAATTATTTTTCTTAATTTCTAAACATTTTATCTCTTTATAGGTATCTTTGGATATGATTAAAAACTTTTTTTCTAAATCTAAAGCAGACATAAAGTTAAGTAATCATGCAATTATCTCTTGATTTAAGAGATATGAAAGATTGATAGGAAAACTTAGCCTAACAATTATCAAATATTAACAATTTAAAGTAGGAATATATTCTCAGTAAATACATATTTACTTTACTATCAAGTGTAAAGGAAAAACTTGACTAATTCAATTCAAATCATTATAATATGACCCTTTACAGAAAATAATTACAAATTTTGTTGATAATTTCTAAATACTTTTAAAGAAATGGACACATTATTGAACTTCTTTTGTTTCCACAATCCTATACAATATTTATGTCAATTTAAATGTAATTCAACGGATGAAGATACTAATTACCATTCAAATGTTTCATATACTATTATATTAAAGCACTTGCGACATTTATAATTAATAAACATTCCTTTCTTTAATCTTAATGAGTAATTTATAATAATTTAAGACAAAAAATATAATTTTTTTTTTTTTTAGAAAAAGAAAACATAATTGACAATGTAAACGTAACTCAGAATCAGGTTAAAGTATATGCTTTGTACTAAACGCTAAAGATTTGAATTTTCTCATTAATTGTCAAAAAAAAAAAAAAAAAATCATAATTAAAGCTTAGAAATCAAAACAATTATTATTATTATTCTTTTTCTTCTTTTGGAAAGCTAAAAGTTATTGAGAGCCACAAGAGTACAATCTGTGGGCTGCCAAACTGTGTGCCCAAAAAAGAACTCAAAAACCATTAGTGTAAAAAGAAGATTTGAAAACCATCATTGATTTAGAAAGGAAAAAGAAAATGAAAAAAGAAACACTCACCAAACATTGAATATATTGTCTTTAATTCTAAAATGTCATTGCCTTTTGGTAGGCGACGTCTTCTTGTTTTAAATTTGTTTTATTTTGGTTAATGTAATTTTTATTGTCCAATTAATGGTAGATCTTAAAATGAGTCAATGCAATAAGTTTCTGGAACTTTTTCTCAAGAGATTTAGTCTCTATGAGCAATTTTTTTTTTTTTTTTTAATCGTGAAAATTTTGACTACTATTACTACTTAACTAACTTTGATAAAAATTAATTTTGAAAGATTAAATGTAAGGTTTATTAAAAGATTAGGAACTTTAAATCAAATAAAATGTAAAGCAGTACCGGACTAAAATAATAATTTTAACTTATTTTTTTATTTTGAAACCTCACCTGATTGAAAACTATAGTTTAAGTTTCATAATATTAGTCACATGATTTTGACCTAACATCCAGATGCACGTGCTTACATATATATATATATATAGTGGTAATTACAATTATATCCTCAAATTTTCTATAAAAATTGAGCTTTCAAACTTTTACGAATGTTAAAATTTGACCCTCAAACTTACATAATTGTAAAAATTGTAATAATTGTATAATTTATAAGAATTTTTATCATTTGAAAGTTCAATTTCTACAATTATTCTAAGTTTAAGGATCCAAAAATTTGTGAGACCCAAAATTTATAATTGCAACTACTACCATTTCAGAAGTGATTTTTGCCATTTACCTAAAAAAAAAGACACTTACTATTGTCACTTCTCTTTTATCTCCTTTCTTTAATTAAGTTTAGAAATAATATCTTGTCTTCTCTCGAGACAGATTTTGTGTTTGACATGTTTGAATGTTCTTTCAGATCAATTTAATGTCGAAAAATTGATGTTTCAATATAACTACTATTGAGCTTTTAATTAATATTTCTTCTGGTATGTATCTTTGTACTTGATGAATTTGATTAACTTAATATAAAGTCATAGATTTTTATGTTTGTTTTAGAAGGAAATTCATCACCATTTTGATTTTTGTTTTCAAATATGGAGTTTATAACCACTATTTTCAACCACTATTTTCAACCATGTATATACGTTTTGTTTTGTTACCTACTTTCTAGTAATATTTAAACAAAAAAAAAAAATTAAAATCTAAAAACTAAACAAAATAGTTTTCAAAGACTTGTCTTTTGTTTTCAAAATTTGACTAATGATTCAAGCGTATCTTCAGAAATGTGAGAACTATAATACAGAATTTAGGAGAAAACATGCATAAATTTCAAAACTAGAAAACTAAAAACAAAATCGTTCATAAATGAGATCTTAGTTATTAAATTTAGGTTTCTTGTGTTATGAAAATTTATTAGGAGTGTTGGTGGGATGGGTTGATACGGCTTTTAGATCCGACCAAATTATTCGGATTGTAACTTTCTTCAACTCAAATAACTTTTATTAAATAATGATCCCAACGTAACACAACTATTTCTTCTCTTGAAAGTAGTTGGTTTCCTTTCGGAATTGACATGGCTTGGCTCGTGATTGTAGCATTTTATTCCACAATTATAATGGAAATAAGTAAATAGGGAACAAATTTCCAAATAAAATCATTTTTGAATGAAAAAGGTTTTACATATGCATCACTAGCAGCCTTATTCATAAAAGTTTCATCTCATGCGGGTGTTACATAGAATAGATCAATCGGTTTTAACAGTTGGAGCTGTACTATTTGTTTGTAACTCACATCACATAAAAGTCAATTTGTATAAAGGAGTTAGCAAAGTAAAAGAAATAAACATTGTTTAGCCTCTTACCAAATTTTGTTGCACGTTGATGAATGTCTTTAAACCCCATTTTTATGAGTAAATGATAGTTCATCTCGATTCCTCTTATTTGTATTTGTAATTTTCTAATAAAACTATAAATTAGCTAAAACCAAGTAAACAAAATAATAAACGTAACATATTAATTTAAGTACCATACCTTAAAAAGCAGAGCTCTAAAATCTAGTGCATAAGAAATGTCAATCTAAGCCGATTAGGTGGAGGTGAACATGCCTCTTTAAGTGCCAAATAATTTATAGTGTCTATATGCAACTTTGACCTATACTCTCTAAATATAGTTTGCATTTTTTGTTTGACAAACATCACCACTGAGGTGGGAACAAATTAAACTAGAAATGGTTGTGCATAAAGAAGAAACAATTATAGCAACAGGTTGATATTCAATAATCACTTAAGTAATTGATCAACCTCCTAATTCCATGTGCCCCAACGTCAAGGAAAAGCTTATTTGGGTAACAACAGCATTGTTGAATCTCATAGCCACAAAGACCAACGAAATTCTTCAACTCAGGAGAGATGTGAGATGTATAGGAATTCTTGCATGGAGTTGGACACCACGTGATGGCCTAATTCTGGAACCTACCCTCTAAAGAAGAAAGTAAACATAATTAAACTAATATAACTATTCATACATCAATATATGTGATACGTACACTAAACCTAAAGTGTCTCCGAAGGAACATATTGTCCTAAAGAGGGATGGTTATCATCAAACTGACCTGCCATCGTGTACCTACAAGTACACAGAAGATGATATATAAGTAATGATAAATTTTCGTAAAGTAAAAGTTGAAAAATATTCATAGTCACATAGTTATTCGTCATTGGAATCTGAATCAACATGTTCGTGTGGACTTGATCAGCTACTGCTATTAGAAGATACTTGTATATCCTCTTCTTTCTCATTTATGAGAGTGGTGGCCAAAATTTGGTTAACGCAGTTGCATGTATCGAGGGTAATATTGTAAAATGGTCAATTGATCGAGCATCGTCCTTTGGAGATCAAATGCCCATAGTATGTTTAGCTATCCTAAAGTTTTTTTTTAAAAAAATTTTCTTTTTAATTTTATCTAAAGATTAGTCCTGTGAGGATGATTTTGAATTTTTGAATAAAAGAAAGCAAACTAAATTAATAGATGAAATTCAAGAGACAAAGACGTTCAAGGGTGTTGATTACGTTAATTGTTTCATCAAGTCATGCAAAGATTCCTATGGATTGTTGTGTCGATGATATGTTTAAGTCTAGAAACTATTATCCGCATTATTATTTTTTTCCAATAACAATCTTTTCTCACGCAAACCTAATTGATTATTAATCACTTGAAAAAAAAATTAAGAAGTATGACATTAAGACTAGTCATGATCAACAGTCACTAACATACGACATCAAATCTTATAAAATCATACTAAAAACCACTCTAAATCTAAGGCAAATAATGCACAATTTGATTGCATTTTGGAGACCATGACCATCGTGCTAGACAATTGGTTGTTCCACGAGTATAGGGTCAACGTCCGTTCGATAGAATATGCTATCCTCAAATGGATCATTGACTCTAAATCTATCAAAAATCTCTAACTTAAGTTCTTCATTCCCAATGTCATCTACTTCTGGCACATCCCATTAACGTTTATTTTGGACTATTTGTATGACTTTCCAATTCTTACCATATTCGAGGTCGACAAGGTAAAAAACTTGTTGTGCTTGTTTTGCAATAATGAAAGGGTCATCACGGTACCGACATTTAGATGTAGTTATTGATGTGTACCCTAAATCTATATGTGTTTTTTCAGTATTAGTGTCAAACCATTTACACCTAAACATCATAATACGTCTTCTCTAAGCATATTGAAAGTTCAAAACCTCATTTACGACACCATATAAGCTGTTACTTTCTCCAAGCATAAAGACTCCACTATTTTGTGTGGTCCAATGATCATTACGGTGTACAGTGTAAAAATATACTCTATTAACAATACACCCATTGTAGGAATGCACCTCAAAATTTGGTCTCATTGCTGATGAATAAATATCATCAGACATATTATCTCTCCCTCACAATGATTGAACCTATTTCGTTGTATTTTAAAATTAAAATAATATCACTCAACTTAGAAATTGAGTAACTTTACTTTCAACACTATGTTGCACACTTGAGATTTGAACCAACTAGGAAATCAAAGTTGATGTCTTTGATGCGAGTCAGTTGAGCTCTGTGTGCTTCATATCGAATGAGTCTCAAATGTTCTTTTGTTGACATCACAAGAAAGAAGATTTATGTAGAATTACGAAATACTCATGGTAACCATTCGAGCAGATGAAATTAGTAATATTATCCATGAACATATTGAGCAATATAATAGAGAAGTCAAAATTGTAAATACTGGTACTATACTTCAAGTACATGACGACATTGCTCATATTTATGGTCTTGATGAAGTAATGACAGGTGAATTAGTAGAATTTGAAGAAGGTACTATACGCATAACTCTAAATTTAGAATCAAATAATGTTGGTGTTGTATTAATGGGTGGTTTGCTGATACACAAGAGGGAAGTTCTGTAAAAGCAATAGGAAAAAATGCTTAGATACCAGTCCAGGTCGAAATATGGCTTTCAAATTAAGTTTTGAATTAGTGGATGCTGCCAACAAGAGTGCCGATGCCATACATAAAAAGGAAGAGACTCATAGAATGGCAAGACAAATAGAGCTTTTGCACATTTTCATTAATCCATGAACAAGATCTATGTAGACAGATAGACCCATGAATCCATAGATCTCGATCAGAAGAGAATCAATAGAAAAAGAAAGAATCAAAATTGATCGATATATTTCTCGAAACAAACGAAAAGGAAACAAAACGAAAGATGAAACATAAATCATGGATCAACTAAGCAAACCCTCTCGGGGACTTGCTTAAGAATAAGAAAGAGGAATCTCATGTAAATACCATGGAATAAGGTTTGATCCTATTCATGAGGATTTCGTAAATATTCCATTCCAAAAAGAGAAAGTTCGAAACAAGTGGGTTTTTTTGGAAATTGGATGCAATTACTAATTCATGATCTGGCATGTACAAAATGAGGTCCTAAGAAAGAAGATTTATGTCTTAGATTTTTTTCTTTGAATTTTGATTTATAGCATTAAAACATTTGAAACGTACCTACTATAAAATTCTATTTGAGCACAATTGTTCAATATATATGAATGTGCAACTCGCTTCTCATTTGCTAATAAGATTCTATTTGAGCACAAAATAGTGGTTGTGCATTTTGTCTAAACACCTCAAATTCAGCAAAAGTCTAATTCTCGAGAACTCTATCATCCTTTCGTTCATCCTTATTATGAAGCCTTGTTTCAATTCAAGATAGATACAATGAATAGAAATTAATCAATTAATTCATCGTGAATGCTTCAACAATAGAACCCTCTGAATGTACTTTGTTTCATACATATTGTTTCAGTATTTGCTTAGTAGGGTACATTCAACTATAACTAATATGACCAACTACTTTTGTTTCTTATAACAAATGAACTGAAAGATGTATAATCACGTGAAAAATGCAGTGCAAATATTTTTCCAACTTACAAAGAATCATTATAATATCAGCTTGTAAGTGCTCCAAGTCACTAATGCGTATAGTTTTCACATATATAGCATAGAAGAATGTACGTAACTCAACGATAGCAGTGATAACATCTTTTCATAAGTATGCCCAAACGCCAATAGGAAGAAGTCTTTGAATGAAGACATAAAAGTTGTGAGTTTTTAATCCTCATAGTTATTATCCATCATCCTCACTTACACATAGTGATATATTTGACACAAAACCATCTGAAAATTTCGCTGATTTCAAGAACTTACAGAATTCAACCTATTCTTTAGTAGTTGATGTATACGCAGTATACAACTTCACAATTTTAGCCCCTGTGCGTTACAAAATTCAGCCTATTCTTTAGTAGTTGATGTATACGCGGGTATATAACTTTACAATTTTAGCCCTTCGTGCTGCAAATGTAAGCCTCTTCGAATCTTCAAATCCTCTAAATCCAACCATGCGGTTTTCATGTATTTTGTCTTTCCTTCCATGTTTAACAACATTCCAACCAAATTGTTGAAATTCCTTTTCAATATGCATTCCATTGTCGAACCCTTAAGGGTTAGGGTTTTCTTGAAAAATTTTCATTGAATTTGATGAAAAAGTTTTGTAAATTCTTGAAAAATGTCTTATTTTTTGGAATTAAGAAATCTGGACAATTTAAAAATCTGGAAGACTAGAAATTCTGCTGTGCGTCATTAAAGCATCTGGCGGATGTTGAAATTTAGGTTTTTCAAATCCTAAATTTTGATAACCGAGGAAGAACTTGAAGAACAAGATATGTCTTGAACATTCAAATGATTGTAATTTTGGATTTTATCTTTGATTTTTAGGATATGTCAAATATGCAGGTCAATTTTGTTTTATTCAATTTAATTATGCATGTGATGTATATGTTTTAAATTAAATTGAATGTTATATAAAATATGCCACTGGAGATAGAGAGCTTTACAGAGTAATCTTCTCACTGACCAACCATCCCACCACCATATGCAGTGAAGCACGCGTCCATTGTTGTTGGGGGCAAGAACATGAGACCGCTGGGTTGACATCCTGCTTTCTTTCTTTTCTGCTTTACTTAGTTGTTTACATTTATATTTCAAGATATTGAACATCTTTGTAACAACTTTATCATATTCATTATTTTCATCCATCCATCATGATTTTCATCTCTTTTAATATTTCCACTTTGATTGTTCAAATCATGAGTAGCTAAATCTATCAAGGGTTGAGGTAGAGTTATCATCTTTCTGACGAACAAATCTTAGGAATTACTCCATTTTGCTTAATGTATTCGAACTTACTGCTTATTTTCATTTAGCTAATCGAAAGAAGTAGCTACAATTAACTGCTTGAGAGAGTAAGTAATTGTGGATCTCATTAAGCAAAGTAAGAAGTGGTTCTAGAGATAGAAATAACCTTAAGTTCAATCAATCTTTAAGCATGCTTCATAGAAATATGATTTATGTGGCTTGTTTACTAGGAGGTGAGACCCAAATAAGATTGAGAACATGGAAAAAAAAACCTAAGTGGCGTTCCAAGGATAAATGATAACGGCCCCTAACCCCGTTTTCCCATTCATATCACACTTCTGTCGTTAACTGTTGTGCACCCTACAATCCATTACTTCCATCATTTCATAGTCTAAAATAATTTAACTTCTTATAATTTCTCATAGACGAGAGACCAATAATACTCACAAAAGAATTAATTAAAAGCAAAATCCATGTATTTGAC
This sequence comes from Citrullus colocynthis, assembly GCA_031780015.1. Taxonomy (NCBI): domain Eukaryota; kingdom Viridiplantae; phylum Streptophyta; class Magnoliopsida; order Cucurbitales; family Cucurbitaceae; genus Citrullus; species Citrullus colocynthis. The sequence goes on along the minus strand of QLSR01000005.1, from coordinate 10,267,360 downwards.
CTCAGACTCACCAAAAATCCTTATTTTTAGTTTATACTTGGGCTAAAGATAGGAAAAGTTGTTTTAAAATATCATGTATGCATCACATATCTAGAAGACTAACAAATTTTTAGTGTCGTTAACTGGAATTTTGGTACTGATTTCTTTTTGTATGTGTGTTTAGTTTCGTAGGTAGACCTCAATCTAAGGAATATTGTTAATTTTTGCTTCACTAAGAAATAGGAAACAGTATATGAGCCACAGAATTGATCTTGAGTTCAATATTGACCCTAAGATTGAGAGGACCTTCCGAAAAAGGGCTAGACAAAGCAATAAAGAAACATGGCTGACTAAAAGAATCAGAACCAAGGAAATAATAACGCCCAGAATGGTGCGATGTGAACGCCCAACAAAACCCAATTATGTTAGTGCATGATTGGAATAGACCGATGAGGGAATATGCATCGCCCAACCTGTATGATTTCTCACCAGGAATCATGCGTCTAGTTTTTAAAGGAAATGGTCGATTTGAGATGAAACCAGCGATGTTGCAAAATTAAATTTAATATTAATTTAATAAAATTAAATAAAGGTTAATAATATTAAATTAATTATAGTAATCTAATTAAAATATATTAAATCAAATTTAAAGTATAGAATTAAATAAATTAATTCATTAACAATTAATTAATTAAGTTAATTAAATATCACATATTTAATTTAATTTGAGTCATATTCAAATCATGTTCTCTCACATAACCTATAGTTTTAATATGAATCTCATTCATATAAATTAATATTTGAAATCTTATTCAAATATTTATCTCTCTCATAATATAGAGTATAATTTTTAGTCTCATTCAAAATAACTTTATGTTATAATGTATCTATATATATTAAATCAATTGCATCATATACAATTAATTCTCTTACTTAATTTGAACATTTCAAATTAATCCAAAATTAAACAATTCTTATAAACCTACAGATTAGAAACTCTGATGATATGAGATTAATTAATTAAACCCTTTAATTAAATTAACCAATATTCATTAACTGCTAGTCACTCCACTAAAGAACTATAACTCAACTCTTTACACTGTAGATATATTTTTGTGTCCACGGATAAAACCGATCAACAGTAAATCTACCATTCACAATTGCTTGTAGCTTTTGCTACATTTGGGTCAAATTATCATTTTATCCCTATAGTTAAATTTAACTCCTTAAGTACCATTGATCCTTCACAGGGGCCCTTAAGGAAGCAATTTATCTACTTACCCTAAAGATAGGAATGAGTGAATTCCATCTTGTGAAGTAAGAGAAATCCCCAAAATGGTTGGTTTATTGAGTCGGCAATCTGGTAACTCTCACCCATTCAATCGAAAGATTGTCCTCATAGACATGAGTTTATAACTCACTCATGGTTAAGGTCGAGTCACCTATGGTCATCCTATGAAATATTAATCTCTTCAATTAATGACGTTATAAAGAGAAATTAAACTGAAACTCTTTGAATAGGATACCCCCAGTCACACGTCTCCACATGAACGATTAGGATCAAATCGTTTGTATCACTTTATAACTCTTGTAACAATTACAAAGTGAGTCGTATCCGTAGTGTCACCAGGATAAGACACCCAACCTTATTCCTATACTACAGACTTTTTTGTTTATTACTTAAACATGATCCAACCCTGTATGTTAAACACATACATGTTTAAGTTTACATAAAATAACCACGGATCTTAGTTTATTGGATTGAGTTAATGCAAAAACAAATAAAATAACTCATTATTTTATTGAATAAACAATTTGTATTTACAAGGATTACAAACTAGGAGAACTCTGAGAGATTTAGGACGCCAGTCCCGACATTTGCATGGATTGATATTCTGGTTAGCTCTTGAAAAGGATTGGATTGTAGTTTTTGTTTCCAATACTTGACATACCCTACAACAACACTTGTTGGGGAAAAACTACAGAATCGAAAATAATGGGTTACACTTACAAGAACACGTTAAAGTTGTTAATGGTGTTATGACCGAATGGATGGTAACTAAACATTACAGGAATAAAAGTTGTTCTGATGTAATGTTTGGTTGAGAATGTATCAATCCAGCAAAGGAACATTTAACCTACCCTAAGGCAGCACTTGTTCTAAATCACTGGAGTATCATTACATTAGACATGATTTATAGGGTTCATAAAATTTAATGCTAAATTTGAATTGATATTTGATTGCATGCTGTTAACTCATATATTTTATATATTTTAATATTGTATCATTTTTTCTCATGATTTTAATTTTCAATTACTATATGAGTAAAAAATTTGAGACAAAATATTACTTAGAAAGGTATCATTGACATTATTTTAATGGAAGTATAATTTTCAGAATTTGTCTTTGATTGAAAAATGTTCTTAAAGTCTTGTTGTCACTTTATGAATTGTTCATAAACCATGTGATTAATGAATCAAAATTGGAAAGATAACTTATATTTATCTCTTGATTGACATATGTAATGTCAAGCATGGAAGATAAAGGACAACACAACAACATATGAGATGTTGAAGTCAATATATGCTTATTTTAGATAATTATCTTAATGATCTCAAGATTAAGTATTATGTTCCAAGAAAATAAATTATGTGACTAGAGCTGTAAGGAAATTGTTTCTAAATTAGCTTGGGGAGTCACACAATGAGGAATTTTGGAAATACGTTAACGGGAAGAAAAATAAGAATGAATGTAAATTTGATTTATTGAATTTTTTGTGGATAATTAAGATTCGCACCTAGATAGTTGAATGAGTATTCACTATCAAAATTTTCTTCATTATAATTAGATTGTAATTTTTGGAAAATACTTAATGATATAGAATAATTTCTACAGTTGGCACCAAGAAACCCATTTCAGTTAGTGTAGTGCGAGATATGAGATGTCAAATTGTTACTTATGTTGAACATGGTGGTTTTATCACCATAAGAGAAATTTAATCTCTCAAGTTTTTATTACTAATTAATTCTTTTGGTATGAATGTTTCATATAATAAAGTGTATTTTCAAAAGTTGTTTTGAAAATATGTTCAGCCTTAAATAAGCACGATTAGTATGTGCTAAAATGTTTAACATATACAAATACTACACTGAGAAATTCAGGAATATTGAACCGAAAATGAAAAGATAAATCATTTTCTCCTAAAAGATACTTGGCTTTTGCAATTAAAGTTGATTATCATCAATTTTAATAAAATGACTCGTATATGTAATTCTGTAAGAGTTAGAGTTAAATTACTTAACCTGTCCGAAGATCTTACCTTTTATGCAAGATTGTCATTAGATCTTATTGGGTAAGGCTACAAGACCAAAGAACACGTTTGGCTTACACATTTTGACTTAAGAGGTCCGATGAATGTAAAAGTCAAATAACATCGAAAATATATCATCAATCTGATTGATGAATATTTAGTGCTTAAGTATTTTTATCTAATGCATCTTAAGTCTTTTCTTTGAAGAGTTCAAAGACGTTAGACTAAAGTTTAAATCGATTAGGCAAGTCTATCAAAAATCTCAGTACTAAGCCTAATTGATATAAAATGGGACTATATCCTAACCTTAAGCATTATATAAAATTTTGGTGAAAATGAGGAGAAAGATGACCTTGTTAGACTTGGTCACATTAATGATGAGTACTTTGTCAGACAAAGTTACATCATTTATTAGTTATACATCATTGTTGTACTCTAGTTAGGATGTGCAATAGAGATTGTACTGTAAACATTATACCCTCTGAAACTGTCTAGGATACAATTTTGGATTATGGAAGTGTAGTAAAACTAATTTACAACATTTCAATATTTGGGGTACATTAAGATGCATGTGCTAAAACAAACCCAAAGGAATATATATATGTTCAAAGATATGCCTAAGAGTAAGTTGTCCTCATGGAGAAATGAAATGATCTTTTATACAATCCTGAATAAAATAAAGTATTTGCATGATAAATATTAATTTTATAAAGAATGCCGAATAAAAGACTAGAAGCCTTTACTAAGGTTAAATAGTGTTGATAGTTTAGTTCCAAGTAAATCCACTAAGAGTGATGAGCCTTCATCAGTGGGAGAGTTATTTGATAACTCAACTTTTACTATGAGTTAGTTGAAGTCAAAATTGTCATATTAGTTGACAAATTAAAGGCTTGTCATTCTCAAAGTTGTGTTGAAGGATGTTGACGAGGATTGCTAGGTCAAAGTCATGAATTTAAGATAAAGTATATGTACTTCATCTCAGTCTAGATTTGTATATTTTCTTGATGGGATATACTCATAGGATGTGAATAGATCTACAAAAGAGATGTGCATTTGTAGAGAAGAAGATATAGATATGGTATAGATTTGAATATAAGGTTTGATAAGAGTTGTCATAACCTATAACTTTGAACAAATATTAACGATCTTGTATATAGACAAGAGAGTCATTGATTGTGGATAGTTCTCATGTTTTATTGCTCATTGTAAATGATGTAACATAACATAAAAATTTTGACTACCTAACCAATTAAAGACATAGTATTAAGTTTGTCTTAAGCATCTTATATTTACAAAATGTTTCTCAAATATTTGATGCACAACTTCAAAAGAATGATGATGTATCATTCAAATGTGAAGTAAGTCTAAGGAAAAGTATCCTTGGACACCTCCAGTGTTGATTGTTGGGATTTATGCCCTAAAACCTCGTAATTGATTATTTATTAATTTAATTATTAAACATGTAGTATTATATTCCATTAATCATAAAAATCAAAGACTATTGTATGTAGTTGACATACAAGGTGGATCATGTTCAAGAAATAACCTAAAGGTCTTTAGTATATGGATATAAGGTTTGGGTGTTTTATCCTGTTGACACTATGGATACTGCCCATTTTGTAATAGTTACAAATGGTCTAATCCAAACCGTTCATGTGAAGACATGTGAGAGGAGATATCCTATACAAAGAGTTTATATAAGATCGGACCGCAAAATATTTAATCTCTCTTTGTAAATCTATTAATTGATGAGATTATTATTTCATAGGATGATCATGTGCGATTTGGTCTTAATCTTGAGTGACTTATAAACTCCTGTCTATGAGGTCAATCCTTTGATTTGCATGGGTGAGAGTGACTCGAGTTGACGACTTAATAAGCCTACCATTTTGGGATTTGGCTAAATGGGGAGCTGGAAACATAACTTCACAAGATGAAATTCACTCCTTCCCGTATAAGGTACGTAGATGAGTAGTTCTCTTAAGTGCTAATTCGGGTCTTCAATAAGGGACCTCACTCTCTCATTGGCTCGAGAGAGACTTATTTTATCTTTGGACCATAAAAAAATTGTTCATTAGAGGAATCAATGGTACTTTAGGAAAATGGTAATTACAGGGGTAAAACATACATTTTGACCTAGTTGTAATTATGAACAACTTGTGAAGGATCAACTTATTTATATTGATTATATCCATGGACACAATTTGTCCTAGAGGGCATAAGAGTTCAACTATGGATCTATAGTGGTTTTTCCCTATATTTAACGAATGAAGGTTAATTTAATTAAGAAGGTTAATTTAATTAAAAAGCTTAATTAATTAATCTTCGATCATTGGAGCCTATAATATGTAGGTCCATAAGGTCCCCTTGCTAGCTCACCATGGACCAACAAGGATTAACTATGTTGAAAGAAAATTTTGAAATGTTCAAAGTTTTTAGAGAAGATATTGATTGTATTGGATACAATTAATTACATGATTTACTATAAAATTTATTTAAATGAGATTCAAACTATAACTTCATAATATGGAGAATTAATTTATTTTAATATAATTCAAATAATTAATTATTTATTTGGATGAAATCCATATAAATAAATAAATAATTTAATTTGAATAAGATTCAAATTAAATAGATATTGGGGGAATTAATTTATTCGAATATGATTCAAATAATTAATTTTTTGATTTGAATGAGATACAAATTAAAGATAATGTAGAGAATAAATGTAAACCCTACTTTCATTCTCCTAGTACTAAGCTAAGTAAGTGTTGGAAGGCTGTGGACTTAGGAAATTTACCATTGTTTAGGCTTGATGATGCGGGGACAAGGTGTCTTGTGAAGAGCCGAAGAGATGGAATTAGCCATGGAGATGAATTGCTTAAAGGGACAAGGTCTGTATCTTGATGGGTGATGGAAGAGGCGTTTTGGAAGGCTAAGTATTGTGGATGATGTGTGCATAAGAGTGCTAGAAGGGTGCTCATGGGAAGAGTGGTCGGTGTTGAAGGGAACAATTTGGATGAAAATTTGTTCAAGTGTTGGAATGAGGCATTTGAAGTCATAAGGGTAGCTAAGCCTAAAAGTGATGGTTGATGCAGGCGTGCAGGCTGCTAGGCGAGGTGTGCTAGTGTGCAGAGTAGGCGGACGTTGCGGGCATCGGACAAGCAAGAGGACGACGCCCTGTCAGTGTGAGTAAGAGATAGACAATCAGTGGAAGAACATGCGCGCGTGCCCTGCCTCTTTTGAGGTCATTTCGGTATTGGGTGAGCGGGAGTTGCCACACAGGGGTGCCTGTGCGTGCGGAGCAACATGTCTGTGCGTGATCTGCCGCACATATGGGGCTGAACAAGCTGTGTAAGTGCCATGGGTGGCTAAAGGATACGCCTAGGGACAATTTGCCATATTTAGGACTTTTATCAAGTTTTTGGAGGTTGATGAGTCATTTGGACTTGAAATTTCATATTTAAGGTCCACATGACTTAATCTATGAACTAAAAAGATTTTAGGAAAGTTTATTAAAGGGAATTAATTTATTTTTCAGGCCAGGACGAGCTAAAGGAGATTTATAACCCATTAGGAGCTCAGGACGAGTAGTGAGTGACAATTTTACTTAGATGAAGTTTTATTTACATACTGCCTAAGAATGTTTATGAAGCATGATTAGAGTTTATTTTCTCACAAGTTTTCTTGAATAAGCATATGTTTTCTAAGCATGAATTTATAGCATGATTTGCACTTGAGATTGAGTTTCGCAGTATGCTAATTTGTATTTAAAGCTTAAGAAAGTGTGCTTTACTTGATATTTAAAGAGTTTGCAAAGCATAATTGAAACTTATTTTCCATAGGTATTTCTTAGCAAGCTTGAGTTTTCCAGCATGAGATTACCATATGAGTTACACTAAAATTCCTTAAAAAGCGTGTTAGTTATTATTTAAAGTTTTATGAAAAGCAAGTTGCTTTATGATTTTAAGTTTTATGAAGCATGATACTTTGATTAATTTGAGGAATTCTGAGATTTCATGAACTCATATTTAGTATCGATTTATTTTCAAAAGCATGTTAGTTCTTAATATGTTTTAAAATGGGATCCAATGCTAATGAACATTAGGAAGGCATATGGCCAACCCTAATATTATTATGAAACTCAACACTGAAGGACATTGAGAAGGTGATTGAGTATCCACAAGGACTCCAATACTGAAGGACATGAAAAGGTACATGAGCAACCCGAGACTAGATATTCATATGTCCACATAGAGAGATTAGACGCGTCGTGTTGAAATTACTTCGCTTTAGCTAAGGTTACTTTGACGTTGGGTGTGTTGAGATTACTCCACTCCAACTAAGGTTGTTTTCGATGTTAAGTAGTGATGAGCTTCGCTCCAACTCAACTAAGGCTATTTTAAAAACAAAAAAAATATGTTTATATGCAATTTTATGATGAGCTACTCCTATGATTTACTACTTGTCTATTTGAGCATGATTTACATTTTTATGCTAAGTTTAGGTTTTTCTAAGCATGTCACTCACTAGGCAACCTAGCTCACATTTTCCCTACATTTTCTATTTTCTAGGTAGAAAGCGAGTTCATGGTGCTTAGCCTACACAAGCCTCGTATGATCTAGCTGCATTTAAGTTGTAGACCTTGTATAGATTTGTATTAGGACTTGGGCATTGTACATAAAGAGGATTGAAAGTTGTAAACTTGAATTTGTATGATTGATCTAAGGTTGTGGTTTGGCTGAGTTATGCAAACTACCTATGGCATATATATAAGTGTGAAGTAAGTTGTTGGACATTGGTTATGAACTGTCTATCAGGTGTTGTATTTTATGAGCTTAATAGGAGTACAATTTGATAGTAGATTTTATAAAAGGGTTGATGTCTACTGTCTTCACATTCTTTCCTAGGTTAAGAAGGTAACTTGAGAGAAAGTGTGACAATAAATATTTAAATTTGATTTAAATATTTAAGTCATTTATGAGATATTAATCAAAAGAATATCTAATAATATTGGATATTATTAGATATTTAATTTAAAAATCTATGCAGAAGGATTATTCCAATAGGATTTGGAGTAACCCATAGAGTTCTATAAATAGAGCCCTAGGGAGCCTTCGTGGAACTCACTCTACAGTCTACAACACAATTGCTACAATCATTTTGTAGAGAATTCTTTCCCAAGAAAATTCTCTCAATTTTTAGAGAAGGGTTCTCTAAAAATTCTTCCTCCTCATTTCTTCTCATCTTTCAAAAGCGGTTCTCATAAGTCGGATCCTTGTCAAAGTCAAAGCGAGAAAGATCTTGTGGAAAAGGAAGATTTCAAGGAGAAGATTACCGGTTCGAGAAAAAGACTTTGTTGCAGTTATGGATCAGGAACGGTATGATGCTTAACCTTCTTTATTATGTATTTTTAATTCATTTAAGGAATCAAAGAACACGATTACACGCTTCTATTGGGATTAAATTCCTTCAACTTCAACATGAGTTGTTGAAGAGGCTAGTAAATCATGATGTTGACACATCTAGTCAAACACATCCTTCTGAAGAGTTCAAAGTGCCTCGACGTAGTGGGAGGGCTATAAACCCTCCTGCTCACTATTTGGGTTTAACAGAAACCAAGACCGTCATACCAGATGATGACGTTGAGGTTCCATTGAGCTATAACCAAGCAATGACTAATTTGGACAAAGACGAATGGGTTAAAGCCATGGATGTAAAAATGGAGTCTATGTAATTCAATTCAATCTTGGATCTTGTAGATCAACCTGATTGGGTAAAACCTATAGGTTGCAAATGGATCTACAAGAGGAAAAGAGGTCTAAATGGAAAGGTGTAAACCTTTAGGACTAGGATGGTGGCAAAGGGTTATGCCCAGGTAGATCAGGGAGTGGACTATGATGAAACTTTCTTGCTTGTTGCCATGTTGAAGTTTATCCATTTTCTCTTGTCCATTGCCACATATTATGACTATGAGATATGACAAATGGATGTTAAGACTACATTTTTTAATGGTAATCTTGATGAGAATAGCTATATGAAGCAACTAGAGAGATTCATTCAACAAGGTCAAGAGCAAAAAGTTTGCAAGCTTAATTAGTCCATTTATGAATTGAAACAAGCATCTCGATCTTGGAATATAAGATTTGATATTGCGATCAAGTCTTATGGCTTTAACCAGAATAATGATGAACCTTGTCTATACAAGAAGATTATCAATAGTTCAGTAGTTTTCTTAGTTGTATGTGGATGATATCCTACTCATTAGAAATGATGTAGGCTTATTGACTGACGTGAAAAATTGGCTAGGGATTTGGGTGAAGCACAGTTTATTCTAGGGATCCAAATATAAGGGATCATAAGAACAAAACATTGGCCATGTCTTAGGCATTGTATATTGACAAAATACTTTGTCAGGTATTTGATGGGGTTTATTACCTTTCAGGCAATGATGTGGCTGTTTGGTGCCTCTTCCAAAAGACCCAATCAAATAATATATATAATTATTGACCTTTACAACTATTACTACTAAAGTGTAATATTAGCGGCAAGACTGGGTCAATCTGCAGGGAAGCACAAAAATTAGTTTCTTGAAGCTAATTATTTAGTTAAAGCGAAAAATGGGGGGTTTTGTGTGGCTTAAGATTTGAATATGCATGAAAATAAAGTGCAAGGAAATTAAATGATAGATGTGCAATCAAATGAAACATTATAACTTAGAGGAATGAAATCACCCAATGGAACAAAATCAAACGAAACATTATAGCATGATTTTAATTTCTTACCTATGCCTAGCCCAATTGATTAGAAAAGCTAACCAATGGTACAAAATATCAAATTAGTCAATTTGATTAAATGAGAAGCATCCTAACCAATTTAACTAACCGCATTACGCTTTAGGGATTATGCGAGGATAAATTTCTAAGAGGAAAAGCCTAATTAGAAATTTAATAGGGTTTCCCGCAAGTCAATAGAACAATGCTCTTCGCTGTCGACAAAAACACAAGCCTATCTAACATTTATCTTCTTAGAGATTAACCTATAATTACATGTCACATATTAGATGTTAATCTAAAGCATTGAATTGCAAATCAAACATTGGTTGTCAATCAATAGCAAGAAAATGTCATTCATAATCAATAAATCTAGAGTAAAACCCATAAACAAGAATTCTCAATCATATTATCAAAATACTCCAAAAAAAATACAATGGATTCTTCCAAAATCCTCTCAGATTCTTTCAAAGGTAAGATCTATGGATTCTAAAAAACCATAGATCTTACCTTCCCATGGTGATGGAAAAAATATAACTCAACATTGTTTTTGCTTGATTCCTAGAAGAATATGAAAAAAAAAACATAAAAATAAGATTGTAGATAGATACAGGGCAAAAAAAATAAAGAAAACGTGTGGTCATTTGTCTAAAACGGCCACCCGGATCCTAAGATATGACCTAATTACCAAAGTACATATTTTATAATCGTGCTAGAGTATCGCGCGCTACGGAAAAACATAGAATCCATATTTTAGTGCCTTGATGAGGTCATTTAGGGTTGTTTTGATCTTTTTGCCTTCCATTTGACCTAATTGCTTCATTAGGACTCCAAATTGGTGTGTTTTAGCTCCATTTTCTTCCTAGCCCTTGAAAACCTACAGATTGCCCGAAACTTATAAAATAAGCAATTTAACATATTAAAGAGCACAACAATCCTAAGTTAAGCGAAGGGAAATAACATCTTTTGATTGCTATCAGGCATGGAATTATCTTGTCTCATGAACAGTGTCTTGAGAAACCTCATGAGGTTGAGGAGATGAGACGAATTCCCTATGCATCTGTAGTGGGTAGCCTTATGTATGTCATGTTGTGTACTAGGTCGAACATTTGTTATGCAGTAGAGATAGTCAGTAGATATCAATCCAATCCAGGATTTGATCCTTGGATTGTGGTTAAAACCATCCTTAAGTATCTTAGAAAAACGAGGGATTATATGCTTGTGTATGGTACTAAAAGATTTGATCCTACAGGATACACTGACTCTGACTTTCAGACCGATATCCATAGGTAACTCGATCTCAATCCTAAGTGAGTTATGAACTCCTATCTATGAGGACAATCATTTGATTTGTATGGGTGAGAGTGACTCATGTCGCTGACTTAATAAGCCTATCATTTTGGAGATTTGTCTAAGTAAGGAGCTGGGAACATAGCTACACAAGATGGAGTTCGCTCTTTCTCACTGTTAGCGAAAGTAGATGAATTACTCCCTTAAGTAATGACTCCAGATCTTGAACAATGGGGTCTCTCCCTCTCCTTAGCCTGAGAGTAATTTATTTATGGTAGGACCATAAACAGGTTGTTCATTAGATGATCAGTAGGACTTAAGAAGCAAGAGATAATTATAGGGATAAAACGGTAATTTGGCCTAAATGTAATTATGAGCAATTCGTGAAGGGTCGACTTACTGATGATTGGTTATATCTATGGACATAGAAATATATCTACGATGTGAAAAGTGCAATTGTGGGTCTTTAATGGAGTGACTCACAGTTAATGAATGTGGATTAATTTAATTAAAGAGTTTAATTAATTAATCTTGTATCATTAGAACTTCTAATATGTAGGTCCATTAGATCCCCTTGCTAGCTCACTAAGGATAAAATAAGAATAAATTAGTTTTAGATTAATTTAAATTGTTCAAATTAAATAAGGGAATATAAATTAATTGTATGAGATACAATTAATATAATGTATATAGATACATTACAATATAAAGTTAATTTTGAATAAGATTAAAAAATTAAACTTTATAATATAAGTGAGATATTAATTATATGAATGAGATTCATATAAAACTATAGGTTAAAATTAATGTGAATGAGATTTATATTAAAACTATAGGTTATGAGAGAGGATTATATTTGAATATGATTCAAATATAATTTTAATTAAATATGTGATATTTAATTTACTAACTAAATAAATGTTTATTAATTAATCATTATTTATTTAGTTATATATTAAAGGGATGTTTTCAAAAATAGAAAAACGGTTGAGTAATTACAAATATAGCAAAATTTTACTTTCTATCTGTGATAGACCGTGATAAACCGAGATAGACATCTATCACTTTGCTAGATAGATATGCATAGATGTCTATCTAAGTCTATCATGGAATATCACAAATAGAAAGTAAAATTTTGCTATATTTGTAAATAGTTTGATATTTTTTCTATTTATAATAATTTTCCTACATTAAATTAGATTTAATATATCAAATAATAAATTATTTAAATTAGATAACTATGATTATGGGTATCAGAAGGATCTATAACTCCTTTAGTTGATATTTAACCCTTCTCTCACTGAACTTTTGCAGAGAAGAAAAAAAGGTGTGTATGTATTATTTCACAAGAGGTGATCTCTCTCTTGAACTCAAAAGAAATCTCTCTCTCGCTCACAATAGTTTTATAGAATAATTCATATATCAAATTCATCCTCCCTTTCCAGAAATTGGATCTAATCATCCGGTTCTTGCCTGAGGATAGCAAGGTAAGACTAGTGGTAGTGTCTTGTTGGATCTTGTTCGAGGGAGGAGTTGGAAGTTCATGTGAGTTCGTACGTGAAGGAATTACGTAGAAGAAAGTCTTCAAGGATAAGATTTCTATCCCATGTAGAAAAGCATGTTTTATAATGTTTATCCTATAATTGTTACTTTTTTCTCTGTTTTTTTTTTTTTTCAAAATTGAAATCAATGACACTTCCATACAGGATTCGATCCCTTCACGAACGATAAAAGTCCATTATACATTAACTATTACCAATCAAGCCCAATAGTAGGAACAATAACTAATGACGTGTAAGGGCAAAATTTGGAAAGTAATTCAAAATTATTTGGAAAAGGATAGCGAGTCCCATTCAATTTTAAAACACAACTGAATTAATGATCACCCAGCGCACGTCAATCAAATTTCATTCTTTGATTACAAATTTCCAACTAGGCCCCACTCGTCAATACAAATATGAAACATTGGACCTTCTTTGTCATGACTCTGGCGTGCATATAGTTTGTGGGAACCTTCTTTGAAAGAATAAAAGGGAATAGGGAAGGAGATCTTAAGAGAACTTTTCTCTGAACTTGGGAGAGTTTTTCTAAAATCTCTATAAAGTGATTGTAGAGATTATTCTGTCATAGAGAATGAGGACTCCCTAAGATCCCATTTACATAACCTTATTAGGTAAATCCTAATCCTATTAAGATAGGCCTATTTGAATACAATTATCTACAACAATATCTCATATTAAAAGGATAATCATATTTATTCATTTTAATACCTCATATTAAAATTGTTAATTATCTTAATCATATTCCAATAATTAAATCTCCCAATATTTCTCTTTAATTTGAATCTCAAATTAAATAATTAATTATCTGAATCATATCAAAATAATTTATTTTCTTATATTATAAAGTTATAATTTGAATTTCATTAGAATAAACTTCATAGTAATTTTATTAATTGTATATCATAAAATTAATATATTTTCCTTCATAAATTTTAAATTTTCTTTCTATAAATTTGATTCTTATAGGTTCATGATGAGCTAGCAAGGGGACCTTATAGACCTTCAGATTATAAGTTCCAATTATCCAAGATTAATTAACTAAACTCTTTAATTAAATTAATTTTCATTCATTAACTATATGGTAGACCACAATCACCTCATGGTTGCACTCTTGTGCATAGTAGGAAAAGTTACATCCATGGATATTGTTATAAGTGGGTTCTAGAACCAAGGACAAAAGCATCATCAGGAAATGAAGAGATTAAAGAGATAGGTCGAGAGGCAAACCGGGCCTGGTCGACCTCTTCCAACCCGAAACTGAGCTCGGCAAAAAGGGCCTATAGATCAAAAAGCCTAGCACATCAGGGGCATGAGGAAAAGGCTTGAGTCAACCAAGGAGAACTCTAAATTGGTTGGCTTAGGGCCAAGCCAAGCCAACACAAGTTTGGTTCAACATGAATCCTAAAAGGATTAGGATAGATGATCAGACACCGAAAAAGGAAAGAGACAAGGACTGAAGGCAATAAATGAAAGGGAAAAGGAAGAAGAGTGGTGATAACTTGTAGAAATACAAGTTATTGTACTAATTACTTGGAATAATTAGGTTAATTTAGAAAAGAACGCATGGTTCTACATTCATAATGTTTACAAAAGCTTTTATGTTCAAAATTATAAGAGTTGTATCTTTTTTAATGCAGGATTCAATAAAAAGAAACCAAAAAGAACTAAGGGCAAGCAAAGATGCTGCTAGAAAATGTGTGAGACAAAGACGTACCATTGATCAGCGTGCGAAAATCCGGCGTCGAGAAGAAAAAGGATAGATAGACGCAATGCGGTGACTGTCGTGTCAACATGCACGTGGATAACTGATTTGACTATGTCACGACAGAGCCAATGAACCTGTGACTCAAAGAAGTTTGCGCAATAGGGCATGGAATTAAATACAAAAATGTCAGACAATCATGAGAATCAACTTTTGGACACCTACAAAATAGCCATAAGAACTCAATTTGAAGATAGAGAGAAAACACCCAAGCAAAAGCTCTGCTCAATCTCCCTTACGTCCACCTCCATCTTCAACCTCGAGCTTTTCCTTGAGAAATTCTGAGTGAGAGCTCAGTTTACCTCTCAGAAAGTGAGAATCCACATCCTACATCTGTGCAAGAACATCAAACATCCACCATCTAAAGCCTCTAAGAAGCAAGACGTTGCAATTTGTGGCTTAACATCATTCTTTCCATATTCTACTTTATTTTCTAAGACTTTCTTATTTGTATTAAGATAGTGATATCGAAAGACTCACAATTTCTTTAATATAAATTAGATTATTTCATATTTCCATTATTACATATCATTCTCATTCTCCATTATGGTCAACTAATTTCTCAATGGGTTGAGTGGATGAAACTAACATATTTTAAGTTTTGCTTAAGTCACATTCATCTTGTTCAAAATGCGTGCTAAAAACCTTGCGTGAATCTATTGAACAAATAGGTTTAAGTAAGCATGATCAACTGCTGGAGAGAGTAAATGATTACATTTTTCATTTAAACAAAAAAAGAGTTAGCTTTAGAGATAAAGTTAGTCTTTTGTCTAAAAGAAACTCTACATGCGTCTTAGAGATAGGATAAATGTGGCGTCGAAATATCGAGAGGTGAGTTCTCAATTTTTAGAGTTTAGGATATGAATGCCCCCTTTAAGCAATACTTAGGAAAATGTTAGTGAAATCTTCTCAACTCTACTTTCTCTATTGTTTTTCCTACATATCAATGCCTGTTCTTTTAACTGTACTTGTACTTAACATTTTTACTACCACTTTCCACGCATCATCACACTTCTTGTTCACCCATCCATTTTCGCACTTGTATATTCATCTGTAATTAGTTTCTATAAAGCTTTTTCAACGCATTCTTTTGTATAGAGTGTCACATCAAATCAACAAAACTCTTAACATTAATTTTTCTCAAATGCTTGTGTTCGACCCTAGATTCTCCAGTAACCCTATTATAAACTTGCACTTGGATATTTAATAGAAAAACTTGCATTTAATTGAATAAATTCTTTACAATATCAATGCTGCATAAGGTTAAATTTATACTTAGTTTAAATTGAGCAAATTATGCAACAAGTGGTAAGCTAATCTCCTAACTAAAAAGTTGGATTGAGAGCCTTTGAACTCTTTCTAACTTTAGCATCAGAGTGGGTGTCGCCTAAACCACATCGGTGTACATTTTCTTTGTTTTGCAGGTTCTTTCTTCCCCAAATTACAAATTTACCTTTGCTATCACATGAAGGCAAAGTGTGCTTTCCCTTGACCAAAATTTGGCACTAATAGTTGACGCCATCTGTGGGGAGTTTGGAAAATATCCTGCATCAAATTTACCACCGAATTTCTTAAGGAATAAATAAAGGAATGGAAGGTATTAGCAGATGCAAAGATGGTATCAATCAAGACCATCATCCATTAAAGATCCAAAAAGAAAAGTCTCTTCATTCTCGGCCAAATGAGGGTTGACATGAGGAAACATTTAAAATTGAAAAACAATGCATGAGTGAGTTAGATCCCTGTGACCTCGAAACAGGAAAACTAAAGATTATAAACCTACATGCAGAAGCAACAGGCAAAGAAGACGGTGGAAGGAATGCAGTGGAATTGAAACTGGTTTGTTCGGTCGAGCATGATGTCGAGGTTGAGGCCGAGGTAGACCTGAGAATCTCAGAAAGAGAGGACTTAAGTTTAAAAGAATTCTTAAATCCTTAGTAGAAAAATAAGAAGATCAATTCACCAACCAGAGGGGAGAAGTTGAGGTTAACATCGAGGCCAACCAAGAAAGCCAACCAGCATAAACTTTGGAATCAATCTCACTCACCACAGAAGATAAAAGAGTGACAATCAGAACCAGAATGGGAGCAGAACAAAGAGATAGCTTGATCAAGTTTCTGAGGAAGAATGCAGACATATTTGCTTAGTCACATGAGAATATGCCTGGAATTGATCCCAACATAATAGTGCATCAGTGAAAAGCACTCAAAAAGTGCTTTTATTGCTTTTAATTTAGGGATATTTTTATTAGACTTCATATGTTTGCTAGTGGTTTTCAAGTAATCATAGAGAAAATAAATCTTAAAGGCCAAAAGAACTAAATTGAGCCAAAATTGGATGAAGAATAGAAGAAAAATAGCAAAACCCTAAAAGCAGGGCAGCCGCTCCGTGGTGCTAAGATCCAAGAGCATCAAAATTGACAAATTAAAGAAACATTATGATGCTATAAAGGAGCGCCATAGCGTTATGTAAGGAGCACCTCAACGCTATGCAGGGAGCGCCGCAGTGCAGGGTCGGACACTAGAGGGTCCAACTTTCCTTTTTTTGAAAAATTCTACAAATTTAGAAAAGATATGGGCAACCACTTCTATAAATTGAGAGATTCTCAGCAGCCCTAATCACGAAATTTAGAGCCTCAAAGTGTGAGTTTCCAACAAGAAAGAGAGAAAAGTGTTTGAGAGAGACTTTGGTGGCCGTTTGAGTTCCTGATGTGAAGATCAAAGGAATCTTGCCAGTTTCTGCTCAATCAAGGATTTTTCAGTAGTAGAATTTTCCTTTCTTTCTACTTTTTTAATATTGAGTTTTATCTTGAACATGTTGTCTAAAGCTATGAGTGGCTAAATTCTTTAGTTTTATGGTATTGATGAAATATTTATGAAGTTATGCTAATATTATGGACTTTTATGGATTATTGTAAATACTATGATTTTCATCATTGTTATTGTGATTAATTCTTGTTGATTGGTTGTCAATTTTTGTTAGGTTAGATATTTAATTTGATGGATTGCATGTTTAACCGGACTTATAAAAATGAATCGTTATTAATGTTAATAATGAAAGTTGTTAAAAATTATTCTTAATGCCATGTGATTTAATTTGGTTTCAATAAGTTAGTAAATAGTTAAGTTGCATGAGAAAAGGTTGTTTTTGATAGAAAATAACCTGGTATTCTGTTTCTAGACTTAAGCATATGATTTACATTCAATTTCATGAACCCTAGAATATTGCATAATGAATTAAATAAGGATTCAATACCCTAGAACACTCTTTGACTCTTGATTTTTCAAACTTTACTTGCTTTCTTTATTGCTTTAATTATTTTCTCAAATCAAACTCGATTTCGAATCCTCAAATAAAATAGACTCAACTCTAGAATAGATAGATAATTTGAACTTTCAATTCGATCCTTAGTAGAACGATATTTGGACTTAAAATGGTCTTATATTATAACTTGATCCGTGCACTTGCGACTTGCATCAATCGCCTAAACATGGATAGAGATTTCAAACTAGTAAAACAAAAACGATGAATGTTTAATCAAAAATGAAATGAAACTATAGCAAGCCAAGTAGGTGATTTGTTAAAAGCCAAATTCATTAGAGAGGTCAATTACCCTCAATGGTTGTCTAAAGTAGTTTTGGTGAAGAAAGCAAATGGTAAGTGGCGAGTGTGTATAGACTTTACAGAACTTAATAAAGCTTGTCCAAAGGATAGTTTTCCTCTTTCCATGTTAGATCAATTGGTAACTGCAACAACTGAGCACTAGATGTTGAGTTTTATGGATGTATATTCAGGCTACAACCAGATTAAGATGAATGAATCTGACCAAGAGATGACTTCCTTCATTACAAGTAAAGGTACATACTACCATACGATCATGCCATTTGGATTTAAGAATGCAGGAGCTACATACCAAAGATTAGTAAATAACATGTTTTCTCCGCTTATTGGAAAAAATGTGGAAATGTACGTAGATGATATGTTGGTAAATCATGTTAAAGCTAGTCAACACGAGGCGAACCTGGGAGAAGCATTCTAGATCCTTCGCAAGTATAATATGAAGTTAGACCCAACTAATTGTACTTTTGGGGTAACATCAGGGAAGTTCTTAGGCTCTATGGTTCATCAAAGAGGAATTAAAGCCAACCCAGATAAAATTCAAGCAATCCTTGACATGACTGCTCTAACCAATCTCAAGCAACTTCAAAGCCTTATTTGCAAGATAGCAGCCTCAAATAGATTCGTCAGTAGAGCAACTGGTAGATGTCTCTCTTTCTTTAAGATTTTAAGAAGGGATCCCAGTTCGAATGGACAAAAGACTATGACAAGGCTTTTTCAGAATTGAAGGCATATTTAAGTAAAGTTCCGCCTTTTGCCAAGCCAACTCTAGGAGATGAACTACTTCTCTATTTAGCAGCATCTGACGCAACAGTAAGCTCAATTCTGATTAAGGAAGAAATTGGGAATTAACAACCAATTTACTATATAAGCAAGGCAATGGTGGGGGCTGAAACCAGATATCCACAAGTAGAAAAACTCGTTCTTTCACTAATCGTCTCAATGAGGAGATTGAGCCCCTACTTTCAGGCACATAGAATCATAGTTCTAACTTTCCCTTAAAGCAAGAATTTCAGAATTTCGAGACATCAGGAAGATTAATGAAATGGCAATAGAACTAAGCGAACATGACATTCACTACAAGCCAAGGACATTGGTAAAAGGACAAGTAGTGGCAAACTTCCTATTAGAGTTGACTCTAGCTGATGCTGAGGCCGAGACCAAGGCTAAGGCTGATCAAGTTAAAGCAAGGAATGAGGTCTGTTCGTTACATTCAATAGGTTTAGAGCTTCAATAAACCCTTTCCATTATGGGTCATCCAACATAAGAGGGTGTGGCATAGGGATCCTGCTGGAATCTCCTGATGGGGAATGATACAAGTACGCCCTTAAATTCAGCTTCGGAGCATCAAATAATGAGGCAGAATATGAAGCACTCATTGCAAGATTAAAAGTTGCTAAAGAAATGGGTATTTCTAACCTTTTAATTTTGAGTGATTCATAGTTAGTGGTAAAACAAGTTACAGCGAAATACCAAGCGGAATACCAAGCCAAGGAATAGAGGATGGCAACCTATGTAACCAAGGTTAAAGAATTACTCGCTTCATTCTCAAAATATGAGATCAAGCAGGTTCCAAGGTCATAGAATGCAAATGCAGATACATTAGCTTGGTTGACAGTAACATATGAGTCATAATTAAGTAGAATGGCACCGGTAGAAATCTTGTTTGAGTATAGTATATAGAAGGAAAATATGACGGATATGGAAGAGCCAAATTACTCCAAACCCAGGACTGATGAGGCCAACCCAACAAGTAATGAGGTCGAGGTTAAGGCCATGGATATTGAAGAGCCAGATTTCTCCAAGCTCGGCACTGTAGGAAGTAGGTTCAAGGACGACTCTACCAGGAACGAGATCGAGGCCGAGGTTAAAGAAAAAGATGAAGATGATATGAAGTGAAGTTTTACATGGATGGATCCAATAATTAAATATTTGAAAAATAGAGAGTTGCCTTTAGAAAAGACAAATGTCAAGCGATTATAGAGGGGAGGAGCATACACCATTCTAAGGGATGACAAGCTTTATAAGCGAAGCTATTTGTTGCCCATCTAAAATGCCTCACGCCTAGTGAGGCAAAATATGTAATAAGAGAGATTCACGAAGGGATATGTGGCAATCATTCTGGAGCAAGATCATTATGCCATAAAATTGTCAAGCAAGACTATTATTGCCCAACCATGCTTCGAGATATATGAAACTTTGTGAGAGCATGTGACCAATGTCAGCGATATGCATCAGTCCCAAAGCAGCCACTTGAACCACTAACCAATACTATGAGTCGTTGGCCTTTTGCACAATGGGAGATAGACCTTATTGGGTCGCTCCCTTAATGTAAAGGGCAAACAAAGTTCGCAATGAATTACTTTACAAAAAGTGGGCCAAAGTTGAAGCACAACTAGAACAGAAAATAGCATTACAAATTTCATTTGGTGAAACATAATGTGTCAATTTGTGGTACCCAACACCATTGTAATAAACAATGGGAAGCAATTTGATAATTCAACCTTTAGAAAATTTTGCTTAGATCTCAACATCACACATCAATGTTCCTCCCCAGCTCATCCTCAAGCAAATGGACAGATGGAAGCAGTAAATAAGATCATTAAACAAAACTTGAAAGGATTATGCATGGAAGAACTACCAAGCGTGTTGTGGGCATACAGAATGATAGCAAGAACTTCTACAGGACAAACTCCTTTTTCTCTTTCCTTTGGGGTTGAAGCAGTGATCCCAGTAGATATTGGAATACCATCACCCAGAGTGGAACAGTTTGATCCTCAAGGAAATGAAACTTCAATGAGATTAAGCTTGGACTTGTTGGAAGAACACCAAAAGGCAAAACGTTCACGTGTACCAGAGTACAAGAATAGGATCGTTAGATACTACAACGCCACAATAAGAATGCGAAGCTTCAAGGAGGAAGATCTCGTGTAGAAAAAGGGATGCAAAACACTCGAGATATAAATGTAGGAGCACTTGGGCCAACATGGGAGGGGTCGTATCAAATAGTTAGAGTAGTCAGACCCGACACGTATGCATTAACAAGTCAGGACGAGAAAACTCTTCCTCATCCATGGAACGCCAAACACTTGAAAATGTATTATCAGTAGCATAATTTCGAGACAAAAACGAGATATTTAAATAAAAAATTGAGCGTCGTTTAAACTAAAAATGATTGCTCAAAATCAGGGTAGGTTGGAGAGGAAGCTGACTCAAATCCTAGCCCAAGCCAACATGTTAGGCCTCGGCCTCGGTCAAAGACGAGCCGCATAAAGTTCCTAACCTAGCACCCTGAGTCCAAAATATGGCAAAAAAAAGCACTCGACCTTGGTCTATGCCAAGGTCGCCCCAAGGATAACAACAAATGAGGTGTGTAAAGGGAAGACCTTTGCAAGAATTAGAAACATTCGACGGGAAGAGTAGAAGCTACACGATTAGCATAGATGGGAAAAGAAACTGCAGGGAAATAGGTATAGAAAGCAATAAATCCAACCAAGGAAATGATAAAAGAAACAATCACAGCTCTGTCCTTGAGACAAAGTATTAGGCAAGGAAGCTAGTTAAGTCCTGAAAGGACTAGTTGGATAATACTCCAGGTCAGCTCATGACCTAAGGCACATGTAGGGTATAAAGGGTAAAAATCCATGGGAAGCCTATCTAGGGGGTAGGCTCAACACGGCTAAGCAAAAAACTTCGTCATGAGATGGAGAAGCGCGTTGGAAAATCAGTTGGACCTCAAAAAGGTCTGGCTCGATAGGCCTAACAGTCCCTAGCAAATTCGAATTAGGTTTCACGACAGGGTGGTATAAAAATTGAGGGGGAGAATTACTCGAAAGATAGGTTTTTAAGGTTAAAATCCGAGGCAAGCAGCTGAAAGAACCATGAACCCAAACTTGGGAGTGAGGGTTAATGTTACGGGTGGATTCTAGAACCAAAGGCAAAAGCGTCATCCAGGAAAAGAAGAGATTGAAGAAAAGGGTAGAGAGGCTAGTCGGGCCTCGTTGGCCCTCTTCCTGATCGAGGCTAAGCCTAGCAAGAACGACCCATATACATACCAAAAAGCCTAGCACATCAAGGGCATGAGGAAAATGCCTGAGCCAACTAGGGAGAACCCCAAGCCGATCGGCCTTAGGCCGAGCCAAGCCAACACAAGTTTGGTTTAACATGAATGTTAAAGTATTAGGATAGATGATCAGACACTGAACAGGAAAGGGACAAGGGCCAAAGACTATAAATGAAAGGGAAAAGAAAGAAGAGAGGTAAGCTAATCTCTCGACTAGAAACTTAGATTAAGAGGCTTGGAACTTTTTCTGACTTTAGCATCAGAGTGCGTGTGACCTACACCACACCGGTGTGCATTTTCTTTGTTTTGCAAGTCTTTTCTTCCTCAAATTACAAATTTACCGTTGCTGTCACATGAAGGCGAGGTGCTATAATCATTATAAATATAAGCAAGTCGATCATTCACAAGTTGTGGCAAATACCAAGTCTGTGCACAAATTCTTCTAATTTTGTTGGTCAAGTCTTTCTTGAATTATAAATTTATCGTTGTTATCACGTGAAAATCAATTGCATTTTCTCCGTCTAGATTTTGACATAACCAGCAGATGTCAACTAACATATGTAGCTTTTATACATGATGTTAATAATACACATCTTTTAAACCACATTCATTTGTAAAATAAATGAAAGTAGGTGAACAGGAAGTGTCAAAATGATTTGGTTTTAGTTCAGGAACAGAATTGATTAAATTGAATAGATTTTAAAGTTCAAAAACTAAAATAATACTTTGGAAGTCCATTAGAAGAGACAAATTTAAAAGCTAAGAAAACTATAATATAACACATTCTTTAAAGAAAATTTATACTTAAAAAGTGATGATCATAAACCCTAAATTTATACTTAAAATTTTTAGGAGGGGACGGGGGCAGGGATGGCAGAAAATTCCCCCGTCGGGGGTGGGATAGGGACCCCCCTCTCGCCCCGTTCCACCCCGGTCCCGTTGCCATCCCTATTTCACACTAAAGGAATAGAAAAAAAAATTAACTCTTAAACTTAGTTAGGTGTATCAAATTTTACCTTTAACTGCTAATTTTATCTTAAATTTGGATAATCATGGTGATATTTTAGGGTTATTTTCAAATATAGAAAAATAAATCAAAATATTTATAAATATTGCAAAATTTTACTGTTTATTTGCGATAAGTTGCGATAGACTACTATCTGTATCTATCTGTTGCGGTTTATCACAGATAAGTTGTGATATTGTACTATTATTTGTAAATATTTTCAATAGTTTTGTCATTTAAAATAATTTCTCGATATTTTTTCATCTTAGATTTTGAATAAGGATTTCAATTTTAAGTTTATTATACAATTTTTTATTTGAAGAGTATGCAATATATTTTCCAATGCAGTTAATGAATTAAAAAAAAGACATTTGATATGAAATTGATAGACTTTTGAAGAAACATAATGTTAAAGAAACATAATATTAAAGTTGCCACAAGTTATTCAAATTTTATGCATGATCAAACTCAATATTTTGCCTTTTATGAGAATGTTAACATCATTTTTTTGTTTATGTAAGAAAAAGTACTTAATTTGTCTCTAAGTTTTGAATGTAATTTGTATTTGGTCGGTAAAATTTAAAATGTTACATTTTTACTCACGATTTTTGAATTTAAAATTTTTCTTTAGTCTCTAAATTTTAAAATGTTACATTTTTATTATTGAATTTGGAGTTTAGTTTCATTTGGTCTCAAGGTTTTCAAGATTTTATATTTTTACATTTTGTATTTTTACTAATGCTCACTTTTCGTCATTGGTATTAAGTGTCCATTTAGTAATTTAAAATATTATAATATGAAAAACTTTAATTAAACTTTAACAGTAGCAAAATACTATGAAGATTAATTTATTTCTTTTAAATAAATTAATAGAAAATTAAGCCAAAGAAATAAAAGTGGCCAAGTGAGCATTAAAGAAAATTTGAAATTACAAATGTGAAATCTTGAAAACTTAGGATCTAAATCTAAAAGAAACTAAACTCAAAACTTACTTTTAAAAAAATATAAATTGAAACCTTAAAAACTAAATAGGAAACTAAATCTTAAATTAAACATTTTTAGCGAAAATTGATACACTTAATTTAAGCTTATTGAATAAAAATATTATGTTAACCACAATTTTTTACGTCATTAATTTGAATTAATGATTAGAAAAATATGTTCAGAAATTCGAAACTAATTACAAATTTACATGTGCCCTCAAATTGAATTAAAAGACATGAAAATTAACAAACCAAGTAATATCACACATAAAATAACCTAGGATATTAGTTTACTAGATTGAGTTAATGCAATCTAAATGTCAACTAAAACACTGCTTATTTTATTAACTAAATAATTTTTTTATACAAATTTACAAACCATGAGATTTATGATATAAATCTCAACATTTACATCATATAAAGATTCCTCCTGCAAAAAATGGTTTTGCTAGTTAAATTAAATATGAGTAAGACATATGATAGGATTAAATGGTATTTCCTAGGGAAGCTAATTAAGAAAATGGGGTTTAGTGACAAATGGATTCATCTGATAAATTTGTGTTTGAGCTCTATTACAATTCAGTTGCTTATAAATGGGGAGCCTACTTAATCTTTCAAGCCTTCTAGAGGATTAAGACAAGGAGATCCTTTATTCCCCTGTCTTTTTCTTCTTTGTGCTAAAGGTTTATCTAGTCTTCTTTGTCAGGTTGAAAATCATAATATGCTAACTGGACTAAGTGAAGCTCGTTTTACTCCAGCTATTTCTCAGCCTACTTTTGTAGATGATATGATAATCTTATATTTTCTAAAGCTATGATCCCTGCTTCACCAAAGATTGTTCATATTATGATGTGTATGCGAAGGCCTCTGGTCAAGTTATCAACTATTGCTTTCAACTCTCACATTATGACAGTAAGAAGAATGTCATCTCTAGGCAACTTAAGGTCAAAATGGTCCAAAACCATGAAAAGTATTTGGGTTGTCCTCTCATCCTTATCAAATAATAAGTAAATATCATTGTCTTGTATTAAGGATAAAGTACATAAAACTTTGGAGGGTTGGAAGAGGCAACTATTTTCTAAAGTAGGCAAAATAGGTGTTAATTAAAGCAGTGGCTCACGCTATTCCAATTTATATTATGTTTTTCTTTAAACTACTTTTAGGAGTTTCTAAGGAACTAAATCAAATTATGGCATAATTTTGGTGGAATGATTCTGATAATGGTAACAAAATTCACAAGATTAGTTGTAAGCATATGTCATATCCGAAGGAGAAAGGTGGATTCGAATTCTGTGATATCCACTTATTTTCACAAGCATTATTGGCAAAGTACCCCAGTGCATCATGGAAAGAGAGCAATTCCTTGTGACCTGAACATTAAAGGCAAGGTACTTCTCAAATTCCTCTTTCCTTAATGCAAGTTTGGGTAATCATCTCTCATATATCTGGCACAACATCTTTTGAGGAAGGGAGCTGCCTCTTAAAGGAGGGCAATGGAGGATTGGAGATGGTCAATTTATTGGCATCTACTCTGTTCAATGGGTTCTTAGAGAATTAACAATCAAGCTTTTGTCTCTTCCTAGACCCCTATTTGTGTCTTCAGTGGATAGTTTTATTTGTAATGGACAATGGAATCAGATCTTGATCGATGAGTTATGCTGTCTGGATAATGTTGAGATTATAAAAAGTATACCCCTTTGCCTTTACATTGCCTAAATAAATTTTTTTGGCATTATGACAATAAAAGGGGGGGGTTTACTCTATCAAGTGTGTGTACAAACTAGCTTTGGTCTTGACTATGGATGTTTCTTCCTCATCCTCTTGTGACATGGAAAAATTTTAGAAATCAATGTGGGTTCTCTCTATCCCCCACAAGACAAAAATCTTTATTTGGCATGCTTGTCTCAACTCCCTTCTGATATGCAAATCTTTGGCTCATTGTTCAATTATATTTAGTGGAATGTCCATATGTCACAAGGAGCCTAAATCGAGTCTTAATGCCTTCTAGGAGTGTAAGGGAAGTAAGCATATATGGACCCACAGATCTCCATGTTTTCCTTTTATCAATATCCATTATTTTGATATTGCTTCTCTTTTTTTGAGGCTTGCAATATTTTGAATCCACTAGATATTTGCCTTTACACCCTTATTGTCTTAGTAATTTGGCATAGACACAATCTTTTCGTGTTCTATTGCCACATTTCTCCTCAACTTGATCCTATTTTGGTGGGCAGTATCCTTGATTGAAGATTTTAAACGGCATTCTGGATTGAATATCGGGCAAGGGGGCTCAAGCCACTTCAGGGCACTATAGAGGATTCACATTGTTTACCCCCCCAGTTGACTCTTTCAAGGTGGATTCTGATGCGACCTTTCTAGATGGGAATGTGAGCATTGGCGTCATCACTCATGATATGAATGTTAAAGTCATGCTTGTAATAGAGAATCACTTTTTCTTATCGGGACTTGTGAAGCTTGCGGAGGCTATGATAATGTTTCGTAGTATTTCAAGAGCTTTGGAGGCTAGCATCTCTCCTCTTTGGGTTGAAATAGATTCCATAATTATTTGGAATCTCTTGACTGGGAAGGATAGATATGTGAACGAGGTTCAAACTTTTATTGATGCTATTCGGGAGATCCATAGGAGTGGCTCTATCCTTGGGTTTCTATGGGCAAACCATCAATATAACAAGGTTTCTCATGAATTAGCTTCCCATGCCTAATCTTGTCAACATTATGTTGTGAGGGTTGAATACCACCCTACATAAGTCGATTCTGCTATTCATAATGATTTCTTTTGTCTTTGAGTTTTTTTTTTTTTGTTTCTTGTACTAAAAAAATAGTACAAAAATTGACTATGAAATAAAAAAAAAATACATTAGTTGTAATTGAAACTCAATATAAGATTCTTATATTGAAAATCGATAAAATTAAGTTTAATGTCACAAATCAAATTTCTTATTGAAATCCTACGAGAACAAAGCTTAAAAATGGATGTGTCCTTCAAAAATAATTTTTTTAAAAAAAATACTATATTTAACTCGATTTTCAAACAAAAACAAATGTATTTTCCCTTTCACTTTTTAAAGAAATACACTTGTTTAAAATTGAATCAAATTCCATATGAAAAGTACACGGCTTAGCACATACACAAGGTAATGAATGCATCTGTTCTTTATAGGTTGTTTTAGTACAAACTTTACTTTATAGTTGTACTATTTATTGTAACAAATCGACCTTTGCATTAGATGTTAGGAGTACATGTGACATTGTATAACCCAAGTCAAGTAAAAAAAAAAACCGCAACTATGTGTAAATGTATGTAACTATGTATGATATACGTGGCATAAGTATTTTAATTAATTACAATATTCAAGTTTTGATCTACTCCTTTTGTTGTTATTAAAATGTCTGTATACATACATATATAACATACTACAGTTTTTATTATCAATTTGACATAGTTAATTGATTAAAAAAAATAACAATTTGAATATAGCACAAATAGATTATTGTTGTAAAATTGAGGAGCAAAATGACAGAAAAACGAGAGCACAAAAATTGAGAAATTATAATATTAAAATAATAAAATAATATAAAAATAATTACACTACTAGAATTTTGGCCTTTCTTGATGGACGATATTTTTGCTTTCTTGATGATCATGAAAAGAAACCATCAAGAAAACCATAATTTGGATGTTTTAAAATTATATTTCTTGATGGTCTTAGAACATCAAGAAAGGTTTATATTTTTCTTGATTGCAAAGTATGTACGAAAAATACCAAATAATGAATTCCCAGTTTTTGGATTCGTTGATGGGCAAAAACCATCAAGAAATGTCTTTCTTGATGGTCACTGCCTATCAAGAAAAGCGATAAGTTTTTGGATTCGCTGATGGGCAAAAACCATCAAGAAATGTCTTTCTTGATAGTCACTGCCCATCAAGAAAAGAGATAAGTTTTTGGATTCATTGATGGTCAAAAACCATCAAGAAAATGCAACTCTTTCTTGATGGTCATTCATCGGCCATCAAGAAAAAGTCGGAAAACACATTTTATGCCGTTATGTTTTAGAAATTAAAAACTTTTCTTCTAAAATACGGGTAGCAACAAGATTAGAAAGACAAACGAATTGTATATTTAATGTTCATAAACCTGATTCTGAAATCCTAAAAATAAAAAATTAGATAGTTATGAATGGGGTATAACATTCAAAACTATGTATATAGATTATATATATTTGTTAATAAATTTAAAGACTAGACAAAATTAATTTATCAGTTGTAGGTTTTTTTTTTTTTTTAATTCAACGATGAGTAAAATAGGTGAGGATCGAAATATTGACAATGAGTGTAGTAAATTAGAAAACTCTTTCTTGATGGTCACTAATTGCCATCGAGAAAAAACCCAAAAAATAAATTCTAGGAAAAGCCTTTCTTGATGGTCACTAATTGGTCATCAAGAAAAAAACTCAATAAATAAATTCTATTAAAAGCCTTTCTTGATGGTCACTAATTGGCCATCAAGAAAAAGCCTACACCTTCTTGGTATATCTTTCCTTGATGGTCAATGTCCATCAAGAAATGTTTCTTATTAAAACCCTATTTACATTAGGGTTTAGAAACTCACACCATTATAATCCGCCACCGCTCTCCATATCCATTTCCTTTGAGTTCGCCGTCGCCAGAAGCATCGACCAGCTGTAGCGTTAGCCATTTGCCGCCGATTCGTGAAGGATCGTCAACTGCCGCCGCCAGCTGTTCGTAGTTTCATCTGTTCGCCGGCGCATCTGCAAATCCATCCTCCACCTCCTCGATCTTTATCATTCCGCCACCGCGTCACACAGCCGCCGCCGCATTGCGTAGATCCGTCACCGGCGCCACTCGTGCAAACCTGTCTGCCGCCGTATTGCGTAGATCCATCACTGGCGCCACTCGTGCAAATCTGTCCCACAGTTGCATCGTGCAGATCCGTCGTCGTGCACTTTCGTCCCCGCTGTAGTCGTCGTGCACTTTCGTCCCTGCCGCAGCGTCGTGCAAGTTCGTCCCTGCCGCCGGGTCGTGCACTTTCGTCCCCGCCGCCAGATCGTGCAGATCCGTCCCCGCCGCCGCGTCGTGCAGATCCACGAACTGCCGTCGCAACGTGCAAGAACTTCTGCCACCTCGTACATATCCTTCCGCCGCCACCTCTGCATATCCTTTCTCGCCGCCATCGGTTCGTGGTAGTTTTTAGGTTCACTAGTTCTTGGTAGCAGTCGGTGTTTGTTCGCTACTCGTCATCCGGTGCTTGTGAGTATTAAATTTTTATTATTATCACTATGAATTCTAAATTTTTGTATTTTAATTTTGATATTTGGTTGCTGTAAGATTTAGGTTTAATTTTCTTGTAAGCTAATAAAATTAATAACTATTCAAACACAATTAAGAATCTTTTGTTTATGTTTTTTTAGAGTATAGTGATGACAAACCAAAAATAGTTTTCTAAATTATTAGTGAGCGTATAAATAATTCACTAAACTCAACTATCTACCAAGGTATAAAAAGAGGTGTGTGTTTGGAAAACGTGATGAAAGGGGAGGTTAACTAGATGAGAATTAGGAACCCTTAAATTCGAGTAAGTTTTGAAATAAAATTTTTTTGAATCAATTGAGTCTGATTATCTATATTTTCTGGGTATAATGTATTATGTTAATTACTATAAGGTGGATGACTATCTTGGGTAGTCACTTATATGATGTGTTATAATTTTAGTTAAATTAAATGTATACTCCATTATATTTCATTTTCTATAAGGTGGATGACTATCCTGCAGCTATGGTAGTCACTTATATGATGTGTTATAATTTTATTTAAGTTAAATGTGTACTCCATTATATTTCATTTTTTATAAGGTGGATGACTATCCTGCAGGTATGGTAGTCACTTATATGATGTGTTTTAATTTTAGTTAAGTTAAATGTGTACTCCATTATATTTCATTTTCTTATGTGTCCTTATTGTCTCATTAGTATAATATGATATGACTTATTCACTTCATTTGCTCAGGTTTTAACATAATGGATAAAACATGGATGAAAAAAGATAGATTATCTAACGAATACGAAGAAGGCGTTGATAGTTTTATTGAGTTTGCTCAAATACATTTGAGTGGTAAAACTTTTATACGATGTCCCTGTGTTAAGTGTGGAAATTGCAAGATGTTGAACACTAAAGAAGTGAAAAACCACTAATTAATATATGGTATTGACATAAGATATGATAATTGGATATGGCTATTAGGTATTCTCCATCGAATATAATACCAAAATCAGACAAAAACCTTGACAAACAAGTGTTGAACGATGATTTTGATGACAACATTGTTGAGATGGTTGAAGCAACCCAACAACATAGTGTTGATGATCCCAGACAATTTAATAAGTTGCTTGTAGATGCTAAGAAACCTCTGTATCCTGGGTGTGAAAAATTGACTAAGTTGGGTACATTAGTCAAATTGTATCACTTGAAAGCAAAATTTGAGTGGAGCGATACTAGCTTTATAGAACTGTTAACATTGTTGAAAAGTATATTACCCGAAAATAACGAATTGCCAAAATCTACGTATGAGGCAAAAAAAAATTTTAGTTACTCTAGGAATGTCCTATGAAAAGATTCATGCATGTCCCAACGATTGTTGCCTATACAGAAAGGAGTTTGCTGATGCATCTAATTGTCCTCATTGTAACGAGTCAAGGTGGAAGAAGCGTAAGAACTCTTCTGAAGTGAAAAAATGAGTGCCTCCTAAGGTTGTATGGTATTTTCCACCAATACCACGATTTCAAAGAATGTTCAATAGTCCGATACATTCAAAGAACCTAACATGGCATGCTAATGAAAGATTGGTTGATGAAAACCTACGCCATCTAGCTGACTCGCCATCTTGGAAATTGGTCGATCATTTATGGCCTAAGTTTCGAAATGAAGAGAGGAACTTTCGCCTTACTTTATCAACTGATGGGATAAATCCTCATAGCGAGATGAATAGTAAGTATAGTTGTTGGCCTGTGATTTTGACAACATATAATCTCCCACCCTGGTTATGTATAAGACGCAAGTTTATGATGTTAACCATGCTAATTTCTGGGCCAAAGCAACCGGAGTACAACATAGACGTGTATTTGGCCCCTTTAATAGATGATTTGAAAATTCTTTGGAATGATGGTGTACCATGTTATGATGGGTATCGACGTGAAGTTTTCACATTAAAGGCAGTATTGTTGTGGACTATTAATGATTTTCCTGCATATGGTAATTTAGCGGGTTGCACAGTTAAAGGGTATTGTGCGTGTCCAATATGCGGTTGCCATACATTTAAAATTTGGAAAAAAGATGGCATATCTTGGACATGGAAAATTTTTATCACTTGACCATCCGTTTCGAAAACAAAATAAGGCATTCAATAATGAAAAAGAACTTGGGATGGCTCCACAACTGCTGTCTGGAGAAAGTATATTTGAAATGTTCATCAATAATGATTCTCCTTACGAGTTTGATTCGTCGAAAGATAAGAATCTGATAAGTTCTTTACGCAGTTGTTGGAAAAAGATTTCTATATTTTTTGAACTTGAATATTGGAAAAAGCTGCATGTTCGACATTGTTTAGATGTTATGCACATTGAGAAGAATGTATGCATGAATTTGATTGGATTGCAGACTCATCGTGACTTGGAACAACTAGGAATTCGTCCTGAGTTGGCGCCAAAGGTCTTGGGGAGAAGGATATACATACCTCTCCTACTTGTTACACGTTATCCAAAAATGAGAAACGGGTTGTTTGTGATTCATTGTCAAAAATGAAAGTTCCTGAAGGGTATTCTTCTAACATACAAAGTCTTGTATCAATTGACACTTTAAAAGTGACAGGGTTAAAGTCCCATGATTGTCACGTGCTCATGCAACAATTGCTTTCTGTTGCACTTCGCGGTGTACTACCTAAGCACGTGAGAAATGCTATCACATGAGTGTGTTCTTTTTTTAATGCTATATGCAGTAAAGTGGTAAACATTACACATTTAAGCGTCTTGGAGCACGAGATTGCAGTGATATTGTGTCTGTTTGAAAAATACTTTCCTCCGTCGTTCTTCACCATAATGATGCATTTAACTGTACATCTAGTCAGAGAAGTTCATCTTTGTGGCCCGGTGTATCTTCGATGGATGTATCCCTTCGAACGTTACACGAAAGTTCTTAAGGGATATGTTCGAAATCGAAATCGACCGGAGGGTTGTATTGCTGAAGGTTATATTGTTAAGGAAGCTGTAGAATTTTGTACAGATTTTTTACACGATGGGATGCCAATTGGACTTGGAAAGGCAATCGACCGAGGTCAGATCGATGAAGTAGGACGACCTTCATCTGCAGCTTCACACATGATCCCGAAAAAGAACAACTAATGCAGGCTCATTTGTATGTTTTGGAAAATACAGATAACGTACAACCTTACATAGAGTATGTTGACTTAATCTTAAGCTCATGTTTTTTATCATGTTGCCAATAATTGGATATTTATAACATCCGTGATGAATTATATGTCATTTTAGGAAACATATGAACCATTTGAGAAAATTGTATCCATCAAAGTCAAGAAACCAAAAGTGGCTACAAGATGAGCATAATCGAACTTTCATTTCTTGGATTCGTGATCATGTATGCTTCGAAGGACAATGGCTATTGTATTTTAATTACATATTTTTACAAATTTTTAGTTTCATGCTTATAACTTATGCTTATACACTCATAGGTTGCTACAGAGCTTGAGTTACCGAACAACACAGTATCTGATACAGTGAGGTGGATATCACATGGCCCTTCGCCTACTATGATAACTTATGTTAGTTATTTTGTAAATAGAATTCATTACAATACAGAGAACCGTGATAGTGCTCGTAATGTGCAAAATTGTGGCGTTTTTTTAGTAGCGAAGGCAATGCAGATAGCTAGTGCCAAAGATAAAAATCTAATAGTGACGAACATGTCATTTTATGGCGTGATTCAAGAGATGTGGGAGTTGAATTATATTACTCTTAAGATTCTAATGTTTAAATGTAATTGGGTTGATAGTGCCAGTGGTGTCAGAACGGATGATTTGGGATTTAAACTAGTTGATCTTAAACGCATTGGATATAAGTCTAATTCTTTTATACTAGCATCACAAGCGAAACAAGTATTTTTTATCGAAGACCCAAGTGATACTCGATGGCATGTTGTGTTGCACCCTCCAAATAGGGATTACGAAAATTATATAAACAAAGATGAGTTAGGTGACATAATTTTAAATTACAGTAGTTCTAAAAATGTCGTTGCTTCAAATGCATTTGAGGACATGGATGAAGATGATTCGGTCTATATTCGAAGTGACTGTAATGGCACTTGGATGGTCAATGATAATCTATTATAGATGGTATGACTTATTATAATGTGTTGGCATGTTGTGTTGCATTCCTTAAGAATTTGAGTGTTTCAATTAACATAATTGATTAGTTTAGCTTATTAGTTACACTTACTTTTAGTCCACTAATAACATTTACTTTCATTGCAGGATACTTACAGATGGACACTAGCAGCGATGACCACGTCTCACTTGGTAGTGATGGTCATTCGTTAGAAACAGCACATGATTTGGAGACACCGTCTACCTGCCGATCAATTCGTGGTCCTACCACTATGATTCAACTACACAGATTAGATCGGATGCAGATCGGTGGGTTATTGAGTATAATGATCAAGGCCAATGTATTGGGAAAAATGCCACTAAAATGGTAAGTTACATTGGGACTTGTATGAGGAACCACATACCAATTTCATATGCTTCGTGGAAAGACGTGCCATTAGAATTGAAAGAAAAAATTTTCGTGAGCATCCAGGTAACTTATATGTATTTAATGTTTAATTCAATAAAATATGATGTATTTGGATTTAGATATGTTTACATGTATGTTATTTTGTAATTTTCAGAAGTCTTTTGTGATAAACCCGAAATCTAAGAAGGATATTTTGATAAAAGCTGGGATTGCATTTCGAAACTTCAAAAATTGTCTAAGGAGTAAGCACGTTGACCCATATACAGACATGTCAGAATGCTTATCTGAGTATCCTTCTATCGATCTAGCTGATTGGGAAATTTTTGTTAACCAAGCTCTATCAGACGACTTCCAAGTTAGTGTTATTAATTATTTTATGTTTGAATCATCAAATATGTTGCTTAATTTAACTTGTATTATGTGGAGTGTATTGTAGGCTCGTAGAAATTTGCAAAAGAGCGGCGCAAACAATACAAATACAATCATAGAACATCACGCAAAGGTTATGCAAATTTAAGTGAGGAATTGGTAAGTTTTATGTGATAACAATTTATTATTTACCAATAATTTATTATGTGGCGTTCTTCCAACTTTATTTTACTCATATATACTTGTAGAAAAAACAAGGAAAGTTGTCTACAACAGCAGATCGAGCCACTGTTTGGAAACATGCTCAACTAGGAAAAAATGGAGAATTTTTAAATAAAGACGTCGAAGAGGTTGCAGTGAAAATTATAAGTAATAATCTAATGATTGCTTCTCTATGAGTGTATGTAATACATTATAACTTGTTTGAAAATAAAATGTTTATTTATTAAAATTACAGGATGAACTGTCCAAAGATTGTGTTAACTATGAAGGTTATTCAGATGATATATTGACCCTATCATTGGGAACACCTGAAC
This sequence comes from Citrullus colocynthis, assembly GCA_031780015.1. Taxonomy (NCBI): domain Eukaryota; kingdom Viridiplantae; phylum Streptophyta; class Magnoliopsida; order Cucurbitales; family Cucurbitaceae; genus Citrullus; species Citrullus colocynthis. The sequence goes on along the minus strand of QLSR01000005.1, from coordinate 10,232,268 downwards.
ACCGAGGACGGGTAAGAGGTGTAGGGAGTTTGGTTACACCATCATTATGCTTTTACAAACACATCCCAACAGAACCCACACAAACTTCAAAGAATGACAATCCAGAAACAATTTGGAAAAATGAGAAAGTACTGATTTTGGATCAATATAATTTAATGGTTAAACGTATGCACGAGTAAAATTCTCAAATGAAGGTTGAGGAAACACGTTCAGTTGCACATGATCAACAAATCATATCATCGCCCACACATGAGGAAAAAATAGATCAGGTAAAAATTATATTTACATGATCAATAAGTTATTGTGTTGATGGATTATTTTACATTGATAATAGATTGACCGTTTGAATGTACATTTTAGGGGAGACCTTATAGTCTTGCTGTTGGAAGTGTTAATAACATTGTGGCAACAGGTACTGTTTTCAAGAGAAAATGGTCTAACGAAGTAGTTTATGGAGTAACACTTGGGGTGAACGATGTGCGGGTTCTCATTGAAGTTGTGGAGGACACCAACTCCACATTACCCATACCTGTTGTTGGAAGTATTTATAGGGTTTCTGATGCAATTGGATCGTATGTTCCATGGCCAAATCATTTGGTGGTTGTAGAAAAAGCAGAAAAGGTAAATTTTATTTATGAAAACATGAGTTATTTCATTTGCAAGTTTTGTTTTAATATTTAACATTTTTTGGAAAGTCACATAAGAAGCATTCTCGAGAGTTAGCTGCTTTAAAAGGAAAGAAACCAAAGGTCGTTGTGTCAAAGTTGCCAGCAACGATACAAATTGTGCTAAAATTCGTGGAAGAGGAGATGGTTGATGAATATTTGCATATCCGAATTGATGATCAGATTTTTGGGTACCACTTCAACTTCTATATGATGAAGGATAGCATCAAACAATTATGTCAGATGGAGGAATTGGCACTCTCAGTTATAACGGGTTATATCGCGTATGTACAAATAACTAATCTGATTAGTAGTAATGATTTATTGTAACATTTCTAATATTAACATTTTTTTTTATTATCATCTTAGATGTTTGGTAGCAGTCGACCCAAGTATATTAGAGGATTATGCATTTATTCATCCTGCGCAGATTTCAAGTAACTCAGGCACCGATGAACAACGTTCTACATTCTTATGCAACAGGTTGACCTTAACAAAGAATAAGTTATTGATATGTCCTTATAATCCCAGGTAAGTTTAGAAAAATGATCTTTTTAATAATTTTTTATTGATAAACATTGATTTATCTAAATGTTTTGAGTTACTTCTTTTATGTAGATATCATTGGATGGTAGTTTTCATCGATCTATGGAGTAATACAGTGTATTCAGTTGACTCCATAGGACTTGGTGTTCGTGAAGATGTGAAAACTATTGTCAATACGTAAGTAATTAAAAGTATTACACATTATGTACTTCCATTATGTTAACAATCAAATATATTTTTGCGTTTGTTTTGTTTAGGGCCATGAGAATGTTTTATGCTCGAACAAGTACACGATCTCGACCTGTTATGTGGGTACCCGTTAAGGTAAGCATTTCAATTTCGATGTAATAATATTATATTTTAGATTACAAGATTTGGTTTATTCTATCATGGGCTGAAATATATGTGTACATATATAGTGTGCTAAACAACCAAGCAACACGGAATGTGGGTATTATACTATGAAGTTTATACGCGACATAGTAACTCAGAGAAGCACAACAATTATAGACGTGGAATGCATTTGCTTAAACCATATTGTTTAACTATAGTTATTACACTTAATAGCATTGTTTTTTGCCATCAATCTAATATGGTTTGTTTACTTGCAGTTGACGAGACAAACACAATATAGTCAATTGGAATTAGACACAATTAGAGTTGACTATTGTGACTTTATAGGACGTTATATTTGAGTGTTATGACTCCACAGTTTGATATTAGATTTAGGGATGAAGTTTTTGGGTCGATAGGTTCAAGTTTGGTAGAGTATGTTTTACATGTTTCTATTCAAGATACTAACTTTTTGCACAAAAAAGTATTTTATTAGTTGATTAATGAAAATTATTTGATTCATTATGTTGTGGTATGATGTTTGGAGTATCTAGGTTGTTTGGAGTATATGCAGACTACAGGTATAAAACAGTTTTTGGGTCGATTGTGGGGGGTCACAATGACCTGATTCTTCTTTTTTTTTTTTATTAAATTGTTATAGTTGATGGCCAAAAAACGTCAAGAAAGGTAGATTCTTAATGGCCAAAAAATGTCAAGAAAAACACTACATTTATCTTGATGGCCAAAAAACGTCAATAAAAACGATCCTTCTTGATGGTCAATCTCCAATACTTGATGGCCAAAAAACATCAATACAATCCCTTTCTTGATGGCCAAAATCATCCAGATATTGATTATCTTGATGTTTTTGGCCATCAAGAAAACATTCTTTCTTGATGATCAAGCTCCAATACTTGATGGCTAAAAAACATCAAGATAACCTATCTTGATGGACATGACCATCAAGATATGGTTTGTGTTGACGTCTTTTGACCATCAAAAAAACAACATTTTCTTAATGGTCAATCTACAATACTTGATGGTCAAAAAACATCAACAAACCCTACCTTGATGGTCAAAATCATCCAGCTAGGGATTGTCTTGATGTTTTTTGGCCATCAAGAAAAGGAACATTTCTTGATGGTCAAGCTCCAATACTTGATGGCCAACCATCAAGAGAACCTATCTTGATGGACATGACCATCAAGAAAGGGAGTGTGTTGATGTTTTTTGGCCATTAAGAAAACGATCTATCTTGATGGGCGAGCTTTCTTGATATGGGCTTTTTTTATAGTTTTTGGCCATCAAAATATGTCTTTCTTGATTTTTTTTGGCCATCAAAAAAAGCCAAATTTGTAGTAGTGTTAAAATAACCAAATAAAATAAAATAAACTAAAATAAAGAAAGTGAGATTTTATGGAATTTCAAATTTCACCAATCTTTTCTCTTCTTTTCTCTCCAATGTGTGTATTACAATATCCACCAAAAGTCTCTATTTATAAGCAATTTTGCAAGTAGGTAGTGATATTCCATGGCCACTAAGGATGTGTCTTTAAGAGACACATGGCCTTTAGCCATTAAGCTTGACTACATAATGGACATCTATTACAAATATAATATTTACAATACTCTCCCTTAGATGTCCATTATATATAATATGAAATATGTATCGTTAAAACCTTAGTAGGAAAAACCCAATGGGAAAAAAAAATCCTAGTGAAGGAAAAAGAATACATATTTCACATAATCTAATGCTTTTAAAATAATACAATACATTTGCTCCTCCTCATAGGAACATTACTTAAGATCTCTGAGTCGCCGCATTCCAATGTTCTGCACCAATTTTTCAAATGTTGTGGTCGGTAATGATTTTGTAAATAAGTCTGCGAAGTTATTCTTCAAACAAATTTGTTGTATAGTGATGTTGCCATTTTCTTCAAGATTATGAGTGTAGAAAAGTTTTGGTGGAATATGCTTTGTTCTATCTCATTTAATATATCCTCCTTTGATTTGGGCTATACATGCTGTGTTGTCTTCGTATAATGTTGTTGGAGGATTTTTACTAGAAGACAAGCCACATGTTTCACCAATGTGTTGAGTCATTGATCTTAGCCATACACATTCTCTACTATCTTCATGGATTGCCAGAATTTCAGCATGATTTGAGGAAGTAGCTGTTTGGTCTATTTCACTGATCGCCAAGATATAGCAGTTCCTCCACAAGTGAACAAATAACCTGTTTGAGAACTAGCTTTGTGTGGATCAGATAAATATCTAGAATCTGCATAACCAACTAAGTCAAAATTTGATTTATTTGAATAAAACAAACCCGTATCGATCGTTCCTAGGAGATAATGGAGTATATGCTTAATTTCATTCCAATTTCTTTTTGTTGGAGAAGAACTGTATCTAGCTAATAAAGTTACTAAAAATGCAAATCTGGTCTTGTATTATTAGCAAGATACATAAGTGCAACAATTGCACTAAGATATGGTACTTCAGGACCAAGAAGTTCTTCATTATTATCTCGAGGTCGAAATATATCTTTCTTCACATTTAGTGAACGAACTTCCATTGGAATGTTTAATGGATGTGCTTTGTCCATATATAATCTTTTTAAAATTTTTCCTGTATAGGTTGACTGATGAACAAATATCTCATTTGCTCAATGCTCAATTTGCAATCCAAGGCAAAATTTTGTTTTTACGAGATCTTTCATCTCAAATTCTTTCTTAAGATATTTTATTGTCTTTGAAAGCTCTTCAAGAGTTCCAATTATATTTAGGTCATCAACATATACAGATATAATAGCAAATCCTGACTGTGATTTCTTTATAAAAACACATGGACATATTGGATTATTTTGATATCCTTCTTTCAACAAATATCCACTCAGGCGATTATGTCACATTCGTTCTGATTGTTTCAATCCATATAGTGATCTATATAGCTTTATTGAATATAGTTCTCGAGAACTTGATTTATGTATTTTAGGTATCTTAAATCCTTCTGGGATTCTCATATAAATGTCCTTATCAAGAGATCCATATAAATATGCTGTGACAACATCCATAAGAATGCATGTCCAAATTTTCATACACAGTCAGACCAATTAAATATCTTAATGTAATAGCATCCACTACTGGAAAATATGTCTCCTCATAATCAATACCAGGTCTTTGTAAAAAACCTTGTGCAACTAGTCTTACTTTATATCTTGTGATCTCATTATTTTCATTTCTTTTTCTCACAAATAACCATTTGTATCCCATAGGTTTAACATCTTCTGGTGTTCGGACTACTGGTCCAAAAACTTGATGTTTTGAAAATGAGTTTAATTCTGCCAAGATTTTGCTTCTTTCCACCGAAGCTAATCTCTTCTATGTCAACATTCTTCAACAGATTTTGGTTCAAGATCCTCCTTTTCAAATATAATATCAAGTGCAATATTATATGCAAAAATGTTATTAATAATTACATGACTTTGGTTCCATCTCTTCCCTGTCATGACATAATTTATTAAAATCTCATTATTATCTTTAGGTATTTCACCTTCTTCACTAATTGGATTATCGGTCATGTCTAGGGTTTCTTCATGGATATTTACATCCTCAACCATGTCTTTTTTATTATCATTTATTTTTCTTTTTCGAGGATTTTTATCTTTGAAACCCACTGGTCTACCACACGTTTGGCGTGTTCCAGATTCATTAGTGACAACTTGCTGTGTTGAGATATCAATTTTCGACGGAACATTTGCAACGGGTGTATGTGATTTAGTTACTTTCTTTGCATCTATAAATGCATCTGGTAATTGATTTGCTATATTTTGCAAATGAATTACTTTCTGAACTTCAAGTTCACATTGATTTGAACGGGGATCTAAATGAGACAATAATGATGCATTCCATGCAATTTCCTTTTCCAACTTCTTAATTCCTCCCCCCTAATGTTGGAAAATTTGTCTCATTAAAACAACAACCAACAAATCGTGCAAAAAATACATCACTGTAGGGGTTCAAGATATTTAATAATTGATGAGAAATTATATCCAACGTATATTCCTAACCTCCTTTGAGGACCCATCTTAGTACGTTGTGGTGGAGCAATTGGAACGTATACTGCACATCCAAAAAATGTTAAATGGGAAATATTTGGCTTCTGGGCATAAGCTAATTGTAATGGTGAGTATTTATGATAAGCTACTGGCCTAATGCGTGCAAGTGACGCAACATGCAAAATAGCATGTCCCCATACAGATGTAGGAAGCTTTGCTCTCATAAGTAACGGTCTAGCAATTAATTGCAAACGTTTTATAAATGATTCTGCTAAACCATTTTGTGTATTAACATGAGCTACATGATGTTCAACATTTATTCCAATTGACATACAATAATTATTAAAAGTTTGAGATGTAAATTCACCAGCATTATCAAGACGAATGGTCTTAATTGTATAATCAGGAAATTGTGCTTTTAACTTAATTATTTGAGCAAGTAATCTTGCAAATGTAAGGTTTCGACTTGATAATAAGCACACATGCGACCATCTACTGGATGCGTCTATTAATACCATAAACTATTTAAATGATCCACTTGGTGGGTTAATAGGTCCACGTATATCACCATGAATTCATTCCAAAAATGCAGGTGATTCAGTTCCCACTTTAGCTGATGATGGTCTAATTATTAATTTGCCTTGAGAGCAAGCATCACATAATAATTCACTAGATTGAAGAATTTTTAGTTCTTCAGTGGGTGTCCATTTAAATTTTCAATGATTCTTCTCATCATTATAGATCCTGGATGACCCAAGCGGTCATGCCAAATTGTAAATATATCTAGATTCATGAACTTCAGGTTCATTGTTGCATATGTTTCAATGACTCGTATATGCGTATAATATAATCTAGAAGATAAAGCAGGCAACTTTTCCAATATACGTTTTTCATGTGAGACAAGAGATATAATATAAAGATATTCTATCTCATTTTTCCTATCAGTCTCAATATGATAACCATTGCAACGTATATCTACACAACTTAATAGATTTCTCTTTGATTGACTAGAGAACAATGCATTGTTAATTGTAAATTTTGTTCCTCTAGGCAAAATAATATTTGCCTTTCCAAATCCTTCAATCAGGTTTGCAGAACCTGATATTGTATTGACTTTTACTTCCAGCATTGTCAATTTGGAAAAATATTTTCTATTTGTAAGTATTATATGTGTAGTTACACAGTCTGCTAAACATAGATCTTCATTCCTCATTCTTGAGTCACTCAATATATGAAAATTGTCCATGATTCTTCATTTAAACAAGATAATTACAATAAGAAAAACAAAACTTGAAATACAAGGTTTAAAAAAAAACATGAAAGATAGATGGACAAAACAAACAACATTAATTCTAAATATTCTCAAAATTAAAAGAAACACTTACTATGTCATCATCTGTACTGATTTTCTCTTTAGGAGATTCAAAGAAGTCTGCCACATCCAAATTTGTCATATTGGATAGGTCAAATATACCATTATCCTGGTGTGCAAAATTTGCTTCCACATTTTTCCTTTTCTCCTTCAGGGAAGCTTGATAGAGATTAACTAGGTGTTTTGATGTACAACAAACATGAGACCAGTGCTCAGTCATCTCGCATCGGAAGCATATATGCTCATCATCTTTTGAATTTTTATCTTGTGGAGCTTTTCCTTTATAATCATCATTTCGAGTGGTTCTTTGAAATTTGGATGATTAGAATGACTACCATGGAAAAAATAATTATTTCTTCTTCTACCATGGTCACGACCACGACCACGACCTCGACCACGATTATTAAAATTTACGTCATTCACTTCAGGGAATGGTGTTGTTCCAGTTGGTCCAAATTCATGGTTCTTCATCAATAGCTCATTATTTTTCTCAGCCACGAGAAGACATGAAATTAATTCAGGATATTGTTTAAAACCTTTCTCTCGATATTGCTGCTGTAGGAGCATATTCGAGGCATAAAATGTAGAAAATGTCTTCTCCAACATATCCGCATCAGTAATTTTCTCTCCGCATAACAATAATTTAAACTGATTTTAAATAACGGGAAGTTGTAGTCACTTACTGATTTGAAATCTTGGAGCCTCAAATGCATCCATTCATAACGAGTTTTAGGAAGAATGACTGTTTTCTAATGATCATATCGCTGTTTTAAATTCTTCCACAAGATACAGGGATCTTTTATTGTTAAATATTTCATCTTCAATCCCTCGTGGAGATGGTGGCGAAGAAAAATCATAGCTTTTGCTTTTTCCTGAATGGATGTTGCATTTCCCTCTTTAATTGTTTCTCCTAGGTTTATGGCATCTAGATGTATTTCAGCATCAAGCACCTATGACAAATAATTATTTCTATTGATGTCAAGGGCTACAAATTCTATTTTCGTAAGATTTGCCATGATAACACTATCACAAAGAATTATATTTATATTACCAATTTAATATATACTAAGCATGCAAAACAACGTTTAATTTACTAATTATAATAAAGAGAAAATGGCATACCTTAAGAACCTACCTTCAACAGGAAAACGACAAGAGCTCGTGCTGATAACGTGTTGTAAAATTGAGGAGCAAAATGATAGAAAAATGGGAGCACAAAAACTGAAAAATTATAATATTAAAATAATAAAATATTAAAATAACCAAATTAAATAAAATAAACTAAAATAAAGAAAGTGGTTTTTTATGAAATTTCAAATTTCACCAATCTTTTCTCTTCTTTTCTCTCCAATGTGTATTATAATATCCACCAAAAGCCTCTATTTATAGGCAATTTGGCAAGTAGGTAGCGGCATTTTATGGCCACTAAAGATGTGTCTTTTAAGAGACACATGGCCTTTAGCCACTAAGCTTGGCTACATAATGGACATCTATTACAAATATAATATTTAGAATAATTATTACCTTTTTAGGTTGGAAAATCAGATAGTTTTCCCATTTTTGTTGGACTAAAAATTATGGTCAGTATTCTTTCAATTTGACTATAGAATTCCGATTGAAAAAACAACCAAGGAAAAATTCAAATTGAAGTAGTGTGCTTAGTTTAACCTTTGAAAGATATTATTTCAAAATGAATCAACTACTCAAGATAATTTTTGAAAATTGAATTTATGGAGTAAGTTGGTTGGCAAGAAATCCATGAAAATCATCTTTTAGGAATTTTTTTTTAGTGTTTAATGGTTGACATATTTTTAATTTGTATACTATATAAAATTATCAGAATACCCTTACTAATCCTCTACCTCATTTCCATCATAGTTGTCATCAACAATTTCCATCCTCTGTCGACAACCTCCAGTGACCAACTTTGATAACAATCATTGCCTACAATCTACTCCAACCGGAATTTTTGTCAACCATCTCTGATGAACACTATTGACGACCAATTCTGATGACCACCTCTGATTTCTAACTCCATGAACCTCTCTATTGATAAACTTCGATGCTCACCTCCGACGACCAATCCCAACAACCACCTTTGGCGACCAACTTTGACAACAACCATTTCCAACAGCTAGCTTCGACAACCAACTGCATTAATTATCTTTAACAACCAACTCTAACGACTAACAATAATGATCATGTGTCATGGAATGTCCATTTTATTGTAGTGGAATTTATAATTAAGGAAAAACGTAACCTGCAAAATAAAGAAGATTTGTGCGACAGTTTAGTATTTGCCACCATATCTCTGATACGTAAGTCAGTAAGAGGTTTTTTAGTTGCAATAAGAGTTTTAGGGATGAAAATGAACCTAACAAGTCATAATAATGTAGATATAGGCCAATTGGATATGGACTATAGGGGTGTAGATTGCCCGCTCTCAGGTCAAACGGGTCACCCTCAACCTCATCTCAGACCGAGGCCAAGGGTGACTCCTCATGGGCCTTAGCTCGTGGCTCGTATGGCCTAAGGCCCATTTGAGCCTTCAGGTGTCTTGATCTTGATCTTGGATTTTTCCTTTTGTTGCATTTGCGCCCGATTCTTCTTAAGTCCAAATTTATCCATAACAACATGAATAGAAATACTTTGAGCATATAGCAAACCAACCAAATTTGTATATAAAAAACATTTTAAAGAGAATGTAACCATCCATGAGTGTTTTTATTTAAAACCATTCTTTTAAAAGAATGTTTAAATGAAAATGACTTTTTGAAAAGAAAAAAAAATCATACACAATCTAAACCAGCTGAAATGATGCTAGGAAGGAAAAAAGATAAATTAATGGGACAGTAATAAACATAGCAATGAGGCCTAAAGTATTAGCAAATATAGTACAATGCAAAAAGATTTGCAAATATAGCATAATTTAAATTCATCTCTTATAGTCTATTAGTTATAAACCATATCGCTAAAATGTTGCTATATACTTAATTACTAACCCTACAAGTGTTACCCATTGCAATTACTCTAAAATAGTAAAGGCTTAAAATTAACCATAAAAATACATCAACTATTTATTCAGGCAGCTGAATTTTTACATATCAACACTTAAATAGTAAAGTCTAATTGAATATGTACTTTTATTCCTTATGCATCTAAAAAATATTTCTTAACTATTAGATAATGTCTCGTCTTCACTCTACAATATAAATTTCTTTACTCCAAAAGAAAAGGTTATTTTTATATGCAGTAAAATAAGTCAACTTATCTCAAATATAGTAAAATAGCAAAAAGTAGTAGATCACTATTTATCAGTGATAAATATTAATAGATAGATACTGATTGAAGTGTCACTGTCTATTAGGGGTAATACTCGATTCAGTTTTGTTGGTTTTGGGGTCAACCAAGAACCAAACCAAAACCAAACCAATTGATTTGATAAAAAAGGATCCAATTGTAACGTTTTGAAGATATAAAGACGAAATGTAATATTAAATTGATATTTTTTTTTTCTTTTAACTACTTTTAGTACACCAACATTTAATGTATGGAAGCAAAAATGAAGATAGCTCAACTAACCTAGTTTTTATCAACTTTAAAGTTAAGTTAAACTATAATAGTTGAATTTTTTTTGGAAAAAAGAAATGGCAAAATCTTTTTCTGACATAGTGCTCATTCAAAGCAAAACTTTATTTCGTGATCATTGAAATAAATGTTTTTTTAGAGTGTTTATATTAATTTGTTACAATTCAGAATGAATAAGTAGAAATTTGTTAAACCAATCCTAATTTAAATGGCATACAAGTGTGTCCTAATCACAATGTTTTGTGGTTTGAATTTTTTTACCTTCAATTGTACTAATAAAAACATAGAAATTCAATAAAAATTGTCACGCATTCTAAGATTACATTCCAATTTAATCATACAAAAAGAAAAAAAAAAAAGAAAAAATTTTGTCAACTTCAAGGAGAAAATTTTTTTTTTTTTTTTTGAAAAAATTGTTATGTTTTCCTTGTTTATTTTAGACTTTTCAACCATATGAAAGAAAGATGTTTCATATTATATCAATTTAATTGGTGAGATCATATAAAAAGGAAACAACCATTTACTTAAAAGGGAAAGGAAAAGAAGAAATGGGAATACTTGTTTTCCTTATTTAGTTAAAAGATTTGAATGTTTCCATTCTTTTATATTGATTATTTGGTTGTTATATGAAATCAATTTGATATCTAAAGTTGATGCGTTAATCAATGACATAACTACAAAAGAATCTACTTATTCAAATAATTATTGGTTTTTGATTTGCTAAAGTGAGTTTAGCTCAACAGTAATTGTATGACCTTCCATATACATGATTATTGATTTGGTCGATGCTCTATACTTAAGAAAAAAAAAGTATTTTTTTATTCATGTTTATCAATATACATGATTATTGATTATTGATTTTTTGTGCCGGGATTAGAATCGACCAGCTCATATTCTTGCTAGAGAAGGTTTTTCTGCCAATTATTTTTCGTAGTTTTCTAATTTTCTAAATTGGTTATTTCTGTTTGTAAACATGATATATGAAATTTCCTCCTTCTACTAAAGTTTGGCAAGCCTTTAATTTATTTTTTTCTTCATTTGTGTAGGAAAAAAAAAAACGTGTATTTTTTATTTTTAATAATTTTTTAATTTGAAGGCATTTACCTCATCTTAGCGGCAGATTCAACCTCCTATATTTGTTGTATTCAAATAAACAAATGTTTATATGAAGTCAAAACCATAAGTTGCTTAACATGATAAAGATATTATTAGATACACCATGTATTCTTGTCGAAAGTGGGAAGAGTTTTATGATTTCATAAAAAAATTAAAAACAATAAAAACAATAAACAAATAAACCCTTTAATTTTTTATGTCCAGCTACTGAATTGTGCAAAATATAGTAGGTTATAATTTTATTTTTGTAATTTTGAAAGCTTGCAATCTTATTTTTAATTTTTGAAAAATAGTCATTAACAATTTCCATTGAAACTTTAAAGATTGGAACAAAACTAAACCCAAATATGCTGACAAATTCTTTCCATATTATATATATATTATTCAAAATGGGACAAATCAGAAGGAAGCCAAAGGAGTTTTCTCCACTTGTTTTTTCTTTATTTATTTATTTATTTTTTTTTTTTTTTTTTGGGGTTTTGAAAAAAATTTAAATTAAAGAAAAAGAAATTGGAAGAAAAGTTAATGGAAAAAAAAAAAAAAAAATTTTCTCCTTGAAGTTGACAAAATTTTTTCTTTTTTTTTTTTTTTTTGGGGGATAGGAAAAAAATTTAAATCAAAGAAAAAGAAATGTGAAGAATAGTTAATGGAATAGAAAAAGAAAAGTGAAAAAAAAGGAAACATTGTTCATGAAAAGGTAGCTAGAAACCAAAATCTAATGTTTATATGACTAAACCAAGAAGAGTGGAAAGTCTCAAGTGGCTCATTTTCATCCAAAAATATTATTTTTCATTCTTTTTTCCTTTTTTCCCTCTGTTTCTTTTTCATGAAAAAGAATATTTTTCTTGTTAATTTTGAATATATACTTTTGAGGATAAAATTTGTGCACGTGTCTTGTTGGCTAACTTGAGTTTTGACATGAGTAAATTGATTGACACGTCATTCAATTCTAATTTTTTTTTTTCTTTTACAATATATAAAGTGGAGATCGAACCTTTAATCTTGATATCAATAGTACATATTTAATCGCCTGTTGAATTATGCTCATGTTAACCGTTTATGCAATATATTGAGAAAAATTTATGTGTGTGGTAGGATTGAAAATAATTTCAAAGGAGTAGCTTTTTCTTTTTATAACATTGTATGCTTAATCATATTCTACCTTTTTTTAATCAATTTTAAGAAATTATACATTGTTGTCAAAGTGAGTTTAGCTCCACAGTGATTAACATAATTTTTCATCCCAGAAGTAAAAGGTTTGAATCTCCTAAACGCCAATTATTATACTAAAAAAAGAAAATAATTATTAGTAATTGAAGATGCAAAATCAATTTGTAATTTTTGTCACATTGAATGCTTAATCAAATCCAACCACTTGAAGATGCAAAGTAAGGGTAAATAATTGTTAGGGAAGATAATAATTTTTGTCAAATTTTAGAGTTGCATCAATTTTATTCATTTAAAACTAAAATTTTACATAAGTAAGTCAATTTAGACTAATTATCAGTGATGTAGCTATTTCACTTGAGCTTATTTAAATTCATCTCAAAAGTAAAAAAGTAAAATTATTCTTCTCCACAAAGTTCATCATAACTATTAAGAAAAATTATTATGTAATTCTTTTTAAATAGAAAAATAGAGAAATACATGCAGATAAAAAGATAGGTCAAATTTAATAGAAAACTAATAATCTTCATTTGATTCCTACATTCTTTTTTCTCTCATTTACATTAATCATCCCAGAAGTCGCATACACGTAGGAAAGTTATGCATTAATAGTTTTAAAATGAAATTTCAAATGGAAAGTATAAGTTAATTATTTGAGAAAGTTTAAAATTTAAATTGATATAATTATTAATTAATTTAAGATTTTAATTGATACAAACCTTCAAAGTTTAGACATATAAATTGATTTTTCTCCCGATTCTTATTATCTCTTAAATTTTATTAGATCACTTAAAAGAAATTTTTGTCATTGGTAATCTTTAAAAGTCTCGAAATTCAGAGACAACAAATTGGAATTTTGAAATTGCACATTCTAAAAAGACCCAAACCTCTAAATTCATAAACTAAATTTATAACTTAACCAAATTTATAAGAGAGTTTAATTTGCAATACCTTTTAAAGTTTAAGATTAAGATTAAAATTATCTAAATTTGAGGTGTAATATGTTGAAATTAAAGTAATAAAGTACACATCAATTATGTCAAATCGAATATAGTTCAATCGGCATATAAGTGTGTTAATAATCACGAAATTTGAATATCTCCAATTTTACTAAGAAAAAGAAAAAAAAGTACACATCAATCATTCAATTTTGACACTGGTAAGTTGAGAGTAACAATTGAACTTTATTTTTTTTAACTTGTCTTTTGCCCTAATGTCATTCCTATATCAACTATTTGCACATGATGGGTCAGACTCTCTTACTTTTCTCCCTCGATGTGTTAGCATTTCAATCAAGATTGTTATGAGAGGTCAATTCCCCAACTCTAATGACTAATGAGACTGCTCGATTGACTCAATTCGTGCCTTCACTTGGCATTGTGTATATTTATGTGGTTAATTTTAGAGATATTTTCATTTTTTTTTTTTAACCATTTCGTTGATGTCACATCAGTACCTTCTTTCGTTAATAATTAACGTTTTTTGAATCGAAATACTAAAATCAAACATTTTTCAAATCTTAGGGGCTTGATTATTCAATTTTGAAACTCAGAGACTAATTTGATATCATTGTCAAACTTAAGGATCACAAATGTAATTTAACAAAGAGAAAAAATGTCCCTTGAGCCTAGCTACATGTACCAAATTATAATCTAAACTTTTAATTTCATCAAATTGTAACAAAATTTTGGATAAATATACAATATTAACCTTGTATACTTGAAAACCATGCTACACACTATCAAAATGTGTAGAAAAAAAATTACCTTAAAACTTTTCTTTAATATCTTGGAGTGTTTGAGCAAGCTTTTGTTCATCCACCTAGACTAATCTCACAGTGTTCTAACCCTACAACATTTGGGTGTCAAAAAAACTAGTTATCCTAGGTAGATGACCACCATGCGGACTAACTCTTGACCTCTTAGTCCTTTTATCAAAGTTATGCTCCCATTATATTTATTACTAGGCCAACTCATAATAGTTACCTTTTTTTATTTATTTATTTTTCTCTTAAATACGATGATTACCTTAAACTTAAATTAGTCTAATTTTGATTTTTACACTCATATTATAATTTGTTGTTTGAAAAGTAAGAAATAGGTTTTCTAGTTTTTTATGCAAATTATTTTAAATGACAAAATGGTTGAAAATATTTATAAATAATAACAAAATATCATAGTCTATCGTACAATACACTACTATTTTTGTCTATTATAACAAGAATATATACAGATAGTAGTCTATCGCAGTATATCGCAAATAGACAATAAAATTTTAATATATTTATAATTATTTTTGTTCATTTTCTATATTTGAAAATAGTCTTATATTATAATATAAAATACTTATTTGGACGGAAATCTATGAAAAAGATACAGAGAAAAACAATATTAGAGTTAATTTCTTTACAAATAATTCTTATAGTTTAGCAAAGTTATTCAAATTTCGTCCATGATAATCAAGCGCAATTTTATATATCAAACTTGATTTCCATTGAAATTAGCGAGATGAATTTGCATTACTTTTAAATGTCGTTTTATGTTGATGAGTTTTGTGTACACCTTCTATTTAATTTTTAAATTTTAAAATGTTATAAAAATTATAGCTCTTTAACTCAGCGGCCATGGTGTTTTTTTTTTTTTTTTTTAAAAAAAAGTTATCTTATTAGTTCATGAATTTTCAATATTTGGTCTTTAAAGTTTTAAAATTACCATTTTTTATCTTCAGTTTGTAGAATAGATTTAAAATGTCCTTGAGTAATTTTATTCCTTATTATTATTATAAATCTTGACATGAAATTTTAAAATAAAAATATTATTAAAAAAATATATTCTCTCTCCTTTGTCCTTCTACCCTCATTCCTTCTTCTTCTTGAATAATTACTTTTTAGGGAAAATTACTTTTTTCTTTAGATGTTCGGTCTAGTTTTCATTTGGTTCCTAAGTACTAAAATTTTATAATTTAGTTCTTAAATTTTGAGTTTGGTTTCAATTTAGTTCATAGGTTTCAAAAGACTACAATTTCACCTTTGAGATTCTAGTTTCGTTTCAATTTGGTCCTATGTTTCAAGATTTACACTTTTAACTTCGATTTTTCACTAAATAATAACTTTCTGTTTTCAGTGGTATAGTCTATTTGTTAGTTTGAAATAATTATAATTAATTAAGTTTAACTATTATTCAACACTATTAAAATTAATTTTAAAATTTCACTTCATAACTACTTTAAATTAATTAATGGACATTAATGTCAGAGACTAAAAGTGAGCATTTAGTGTACAATCAAAAAGTGTAAATTTTAAAACTTAGGGGCCAAATTTGAAACAAAGTTTTAATCTTAGGGCTAAAATTGTAACAGTTTAGAACCTATGAGACTAAATTGAAATCAAACTAAAAACTTAAGGACTAAAATGTAACATTTTGAAACCTAGGGACCAAATTGTTACTAGACAAAAAACTCATGGGGTCAAAAATGTGTTACTAAAATGTTGCTCAAATCTAATTATGAAATATTACTAAATTTCATAATCGCCTATTATACTATTCATGTAAAAATATAAAAATTTAGACAATTATGTAATTAAATCTATTTATTTAGATTATATGTATAGAAAGTGAACAAAAAATCCCTATAATGGTTGGTTCTCGGCCCAAATCTAAAACTATCATCAACATGACATTAATATAAAACCAAAATAATTTTAGACAAAATAATTTTGTGGAAACGAGATTAAAACATTTATATTTTAAATAAAATTTGAAATTAGTTAATTAATTTTAAGTTCTTTTTTTTTCAATTTATAGCAAAATGAGACAGCTTATTTATAAATATAGCAAAATGTCATTAAAATATCATCCATAATAGATACTGATAGACACTAATAGATAGATGTCTATCAATATTTATCAATGTCTATCACTAATATTTTGCTATATTTAAAAATATTTATAGTAATTTTATTATTTAAAACAATTACTTTTAATTTTTAAACTCTTTGTTGTCCAATAAATAATCAAAATCCCTAATAATATATCAGGACTACTTATTTCTTTTACCCATCTGTTCATCTAATTAAATATTTTTTGTTTTTTTTGTTTTTATTTATTTTATTGATTATTTTTTCAAAATATCGATTCATATCAACATTTTATTTTTGTTACTGTTGATATTTTAAACTGTTCTCAAAATATCCGATAAATTGGGCCTCTTTGGATTGACTTAGAAATAATTGCTTTTTGAAAAGGTCATTTTTATTTATTTTTTTTTTTTATAGAAAGTGTTCAAAATACACTTTGAAAGTGTTTCAAATACTATTTTGAGGGTTGTTAAATACTTCAATTTTTTTAAATGATTTATTTTTAAAATTAAACACTTAAAAAGTTTAAAAAAAATTGTTGAATTGATATTTGAAAAGAAATTATTACTTGAATGAGACAAAAGAGAGAGAGAGAGTGATGAAATGTATATAAAATTATTATTTCCTTTAAAAGTTTATGAAGGAAAAAAAACTTTTCTCAAAAAGCAAATGAAGGAAAACGAAAGTTACGAACATTGTTTGTTGGCAATGGCACGTAAAATATGATAATAAAGTTACATAAAATTACCTAATGAAACTTGACAAAATAGTGTAAAACAACCTTGTTTTTCTTGGAAAGAAACAACAAAACTACACACACAAACGCATACATGTCCAGATCATTTTCATTTATATATGGATTTTTGGAACACATTTTTAAATGAATTGATAGTGATTTTAATGATATATCTCCCAAATGTATAAAAAATAAGTTAATAAAAAATGGAAAAAAAAAAAAAAAGTTAGAGAAAGCAAAAGGTTTTAGAAAGATAATTATTTAATAGGAAATGAGAAAGTATTAAAGAGAGAAATATGGAGAAAGGAAAAAAAATTAGAGAGTAAAATAAGTTAAAAATGTTACACAAATTTTAAAGAAAAATGTTAAGATTAGAGTTATTAAATAAAAAAAAAAATGGAAGTAAAGTTTATAGAGGGAAAAGTTAGAGATCTGAGAAACAAAATTTTAAGATAAACAATAGTTAGAAATTGACATATAAGAACAATTATATCTTAAAATTTTTTTTATGTACCATCACTACAAGAATTTTTGTCTCTATCGACATTTTCTCTTGCAACACAACAAAAAATGTAGACATAGCTCATTTTTGACGATGAATTTTTAATGCGTGGGCATAACATCATTTCTGCTGACGAAAATATATGCGTGGGCAAAAAGTTATGTGGTATTAGTGAAAATCATTAAGGTTGATTTTTGCCGACGATTAATTTAGTTTCTCCTCACACAAGAATGTGGACATCAATTTTTAGTTTCTCCCCACACAATTTATGCAGCCAAAACCTTTTAAATCCCACACTTTTTTTCCCCACATTTTCTTAAGATTCCACCCACACTCATTTTTGCCCACAAAAGCTTCCCCCTTCCCCCTTTTTACATTCCCTCCTCCCACTCTCCCTCGTTTTTCTTTTTCATTTTATTTTCTTTCTCCACAAAAAAAAAAAAAAAAAAAACTCTTTCTCTTCCACAAAAGAGCTTTCACCCGACGCCCCCACACGAAAATCTCCACGCCCGACAAAAGTCTTCATGACCAACGAACTTCTTCATGTCCGACGCCACCGTTGCCCTCGCCTGACACCCATTGTGCCCGACGTTGCCCTCGTTTGACGACCATTGTGCTTGACGCCCAACGCCCTACGCCCCTATTCTGTTTGTGCTGACGTCGTTCCTGCTTGTACCCAGCGTTCTGCTCGTGGAAGACAACGCCGTTCGTGCTCTTGGATGCTGCCATCTCAATAAACGTGGGTGAGTTATTTATTGACTATTTTTTTGGATCTAAAGTTGTCTTCCATAGTGATATAGACTTTTTAATGAGTTTTTTTTTTTTTTTTTTTTTTTTGATCTAGAGTTGTTCTCCACTACAAATGAATGTTTGAATGAAATTAGTTGTCGCTTTGGAAGATTAGTTGTCATTTTGGAACACATAGTTTAAAGTAGTGGACTTTGCATTGTGAGACTTACCAAATATTATAACTACAATGTGAATGTTTGTAATGAGAATGATTAATGTTAATCCTTTAGGTTGATTTTGAGTTTGAAAGTCACACTTAGATATATTTGAGTTGTTTTGAAAGTCATTAGTGTCATTTAGACACTTTTTAGATACATTTTTGTTGGTTTTGAAACTCAAAAAACACTTAGACACTCTTTATGGGTTGAATTTAAGTTGGTTCATTTAAACACTTGAAGCCTATTAGGTGTTTGATGAAATGTCTATTATAACTATATCTTTTGTTTCTTTTGTTGTGTGTACTGATTAATGGGATTGCTTCTCATTAATTGTTTGCTTGATTTGCTTTGCTTTTCTCGAACTTGTTTTTGGTCTTTTTACTTTTTTTTATTTTTGTTTATTATTCTAGTAAAAACTTTAAACTAAAATACAAAATAGATGAATTTTCATGATTAGATTGTTTAGAGAATTATCAATAACGGAACACTCTTGTAGGTGGACAAATAAGACTTTCAAATGTAACTTTCTTATTAATCAACATGGCACAAAATTAATGGGTTGTAGTTGGACTAATTAAACTTCCAAGTGTAACTTTTTTATTAATCAACATGTCACAAAATTCTCTTTGACACTTTTTAGGAACTTAAGGCATTTTGAATTTAGGTTATTTTGGGAGTTAATAACATGTCACAAACATTTTTTTTGTGAAGACCAACCAACTAATGGAACCACTTTTTGTGTATTTAATATTATTTTATTCATTTTATATAGGAAAATGAAAGCTAATAGCTTAGGAAACAAACACTAAGAATAGTTTTTCATATTTTATATGGTTAAGAAATTGGGGGTTGTTATGATGTTAAACATATTTTGTTACAGGAAATTGGAATTATTTTTATTTTAAATATTGATCCCCAAGCATATAATATAATAATAATAAATGCATTGGTAGTTATAAAGCTATGGCGACGTTTCGTGCGTGGGAAAAAATGAATCTTTTGGCCACGTTTACCTGTGTGTAGGCAAAAATCACTACATACTGATGTATCATGCGTGGGAAGATATCGAGTTATGCTGATGAAAAGTAAAACTTCGGCAGAAATTGATTTTTGGCCACGCATAAAACGTGAGAAGAAATGTCATTTTTGGCCACGAATGTTGATGCATGGACAAAAATCAATTTCTGTCTACGAATAAAACGTGGGCAGAAATGCAATTTCTGCCCAAGAATGTTGATGTGTGGCCAGAAATCAACTTATGCCGGCGTTTGTAATGTAGGCAAAAAGACTATTTCTACCCACGTGTTTCATTGTGTGGGCATTTCTGCCGACGAAATGTCAAAAAACGTGGGCAGAAAATCTGCCCACGGCCTTCTGCCGACGTTGTCTGCCCACACAAAAAAAATGTCGAGAGAAGCTTTGCCCACACATTTTTGAAGATCTGCCGACGTTTTTGTGTGTGGGCAAAGACAAAAATTCTACTAGTGTACAATATGTTTGTGTCTACTCTCAAATATAATTAAAAATAGTTTATTTTACTACTACAACGTCCAACTGCTGGTCTTAGGTGGATTGTTAGGGATTTTAAATGGATAAAGCAATCTCGGGAGGGTACAAGTTTATTGAAATGAGGAGGGAAATCATTTGTTAGAAGTTGAGGTCGTTTTGGAGGGGTTGTTAGCGATTCAAAAGAAATTGCTAGCTCAAACTTGCATTCTCCAATCGAATGTGCTAGAAGTGATCTCATTAGTAAAAATGAGATTTTCCTTACCGATATTAGAGTTCTTATTGAGAATATTATTTTTGTTGGGATGCTGTTAACATGATTTTTTTTTTTTTTTTTGTTATTTTCCTAGAGAGAAAAATAAAATTGCTTGTGCGTTAGCAGTTTTAACATCCTCTCAAAGTTGTCATTTGACTTTAATCTAGAAAGATAGTTTTTTTTTCTAGATAGCATTCTCCTTTATGAAGAGGCTAGAGAGTAGTTGGTTGCTCTGGTTGTTGGTTTTACGAGAAAAAATAAAATAAAAAAGAAATTATGTTTAACTATTATTTATTTATTCATTAATAAAGTTTTATATACAATTAAATAACATTTTAAAAATTTTGAATTAAGACTTGCAAGCACCTACTTATTAGATGTATATGTATGGAAAAAAAAATTAATATTGCTATACTATAAACTATTTAATTCATTATTTCACACGTCATTTAGTAATTTATTATTTTATTATTTATCTATTTCATCAACAATAAATAATTCTTAAATATTACTCTTACAACAAAAAATAATAGAGATAGAAAGTTGTAAACTTGATGTTCTATCTATAAAAAAGAAACACGTGCTTTTCTTTCCTTCTTTGCTGACATGATTAAATTTTGTGATAATTACTAAAGTGGTGGAAAAAAAAAGGGTACGTATTGATAAGGCAGTGAATAATTTAGCAGCTCTTCTATAGATTGATAGGAATGATAGGGAATGAAAATTTGTTTCGCCATGGTCACATAATAATAATAATAATAATAATAATAATAATAGTTT
The DNA here is from genome assembly GCA_031780015.1 of Citrullus colocynthis. NCBI lineage: Eukaryota > Viridiplantae > Streptophyta > Magnoliopsida > Cucurbitales > Cucurbitaceae > Citrullus > Citrullus colocynthis. The sequence goes on along the minus strand of QLSR01000005.1, from coordinate 10,210,841 downwards.
CAATATTACTTTTGTATTTTTGTTTAATTTATTTTAATCTTTTTTAAAATTCAAGGACCAAAATGAACCAAAGTTAAAAATACAATTATCAAAATGAACATTTTGAAAGTATTAGACCCCAAAATGAATCAAAGTTGAAAGTATAGAGACTAAAATGAGCATTTTGAGAGTATGAAGACCAAAATAAACCAAGATCAAAAATATAAGGACCAAAATAATATTTAAATCTAATAATAATAATTAAAATGGAAAATAAAAAAATAAAAGAAAAAAAAGTGCACACAAAAAATTATAGAACTCTCTTATCATTTATTTTGTCTTTTTTTTTTTTTCTCTCTTTTTGTTCATAAATGGATAGCAAATGTTGACTAGTCAAATTATAAATTGATATTTATAACGGATAGCAAAATAAGAGAAAAAAATCTAAAAATATAGCACATTTTTAAAATATTTACAAATATAGCAAATGTTCACTAGTCAACCTTTTAATTTTTGTGATTTCCAATTTTGCCCTCCCTTAACTTGCACAATTCATTTTCTTTTTCCAACTTTTGCTTCCATCTCCTTAATCTCTTCATATATTTTTCTTTCTTTCTTTCCTTTTTTTTTTCAATTTTTCTTACATCTCCTCAATCTTCTCGTATTTTTTTCTTCTTTTTTTTTTCTTTTCTTATTCCAATTTTTCTTTCATCTCCCCAATCTCCTTATATTTTCTTCTTCCCTTTCTTTTTTTGTTTTCCTTTTTTTGCCCAATTTTTCTTCCATCTCCTCAATCTCTTTATATTTTCTTCTTCTATTTCTTTTTTTTTTTTTAAACTTTTTTTGCCCAATTTTTCTTCCATCTCCCCAATCTCCTTATATTTTCTTCTTCCCTTTCTTTTTTCCCTTTTCTTTTTCAATTTTTCTTTCATCTCCCCAATCTTCTTATATTTTCTTTTGCCCTTTCTTTTTGTTTCCCTTTTTTTTTTTTTTTCAATTTTTCTTCCATCTCCTCAATCTTCTCATATTTTCTTCTTCCCTATCTTTTTTTTCCCTTTTCTTTTTCCTTTTGTTATTCCATCTCCCCAATCTCCTCATAATAATATAAACTATCAGTGATAGCTACTAATATACTCATAACTTTGTCACTCAAAGAATTCTATCATTGATTGAAGAATTCATTGTCTATCACTCATGTTTTTAAATGTTAGAAAAGAATGCACCAAATATTTGTGTATCAGTAATATGTATTAGTGATATTAGCGATAAAACTTAGATAGATATCAGTCATATTTATGTATCAGTGATATCAAACTTAGGTAGATATCAGTGATAGAAGTCTATTATTGATAATCATGATAAAAGTTTCTCAATAATAGCCATTGATAGCTTTGAGTGTTAATATTTCAAAATTGATAGGTACTAATAAAAGTCTATCATAAATAACCACAAATATTTTCTATCATTGATAGCTTAATCTTTGATGATTTTCTTCCACAGTTAATAGCCACTTATAGAAGTCTATCATTGGTAGCCAACTTAGTAGAATTAATTAATAAAGTTGAATCTCGAACTAAAGTTTAAGTAGCATGCCTAGAAGTTATCACTTATAGCATGTTATCAGTAATAGAAACTATCAACGATAGCATATTATTTTATGGTAAAAATGAATGATAAAAGTTATCTCTAATAGCATGCTATCAGTGATAGAAGCTATTATCGATAACTACGATATAAGTGATATCAATGATAGAACTTATGTGATATCCATATGATGATATCAATGATATAAAAGCCGATTCCATTTGATGACAATCTATAATTGATAGTCATTGCTAAAAGCTATTTGTCATAGCCACTAATAAGAGCTATCAATGATATGACTTAGGTAGATATCAGTGGTAGTCACTTATAAACATCTTATTAATAGACTTCTATCACCTTTAGCTTTAAATGTTAATCTTTGAAAGTTGATGGTTTCCGTACAAAGTTGATAACTACTTATAAAAGTCTACCATTGATAACCACTTATGGTCTTAAGTGTTAATGTTTCAAGTTTGATTCAAATTGATGAAAGTGTATCAATAATAGCCACTAATAAATGATAGAAAATTGAAGGCTAATATTTCAAGTGTTACTATTTCAAGATTGTATTAATATTTCTTAAATTGAAAGCTATCATTGACAGCAGCTATCAATGATAGCCACTGATTGCTATCACTGATAGTTGCTATTAGTGATAACTTTCAATTTTAGAAAATTGGAAGAAAGAAGCGTCAAATGGCAGGCTGAACATGGACTTTTTAGTCATTTACCAATATGACTATCATTTGATAGCTACTATCAATGATATCTGGCGCTAATTTTGTGTTATATCCCTAATATATTTTTCCTTGTGCTATATTTTTTATTATTTTAGGCCTGATTGCTATTTGTGCAACCAGCCCTAGAAAAATAGTAAGTTTGAACTAAACGGATTTGAGGTTACTTAGAACTATAAGTATATACAAGATTCAAAACGTCAATGTCAACAAAAATGTTGCGATTTCAATTTAACAAAAAAAAAACTCGTTAGAAATATCGACAAAATGTCAATATTGATATTTATGAAAAAATTGCAAAAACGAAAAATTTAAAAAGAAATTTAATTGATAATAAACCATTTATAACTTTTAAACAAATTCATATTTATTATTTATATTATATTTCCATTAGTGTTTTTTTTTTAACCATATATTATTGAAAATGTTAATCTCTAATCTACAAAAATGTAGAAATATCGATAGAAATATCGACATAAAGACATAATTTTAATACAATGGATGTATGTATTAATGAATTAAACTATATTTAATTTGGTGCTAAATTAAGGTAGTTAAAAAGACAAAATAAGTTTGAATTTGATTCAAACTAATATAACAAAGGGAAGTGATTATGAAACTATTGAAATCACTTTTGTTATGTTTAAAATTACAGTCAAACATGATTTTTAACCATTTAAAATCAATTTTAATGGTACAAGAATCACATTTAAAAATATAAAATCACATATTAAATTGATTTTTAATAATTAAATGCATGTTTTTGATTGATGGTAAATATGACAAAAGTGATTTTAATCCTTTTAAAATTACTTCTAAGTATGCCTTTAAGCTAGATTATCTATTTTTCCTTCTTAGTCCAACAACATGTAGGATGAAATATTCAAACTTCTAAACTTTTGGTTAAAAGTATATGTCTTAACTAGATCAACCTATATGCTTAAGTTGGACAAGTCAGATTAACTTGTATGATGACGATTATGATGTACATCAAATTAATGTAATAAATTAAGTAAGTGAATTGGCGAGTTGTGGTAATTGGTAGGCACACCTAGATTGGAAGTTAAATCCTCTCCCTACATATAATTGTTGTACTAAAAAATAGTAATGTTGGTAAGAGTTGTGTTTGCTAAAGGTGGATCTTCATAAGGATTATAATTCTGTTTATTGGGATTTCCTTTTTGGCTCTCTTTTTGGTATTGGTACCCTTCATAAATTTGTCAGTTGGATTTGAGCATGTATCGCATCTTCCATGTATTCTGTTTCTATTAATGGGTCGCTTGAGGAATATTCTCTGGTTGGACAAGTCTTTGACAAAGGGATCCTCTTTCATGATATCTCTTTGTGATTGTCATGGAAGTGTTGTTTTGTCTGTTGAACTCTCCTCTCCTGTCATTTCGATTCCATCATCGGTGTGATTAGGCTCGCTCACTCATTTATTTTTTCTTGATCATTTGATGATCTTTAGTGTTGGTAACTACAACTCCTCGACTTTTGTGCATTCTATTTTAAGTGGGTTTCAAGAGTTATTTGGTCTTGTTGCCAATGATGGTAAAAGTTTGATGGTTTGTGCTAGCATGTCTATGGTGAGGCTAAGAGGTTTTCAAAGTTCATGAGTTTCCTGTTGGTTTCTCTCTCTATTCGTTATCTTGGCTTACCTTTTATTTCTGGAAGGTTTTCATTGCCTTTGTTGGAGAAAGTTACCACCCGTGTGAGGAGTTGGTTTGTTAGGACTCTGTCTTATGCTGGTTTGCACAGTTTATTCAGTTTGTGTTGAAAAACTTTCAAGTTTGTTGTGCCAATGTGTTTGTTTTGCCTAATAAAGTTATTTAGGATTTTGATTGGTTGCTTCGCTCATTTCTTTGGAGAGGGAAAGTGGATAGCATTGGGGGTGCAAAGGTTGCTTAGTCTAATGTTTGTCTTCCATTATTTTAGGTGGTATGGGTATTCGCCACATTCCTTCTTAGGTTGCTTGGGTGGAGACATATAACTTGCAAGGTTGGAGTATTTGGGCAGTTAGGGCATCTACGTCTTCATGTTTGAGGGCGATTCTTCGAGTTAAGGATAGTTGGAGGTCTTTAGCTTGGTTTTCTATTGGAAATGGGTGTCATAATTCGGTTTGGTACGTCCTATGTTTAGATGGGAGCCCCATTCTTAAACAATTTAGTACTAAAGTTATCTTGAATGCTAATAGTTCCCTTCATACTAAGGTGAGTGATTTCCTTTGTCCTGATGGGACTTGGAATTGGCCTTCTACCTTTAAGGAGACCTTTTCGTGCAGGTTCATTTGATTTATATGGAGGTTAGAAGGGAGAATTGTGTAATCTAGCTCCCTTGTTGGTCTAGTGTATTTTCAGTCGCTAGTGTTTAGGAGTCATTATATCTTAATTGTCATGATCGTACTTCTCCAACCGTGCGACACCATGACTTACACTCAATCATGGTCAGCCTTAGAGGAAACTCAATCCCCAATCTACTTTTGCTCATTCTTTTTTAAGCTTCGGCGGACCTTAGGTGAGGTTCTTTCATCCTCAACCGAATTGAACTCACGCGGAAGTAAACTTCATTCTGCTGTACGTATATTTTCCTCCATTTACGCATCTAGCCGACTTGCCCCTACCCTAAGCCAAGTCCTGAGGCTCCACCTTGTCTTTATATGAGGCTAAGGTCATCATAATACAAAGTCGCATCTCTCTTCATCATCTTGGTTCCCAACAACACGACCCCAATTCTTCTACGTCACTTCGGAAGTTCACCAAGATGTCAACAATGAACTATTGAGTCCCCATGACAACGCTTCAATATACTCTTGCCTCAGCAAAAGGGACTATTTCACCCATCAACTTGGCCTACATAATGACCACAAAAGCATATTCTCTGAGCAGCACATGATGGTGCACCTCTGGGTGAGACTCGCAAGCCTACTACAGAATTTCACCATCGTGGCACCTAACTCGCCAACAGTACCCTTTAGTCGACTCATTGGCCACCTCGTGTGGCAATACTGCTAAGATGCTTCTCTTGCACTTGATGCAACTTTTTTTCTCTTTCTCCCAACTGTCACACCGTTGGTCATCTCCAAGGCGTACTGGCCCCAACAACGGTGAAATCACCCATTTATGCATGTGGAATGTCTCAAGGGACACACTAGCTCCACACAAAAAGGGAGCATTCTCACAGGACAACAACAATCTTGAGAGTTACTTCTCAATCATAAACTTGCCTCTGCTAGCCATGACATCCCCACATACAAACTCTTGATGCACAGTTTTTGCACTTGACCGACGCTTGTCTCCCTGACCCTCAATCTTTCTGCTTACAACCATTAACACTATCCCTTTGGTGGTGATGGGTCTTTCAAAGTCACCCTACCTGGTACTCCTTCTATTCATCTTCTTAAACACGGAACACCCAAACTTTTTACAAATGAACTTGGTTCTTGCTTACTGACGTGACGAAATTCCCCAAATGACGTGCCAACATATGACACTCTTGAGTACTAAGAAGTCCGGTTTCAACCCACTCGTTGTCTCTAATATTGACTCACATCTACCCTGCCAAACTAGCACTTTTGATGCATCTGTGAAGTCTTCAATTCAACCCTCTGGTTCTTTTCTGTCTGTCTCATCCGACTCCACTAAAAAGAATGGCTCTAATACCAAATGTCACGATTGTACTTCTCCAACCGTGTGACACCATGATTTACACTCAATCATGTTCAACCTTAGAGGAAACTTAATCCCCAATCTACTTTTGCACATTCTTTTTTAAGCTTCGCCGGACCTTCGGCGAGGTTCTTTCATCCTTAACCGAATTGAACTCATGTAGAACTGAACTTCATTTGGCCGTACATGTCGCCCGTATGTGTATTTTCCCTCATTCGCGACTCTAGCCTACTTTCCCCTACTCTAAGCCAAGTCTTGAGGCTCCACCCTACCCATATATGCGGCTAAAGTCATCACAGTCGCATCTCTCTTCATCATCTTGGTTCCCAACAACACGACTCCAATACCTCTACATCACTTTGGAACTTCACCAAGATGCGTCAGAACCCTTTGTTTGGTCAAAACAAGCTTAAAACACTCTACCGGGGCTTATCGAGTGATTCAAACACTTGTCAGGGCTTTTTGGGGCAGAATAATGCTTACTAGGTTATACCGGCCTACTACGGTCCCAGCAAGCTTCTACCGACCTAATGGTCACCTACCAGGCTTACACTGCTTACCAGGACAACTTAGACAAATATCGTGCCAACCATGAACTACCGAGTCCCACTGATGCCTTTGGATGTCATCCCAAGTGTCGAGACAACATCAACTTTCTCTCTCCTACTCAGGCCTACTTATCGAGAACTATCATAACCAACCCATGGGTATTTTTCCAACTCGAGACTTCCTGGACATCCATCCATCCGAATATTCGAGGCATGAACCCTCTCGTGTCCATGCTGAATCAATGTCGAGCCAAAACGACATACCGAGTACAATATCAAACCTTCGACCCATGAGAAAGGGCGCAATATCGGCACATCTATGTCGTCTAACACTATCCACGAGATCCTATTCTCAATGGAAGATGCCCAAAACAATCATCTTGCAGTGCTCGCCCACACCATGACACACTCATGTGTCATGGGATAGCTCACTTAGGCCACAAGGCCCAGAAGTGGTAGAGAGAAGACACCATGCATCCCCTATAGTACATTTTCACCATGTATTCCACTATAGTACATTCTGAGCAATTTTCTCTTTGGCACCCATGCATATGCAAAGTGGCGAGTGGTCACTCATCAACGTGAAGCGTCCGTCTAAACTTCGATTGACATGAAATTCAATGTGCTTCCATATTACATTAATATTGATCTAACTCTAGAGCCATTCGTCCAAACTCGCGATGGAACCCTGAATTTTGAGGTCATGGCCCAGGGCCCATTTGCTCCCATTGAGGTTGTCACTAACACTGCCGATGGCGCTAATGCTTGTCTTCTTTCTTGTTGCTCAACTTGGCATGCTTGCCCACATATCTTGGTGTGTTGAATGATGCACCATCTTCCTCGATTGGATATTCAGATTGAGAATCTTATTTGTTGTTCTAAGTGATTGGGGGCTTCTATTGTGGGGAGCCAAGTGGACTTTTCTCCTTGAAACTTTTTCAGTTGTGTGTGGTTTTTTTTAATTTTTTGTTGCTTTGTTGTTTTGTTTGTGCCTTAACTTGAGGCAGTGAGATTCCTCTCTCTAGCAATATATTATCTTTGCAAAAAATATATATATAAATAAATGGATATAAATACAGCGAAAAATTTAAAAATTAAAAAAAAAAGTGCATTTTCTTATTTATTTATGGTTATTTAATATCATCATTATTTTGTAATGAAAACATCGCATGTGTGTATTTGACTGACAATGTACAAAAAGTTGAAGCTACAGTATAAACCGAAACTTTATTTTGTAGAAAGGGAAGAATACTCTCCAATAAATAGATGATGGTTGAGCGGGCAAAAATATTTCAACTACGTAGAATGTTCGTTGCTCATTCCTAGTTCCTCCATTTTTCCGCTGTAAGCTTTCGTCCTCCATTTCTTCTCTTCAAATTCTTCCAATCTTTGAAACTGAAACACAGATTCCACAGTTTTCTTCATTGCCATGGATGCAGTAGTGTGGTCCGCAATCGCAAGGATCCGTACTCTCTCACATTTCCACTCTCTCTCTGTTTCTTTCTTGCTTTATTTGTGTAGACGCAGAAGCTACGTACGAGTCCGTCAGAGGAAGAAACGAAACCATGATTGAAGTAATCTCCTATGCGTCTTTTGGATTAGAATAGTTCTTTTGGCCTTTCAATTCGTCAACGTTTGATCCTTGTTTTTGAAAATGTGTTGTTTGCTTGTGATTTTGGTGAGTTTAATTTTCGTTTCTTGTTTCTTTCGGTTGGAAGGATTTCGATATGATTCTTAAATCTCTGTATCTCTCTCTCTCTCTTTGTTTGGTTGTTTCCTAAGGCGTTCCGATGGGGAATATAAGTTTTTCTGAGGATTTAGTCTTCGAAAAATAGTAATTTGCTTCGTAAATCGGAGTTCAGGATGTTTATGATTACTGTATGTGCCTTTTTGTGTTAATGTATTATCGTTTTCAAGAGTGATCTCTTGAGCTGAGATGTCTGTATGCATTTGTTTTACTTTTTGCTCGAGCGTTTTGCTCTGACACATTTGTGAAATTTCGATTTGTTGTTCGCTGTTTTTCTTTATATAAATATGTTGAAATTTCCATATCAAATGAGGATGATTTGAAGATGTTTGAGTTTTTGTCGATGAGCAGTGATATAAGAAACATGCCAAGTGAGCTATGGTTTGCACTGTCGACGATTTACAAGAATGGAAAGACTTCCCTAAGGGTCTGAGGGTTCTTCTCCTTGATAGGGACAGCCGCTCCGCGTCCGAGATAAGATCAAAACTTGAGGAAATGGAGTATGTTGGTGAGATATTTCAAACGCCCCATTTTTTTCGTTTAAATCTTTTTGTTAGAAATCCTCTCTCTTAAATCACTGTTTCTTTGCTGTCTTCTTCAAGATTCAAATATACTTTTTACTCGACAACTTCAGACTTTCACAATTTTTTCCAGAAAATGTCTATTTCCAAATATTAATTTGTTGAAATCTGAATTCGCACTATTTTGATCCCATTTCCATGTTATCTATTCCTTTAAGAAGTTGCCTTTTTAGTTTCTTTTATACTTCTGTGTTGAGAAGTTTCACTTGTCATACTGCAGTTCATTCCTGCAGTGATGAGAAGGAAGCTTTGTCAGCAATTTTGAACACACCGGGAAACTTCCATGTTGCAATTCTGGAGGTATGGCTAAGAACTTTCTGAATGGAATTATACATTTAGGCCGTAAGCTGTTAGCTGACTCCCTGATATGTTTACTTGATAATACTCACTTCTCATGATGATTGGACAATTGTCTGTCTTTTTTTAAAATTCTTGGATCCATCTTTGGTCACAGGTGTGTGCAACAAATCACGATGAGAGTTTTAAGTTGCTTGGAACTTCCAAGGACTTACCAATAATCAGTAAGTTAACAAGAAAAACTAGTTAAGATATATATCATCGACCAAAAGGTCAAAGGTCCAAACCCCACCTTTACATGTTGTTGAACTACTTAAAATAACAAAGCTGGTTTCTTCTCAGAATAAACAAGTCAGGTTTAACAGCTTCCTTCAACTAGTTTTACGGTTTCTGACCTGACACTGACATGTTGTTGCTCTGTGGCACAGTGACTTCAGATGTTCATTGCCTAAGTACCATGATGATGTGCATTGCAGTAAGGATTCTAGTCTAATATCTCTTTAAATGGTCTTTTTATCTTTTCTAGTTATAAAACTAGACCTTAGTTTAGCAGCCCTTCAAGAGTTGCTGAGGGACCGGTTTACTTTGTGTTGATTGACTGACTGCAGAAAAGCCTTCCACCGGTTGGCATGTGCGTGTTCTGCAATAACTGGTTTCAGTTTCCTGTTTTCTTGTTGGTCTTAAGAAACCAGTTTCTAAACAAAGCCAGTATATGTAATTTTCATTTGATTTCCAGCAGAAATTGATTCTCAGATCATAACTATGGTTTTGCATTATTGTCTATGCATCTAGATTTACAATTTACGTTCAGCTTGGTGCAGTTGAGTTCTTGCTGAAACCACTCTCTGAGGACAAACTCAGGAATATCTGGCAGCATGTCATTCACAAGGTATTATTCAGTTCTGGCAAATTTTGTGTTTTTGCAAAAGGAAGACCGAATAATAATGAGAAAAATATTGACCAACAATATTTTGAGAAGGCATTTTCCAATACTTCAAAGCCTGATGAAGACTCCATGGCATCCTTGATGCAACTCCAATTAGAGAATGAAGACAAGAATGGAGTTCCAGAAGATATGGAAATTCTTTCTTGGATTCAGGATATTGTGTGGGAGCAACCAGAAGGAACTGGCAATTCTCAACTGAACCTGGGAGATCAAATGAACTGTTCAATGGAAACAGATTGCAGGGACAAAGATGTGCAGTCTAAATTGCTCGAAACTACTTCTCATGATTTGGTTTGTGAAGGCCCCCTTCCGGAGGGCCAACCTCAATTATCAGATAAGGTAACGGTCAAAGAAGACAAGAACCTTGAAGCTGGTTTAAAAAGGCAGGGAGTAACGTTATCATCCCTTTGCAGAATAAATCTGGTGTCAAAAGTAGTCCTTTAGCTGCGGAGCACTCAATCCAAGGATCTGATGTGAACCATTCTGCTGGAACCAAAGTGAAGAAAACAAAGGTATTATCCAACACAAAAATTTTGAGAAGGGTTAGACAGTTGATATAACATTAAATTTACCTTCACTCATCAGTTTAAACTTTTGGGTTAATCGGTAATTTAACATGGCATCAGAGCAAGTGGTCGAGGAGGTCCTGTATTCAAACCTCTGTAATGTTATTTCTTTTTCATTGATTTCCACTTATTGGGTTTTCTACATATTTCAAGCCTACAAGTGAGGAAGCATATTAGAGTGTTTATATAATATTAAATCTGTCTTAACCCATCTGGAATTTCATTGTGTCAAGGCTGAGATTTTTCTGTGAAAGAGTGCATATTCTCCAAGTATGTCAGGTCATCTAGATGAGAGTTTACACATGAAACAGGCAAAATGTTGAAGTTACTATTTTATGAAAACTGACAACAAAGGAATTCAGGATAACCTTCAGAATTCCATGGCAAACTTGAGTTTAACTGTGGTGGCCACCTACTCAATTTCTTTGAGTTTTTGACAACTTAATGTTATACTATAAGATTGTCTGATTGATTTTGTTTAAACTAGCCAAGTTCCTCATGAATGTTAAAAGAAAAAGGTTTAACTATGACTTCTTATTTACAAGATTCTGAATCATATATTGTTGGCTCATATTGTCCGTTAGGTGGACTGGACACCAGAGTTGCATAGAAAATTCGTTCAAGCAATTGAACAGATAGGCATAGATCATGCAATTCCTTCAAAAATACTTGAGCTGATGAAAGTTGAAGGTTTAACAAGACACAATATTGCTAGTCATCTCCAGGTGGCAACCAGATTTTTCTCTTCCATATTCTTAAAACTTCACCTCCTAACTGTTTTGTTAACTTGCCAAATTGACACCATTATTTTATTTTATTTTATTTTATTTTTTTGCTCCGGTTTTACTTTGTTTATGCAGAAATACAGGATGCAAAAGAAACACATAATGCAGAGAGAAGAAAATCCAAGATGTACAATGCAAACCAATCACTTGAAACCTATAATGGCTTACCCTTCTTATCATCCAAACTGTGGAATATCAGTGTCTGCTGTTTATCCAACATGGAGACAGACCAATGGCCATCCAGCTAATTTCAACCTTCCGCCCGGTTATCGCCATTGGCCACAACCAGGAATTCAGCCATGGAATTCCTATGCCGGGGTAACGTTTTCTATTCTTAGAGTTCACTATAAAATGAATCAGATTGCCACCATAAACACCCAAATAAAAAAGCCTAGTAGTTCACTGCAAAAGCCCAGGTTGACGTAGTGGTATTAGAAAAAGAGGTTTAGGTAGGATTGATTTTGTAAAATGATTTTGAATATTATGTTTGGTTTAAAAACAATTTTTAGAACTATCATATAACTAAAAAGGGAAAGAGATCATACTTAAATATTGGGGGCAAATTTGGTATTTCAATAAATGAATAAAATAAGGCCAAAATTTTCGACTGATTCTTGGTCAATCTCCTCATCAAAAGTTACCTCTCAATTAATTATTAAAAAATCAAATTTAAATGATTTGAGATTTTTTTAGAACATATTTAAGATTGCTCGCTTTCAATGCTTTGTAGGTACTAAGAAATAAGAAACAGAAATAAATTTTTTGAAACATCATTATGCTTGGCTTTCCAAATTTATGCAAAATTTTTGTTTTAATGTAAATTATAAACTTAATGTCACAAACTTTTTAAAGCTACTGTTCTTCAAGAACAAACAAGATACAGTAAAATGAAAAAAAAAAAAAAGAAAAAAGTTGTGATCTAAGAAGCATGAACACTTAGTTTGGCTAACATGTTTGTGTCGGATACTTAGACATTCTGATACTTTTGTCGATACATATCAAATACTTGTTAGTACAATAGATGTGTTAAGACATAGTTGAACAAATTCAAAGTAAGTTCAACATTTGTTAGACATGCAGGGAACAGATTAAATGCATACATACATCTTTCTCAAGAAATATTTGTAAAAATAAAGTTGCCTTGTAAATGTAAATGTTTTTTTTTTTTTCCTCTTTATTGAATGTTGCATCTTCAAAATGGGAAACTCACCATTTTTTTTTAATTGAATGTTGCCTTAAAAAAATCTGAACTTACTAAAAGACAAGAAAAGACAAAAATTTAACTTTGGCTTGCATTTTACTAAATAATTTCTTTTTCATAAAAGTTTCATAAAAGTTATTTTTTTATATTTAGGAATTATGTTGGAATTCTTTATTTTCTTTTTTCATTTTCATTTTTTAAATTTTTTCTCTTTTTTATTAAAAATTTTGTTTTCTCCATTTTTTTTTTTTTGTTTTCATTTGATATTGTGAATATTTCTTTTAGAGATTTAGATAAAAAAAACAATATTTTGGATATTTAATGTTTACAAAAGTAATTTGTTTTGAATTATAAAATTTACAACATTATTTTATTTTTCACAAAATTTAGAATTAAACAATTCTAAAATTTAGAATTAAACAATTCTATAATTTGAGGTCTTTACTGATTCAAATATAAATTTTAAAATAAATTATAAAATATAAACTTAAAATAAATTATAAAAAAAGAGAACTCATTAGTTAAATAAGATTGAATAGAGCGATTCATTACCAAAATATCTTAAATTTCTATTAGAAAATTTAAGATTTAGGGCTATAACCTTATATTAATTGTACCATGTAATAAAAATTTATTAATGATTTTGTGTAGTTACTTAGTTTTACTCTATGGTAGACGTTCTAACTCTTAGAGGTGTAAAATAGTATTTAAGTCTAATATATTTACATGTTTTTGGATTGCACTAATAAAAAATTTCGATCACCTCTAGCCAAATTATTATTATCACTTTAATATCAAACTATCCAACAAAAAAAATAAATAAATAATTTCAACGTTGTCTGATGTACTTTGCTTTTTCAGATATTTTTCTAAATCTAACGCTTTTTCATAATTCAATAAAACAAAATTTTCATCCTATTTTTACAAATAGTTTTGAATGTTTCATATTTTTGCTCTCTCTCTTTTTTTTTTCTCTCTCTCTCTCTAAAGTCTATTTCAAAACTTAATCCTTCAACATCTTATTGTTTATTTAGATTTCTAAAAGAATATTCACTACCTTAAATGAAAATATAAAAAATGAAATAAAGAAATGAAGAAAGCAAAATTTTAAAAATAAAAAAATTAAATTAAATTAAATAGAAAAAAATGGAAAATAAGAACAAAATTAAAAGATTAAACGTAATCCTAAATAAACCAAATAACTTGTATTAATTTAATCATTTAGTAAAATGTTGCAGACATTATATTTGTCTTTTAGCAAGTTCCAAATTTTCTAAATGCACCAATCAATAAAAAAAAATGGTGAGTTTCACATTTTGCAAATAGTTTTTAAAAGACCCTATTTAAGCACTTAATCCTTCATAAGTATACTAGACACACGTATACAACAAAAATAATAAATTTTGAGAGCAAAGCACATGAAGCTAATTTTTTTTATAGATGTGAACACATATAAGCTCACTAATTTGAAATATTTTTCTTCTTAAAAATGATATATATTTTAAAGAAGACATGTTTTAACAAACGTATCTTTAATGTGTACTCCATGCCTTAGATTTAAAAAAGTAATCTAATGTCGTCGTGTTTACTTTGTGTCGTATCTACATCCGTGCTTCCTACGTTGTGATAATAGTTTTGCTCAAACTGATCGTTTTAGGTGCGAGCTGATGCATGGGGTTGCCCTGTGATGCTGCCTTCTCATACTCCATATTTTTCATATCCTCAGGTGAGAGTCGTTTATTTATTTTATTTTTTTACCGAAAGTTAAACTGAGATTTAAATTTTTTTATTGGGAGTGAGTAATTATGGACGTTTTCTTTCGGATATTTTGCAGCATGTATCAGCGTCACACAATATGCATACAGTAAATAAAAGCTATGGCATGCCTCAGGGCTTATTTGATCTTCAACCAGTAATATAAAACCTCCTTTTCTTTTACATTATTTGATTATTTGTTTTGATTAATTTTAGCAGCAATTTAATCATATTGATTTGATATATCATATTCATACGATCAGTATAGTTTTCTTCTCACATTTTTTGTGCATGATACATAATTTGAGTCTTCTTATTGGTATTCAATGGAACTGCAGAGAAAAGAATTAAAGCCCTATTTAATATCTATTTTGTTTTTAGTTTTCTATTTACAAAATTTATGTTTGTTTTTCGTCAATTTTTTTATTATGATTTTTACTTTTTATAAAGAAATGTTTGCATTTACTAGTCAAATTTTAAAAATAAAAACAAGTCTTTAAAAATCTTTTTTTTTTTTTCTAATTTTCAAAATTTGAGTTGATTTTTTTAAAATATTGGTAGAAAATGAATAAGATTAACTAAATAGTTGTTAAGAGGTCAAAGTCTTCCATTATTGTTTTCAAATTGAGTTTATTCATTCTTAATTCATTTATCTAAAATTTTTGCCAAATTTCTAAAAAATAAATAAATGAACTTCCAACCCTTTATTTTAGCATTTGCCAAATGTATTTTTGAAGGAGGTTATTGATATGTTTGAAATAACTTTCTAAGTTCTTAGAGATATTATTATGTAAAAAATCATTTCAAGCTGTCTACTTAAATAAATATTAAAAAAAAAACAAAAAAAAAATTTATAAACTTTATTTGGTTATCCTTTGATTTTTTATTTTTTATTTTTCAAAATGATTAAATATATAAACATTACTTCCATCTACTCGTTTCTATGTTTTCTTGTACCTAAAAAAAATAGCTTTCAAAAGTTATTATTATTTTTGGGATTTAACAAAGCATTCATATATTTACGTATGGAATAAGAAAATATGATTAAAAAATTACGATAAAAGATTCATAATTTTTAAAAACTTGTTATTAAATAAGTCTTATGAGACGGGATTTAAATAACTAATGTTATTTAATTATTTTTGGTAGGATGAGAAGGTGGTTGACAAAATTGTAAAAGAAGCAATGAGGAAGCCATGGTCACCGCTTCCATTAGGGCTTAAACCTCCTTCTACAGAGAGTGTTCTCACAGAGCTTTCTAAGCAAGGAATCTCCACCGTCCCTCCTCGAATCAATGGCTCAAAACCTCCCTGATCCCACCCCTCCTATTTGTATGTTGATTGATTTTAACCATGTTTGTTAAACAATAGTACTTATTTTGGAAGGGAATAGAATAATATATTTATATATATATTATTTTAAAGGACAAAAAATAAGTTTTTGGTTCGTGATGTTTTTAGGGTTGATTTCTAAAAGTTTTCAAACAAATATTTTTAGGCCCGATTTGGTAACCATTTTATTATTATTATTTTTTTAAATTAAGCTTACAGAGACTACTTCCAATTTCAAATTTTTTTCCTTGTTCTCTACTTTTTACCAATGGTTTAAAAAACCAAGCAAAATGTTGAAAACTGGTTGGTAACCATTTTGTTTTTTGGTTTTGGTTTTTCAAAATTAAGTCTATTTCCTCCACATTTCTTAAATACAATGGTTGAATTCTTAACCAAATTCTAAAAACAAAAACAAACTTTTAAAAACTATTTTTTTTTTTTAGTTTTCAAAATTTGGCTTGATTTTTTAAACCATTGGTAAAAACTAGACAAATGAAGAAATTTTGAGGTGAAAGTAGTCTCTATAGGCTTAATTTTAAAAAAAAAAAGTAATAATAATAAAATAGTTACAAAACGAGGTTGTAGCTTTTAAAAACTTGTTTTTGTTTTTGAAATTTGGCTAAAAATTCAACCATTGTACTAAATAGTCCTTACTTAAATAAGAAAGGTGCAAATCGTTATAAGAAATGAAGAAGAAAATAGGCTTAGTTGTAAAAAACCAAAAGCCAAAAATGAAATGGTTAGCAAATGAGGTCTTATCTCTCCAAATTTTGAAAATAGCTCTAAATAGTCCGTGACTTAAACTTGACCCATTAGTTGATTGGTGAAAAATGATGGGAAAAATTGTCAAAAATAACCCTCAAATGTTTTCTTTTAGAAAATTCGTCGAAATAGTTTTTCTCAATCCTTCCCTCTAAGATCAACCACTGGATTTGAATAAAAAATTATTTTTTTCATCATATATTCAAACTATTGATTCTTTTGGGCTTTCTTGATGCAATCTCATCTAAGATAAACATCGAGATTCTGCATATCTTTCTCTAAATATTATGTTATTCTTTCAAATCTTATACCAAACGTTACATCTTTACAAAATTTTCTCTTGTAGTTTTTTCCAAATATTCTATCAAATCTATGATCCAAAACAAAGTAAAGTATCTGTATCAGCAAATGCTACATTTTTTGAAGAAGACCACGTGAGAGAACATAAATCGCAGTGAAATTGTGTTGAATGAGCTTTCTAATGAAACTACTGAAACTTCAACAAGAGTTATTGAAGAAGCTGGTACATCAACAAGAGTTGTTGATGGGGCTTCATCAAGTCATATACATCCCCCTCAAGAGTTGAGATAGCCTCGACATAGTGGGAGGGTTATAAACCCACCTACTCGTTATTTGGGTTTAACTGAAACTCAAAACATTATACCAGATGATGAAGTTAAGGATCCATTGACCTATAGTGAGGTAATGAATGATGTGGACAAGGATGAATGGGTTGAAGCTATGGTTCTTGAAATAGAGTCTAGGTACTTCAATTTAGTCTGGGATCTTGTAAATCAACCTGAAGGGGTAAAACCTATATGTTGAAAATAGATCTACAAGACAAAAAGAGGTGTAGATGAAAAGATGCAAATCTTTAAGACTAAATTAGTGGCAAAGGGTTATACCCAGGTTGAGTAAGTGGGCTATGAAGAAACTTTCTCACTTGTTGTCATGCTTAAGTCTATCCAGATACTCTTGTCCATTGCCACATGTATAACTATGAAATTTGAAAAATGGATGTCCAGACTGCCTTTTTGAATGGTAACCTTGAAGAGACCATTTACATGAAACAACCATAAGGATTCATTCAACAAAGTCAATAGCAAATGGTTTGCAAGCTTAATTGGTCCATTTAAGGATTGAAACAAGCATCTCGATCTTGGAATATAAGATTTGATACTGCGATCAAGTCTTACGGCTTTGACTAAAATTTTGATGAACCTTGTGTCACAAGAAAATCATCAACAATTCAGTAGCTTTCTTAGTGTCATATGTGGATGATATCTTACTCATTGGGAATGATGTAGGTCTACTGACGGATGTAAAGAAATGGTTGGCTCCCTAATTCCAAATGAAATATTTGGGTGATTCACAATTTGTTCTAGGGATCCAGATCATAAGGGATAGTAAGAACAAGACATTGGCCTTGTCTTAGACATCGTATATTGACAAGATGCTTGTCAGGTATTCGATGCACAATTCTAAAAGGGGCTTATTGCTTTTTTGACATGGAATTGTATTGTCTAAGAAACAATGTCTTAAAACTCCTTAAGAGGTTGAAGGAAATGAGACGGATTCCCCATGCATCGGCTATGGGCAGCCTAATGTATGCCATGTTGTGTACAAGGCCTGACATTTTCTATGCAGTTGGGATTGTCAATAGATATCAGTCCAATCTAGGATTTAATCACTAAATTGTAGTTAAAACCATCCTCAAGTATCTTTGGAGAACGAGAAACTATACACTTGTGTGCGGGGCTAAGGATTTGGTCCTTATGGGATACACAGACTCTGATTTTCAGACTAATAAGAATTCTAAAAAATCCACATCAGGATCAGTGTTTACTCTTAACGGGGGGCTGTAGTTTGACGCAGCACAAAGCAAGGTTGCATTGTTGACTCTACCATTGAGGCAGAGTATGTATGTCACACCCCCTCCCGAGCTACCTTCTTAACATGGAAAGAGGCGTGACAACAATAGACATCGAACCTTTTTCGATATCTACTGTTAACTTAATTCTCCTCAAATCCTTACCAAGCACTTGATAACAAAATTATAATTCACATCCAGGCCATATGCAAAAATCTTAAATTTATAATAATATGAACAGAGTTTTTACACACTTCCACTTCTTGGACTCCGATATGTACAATGCTAGGTCTAAGTATAAATATTTACAATGCACAACTAAGTAGCAGATCCAGACGAGTTTGACGTATAGGCTAAGCACCCCGGTTCCGCTCGCTACTTGAAAAGTAGAAAAACATTTGGAAACATGAGCTAGGTCGCCTAGTGAGTGACAAGTATAGAAAACTATGTTTGGCTTTAAAGCTCAATGAAATCATGGTTGATAATCAAATAGTAAAGCTTTTGGAAGCTTATAAACATTTGCATATTTTTTAAAAATTTTCCCTTAGTTGAGGTGGAGTAAACTCAACGCTCTCAATGTCGAAAACAACCTTAGTTGGGATGGAATAATCTCATCAAACCCAACATCAAATAACCTTAGTTGTATGGAGTAATCTCAACACAACAGTGTCGAATTTCCCTCTATGTGCACATAGGAATTTTAACCCAAGCTACCCATGTACCTTCTCTAATCTTTCAGTACCAGGGTCCCAATATTAAGGTTGCCCATATGCTTTCTCTATGTCCTTAAACATTGGGGACCATCTATTGTATTCAGGTTGCCCATATGCCTTTTCCATGTCCTTCGACATCGAGGACCATCTTTTGAAAATAAAGTATGCTTTTTAATAATTAAATCATTTATAAATACGAGATAAACAATTCTTCAAAATTTTCAAAGTGTTTCTCAAACAACATGCTTTTCACAAAGTTCGGCATCATAAACATCATGCTCAAATCATGTAAAAGCATGTTCAAAATTATATGAAGAAACACATGCTTTATCAAATTTAACTTATGCTAGAAATCTCATATTTTGCGAATAAACCAAGCATCTAAAAATATCGAGAGTATAAATCATTTTAAATGGAATTAAGTCACTCACAGCTTGTCCTAGGCTCTTAGTGAGTTATATGCTTTCCCTAGCTCTTCCTGGCCCAAAATAAATTAATTCCTTTGTTGACAAATATCCTTAAAATTCCCTTCATGGTGTAACTTAAGTCAATTTAGCTAAAAATGGCTCACTCACAAACAAAAACTAACCAAAATGTCCAAATGTTGCAAGTTGCCCCTAGGCGTGTCCAACAGCTCTATAGCACACTCACCCAGCTGGCCTAACCTCAAATGTGCGGCAATCCTTGCACACACACGCTGCTCCCCACGCCCAGCCACTGCCTCGCACACATTGCCCTTCGTGGGCGGCAAACCCCGCTCACGCAATGCTAAAATAACCTCAAAAGAGGCAAGGCGCACGCGTGTGTCTGTGTCGACTGCCTGTGTCGTGCACCTCAACGAGACCAGCGAGACTTGTCTCGCTCAACTCCTACACACACACAGTGCCAACCCCTACCACCAACGAGACCTATCTTGTCTTACAGCCTACAAACCAACAGCAGCACACCCTGCTCAACCAATGGCGTGTTGGCCTGCCTCTTGGGCATCCAAAACACGTCAAAATAACCTCAAATAAATTCTCACCTTCAGCCACTGTCTTAGCTTGTTTGCATGCACAGCTCCTTCAAAATACACCTGACAGCCTCAATACATTGTCTTCACTTCCAGCTGCCAAAAGTAATGTTTCTAGCCAAAATTAGACTTTGCTTCCTCTTACAAACTTGTAGGTAATTATCTTGGCTAGCTTACCTCAAAATTTTAGCCCCTAACTTCTCTTTTTCCACCATATATCACTAAATCTTCCTGTTTTGCTCCAGTTTACCCAATAGCTGGAACAAGCTTGAGTTTTTTATGAAATTCGAGTTCTTGGTCATGGAGTTTCTTTCCGGCAACCTTCTCGGTGAAACTAGACTCAATTTAGGACAATTTGGTTGAATAAAATTGAATATAGCACGAGTAGTTTGTACACACCAACCTCATTTGTCGGACCCTTCTATTTATAGCATTCATAGAAAACTACATGCAAACTCCTAGCTCACCACCTTCTACTTGCATGCAAGCCGATGCCACATTTAACCTCATTTTTACACCTAATCTTGCTTACTTAACAATTAAGTATCGGAATGATGGACGCATCCTTTCAAGGTTACTTGATTATCCTTCTCAACTACGCATGCACGCAGCCTCCTTTGACCGATGGCTAGCTAGCTTGAACGCATAGCCAATATGAGTCAATCTCATAGGCCTCCTAGGACACATAGCTTCAATGCACCAAGCTCCCTCTACTAACCTCAACCAATGCATGAACGCCTAGCCCACTTGCCCAACATGCAACGCATCAAGCCTTCAACCAAGCTTACCATCATGAATGCATGCCTCACACACACTCTTGGTGGCTCAGCTACTTAAGGCCTCCCACACATACTCCCACCTAAGCCACCTTTCTTGTCAACCACACACTACTGACTACCCATGTTAAGGGCTCTCGGCCACTTCCATCTCACTACCCGCCCTAGCCATCTCTCCCAAGAATGTTGAGAATGAAAGTAAGGCTTACAATGTAGCTGCTTGTGAAGCTGTTAAGGAGGTTGTTTGGCTTAGGGAGTTTTTGATAGACCTAGAAGTTATTCATAACATGTCAATGTCCATCACTCTATATTGTGATAACAGTGGTGTTGTGGAAAATTCCAAGGAGCCTAGAAGCCACTAGCGAGGAGAGCATATTGAGTACAAGTATCATTTGATACAGGAGATTGTGCAACGAGGAGGCGTGATTGTCACGCAGATTACTTCAGAGCACAATGTTGCTGATCCATTTACAAAGGCTCTTAAAGCTAAGGTTTTCGAAGGTCACCTAGAGGGTCTAGGTCTACAGGACATGCCTCATCTAGTCTAGGGCAAGTGGGAGATGGGTATAGAGTTATGTCCTAGTTTATATGTATTGTACACCCCACTAGCTTTAGGACAAGCGGAAGATTGTTGAGACTGGTGTCCTAAAACTCTTGAGGTCTCATAGTTTTGTAAAGTTATAAATATATTTTATTTATTCAATAAAATAAGCAGTTATTTTATTTGTCTTTCGCATTAACTCAATCCAATAAACTAAGATCCATGGTTATTTTATGTAAACTTAAACATGTATGTGGTTGATATACGAGAATGGATCATGTTTAAGTAATAACCAAAAGGTTTGTAGTATAAGGATAAGATTGGGTGCCTTATTCTGGTAACACTATAGATACGGCCTACATTGTAATTGTTATAAGAGTTGTAAAGTGTTATAAACGATTTGATCCTAATAGTTCATGTGAAGACATGTGAGTGGGGGTATCCTATGTAAAGAGTTTATATAAGACAAGACCGCGAAATGTTTAATTTATATTTGTAATGCCATTAATTGAAGAAGTTAACATTTCATAGGATGACTATAGGTGACTCGACCTTAATCCTAAGTGAGTTGTAAACTCTTACCTATGAGGACAATTCTTTTATCTGCATGGGTGAGAGTGATTAGATTGCCAACTCAATATGTCTACCATTTTGGGGATTTGTCTGAATAGGGAGTTGGGAACATATCTTCACAAGATGAAATTCACTCCTTCAACATATCTTCAGAAGATGGAATTCACTCCTTCTCATCTTTAGAGTAAGTAGATAAATTGCTCGCTTAAAGCTTGATTCCAAGTTTTGAACAACAAGACCCCACCCTCTCACTGGCCCGAGAAGGGTTAGTTGATAGTTGGACTATAAACTGTTTGTTCATTAGAGAAATTAGTGGTACTTAAAGAGTTAAATATAACTATGGGGGTAAAACGGTAATTTGACCTGATTGTAGTTACGAGTAATTTGTGAAGGGTCAGCTTACTGTTGATTAGTTATTTCCATGGACACAGAAATATATCTATAGTGCAAAGGCAGTTGTAGGTCAGAGTGACAAAAAATTATGAATATTGATTAATCTAATTAAAGAGTTTAATTAATTAATCTCATATCATTGGAGCTTCTAATCTATAGGTCCATAAGGTTCCCTTGATAGCTCATTAAGACTTTGTATAAGAATCAATTATATTTGGATTAATTTCAAATTTTCAAATTAATAAGGGAGTTAATTGTATGTGATACAATTAGTTGATATATATAGATACATTATAATATAAAGTTATTTTTTAATGAGATTCAAAATTTATACTTTATGTTTTAAGAGAGATAAATATTTAAATAAGATTTAAATATTAATTGTATGAATGAGATTCATATAAAAACTATATGTTAAAATTAATATGAATGAGATTGATATTAAAACTATCGGTTATGCGAGAAAATGTTAGTGGAATATGATTCAAATTAAATTAAATATGTGATATTTAATTTATTGATTAATTAATTTTTATTTAATTAATTAATTTAATAATATATATATTAAATATGATTTAATTATATATAATTAAATTAAATTAATATTTATTATTATATTAAAATAATTCCCACATAGTGGGGAGTTATTTGGTTCTCTCTCCCACATTTTACGTAAAAGGATGAGGAGGGGATAAGGAGTTATAGCGTGAGTTTTGACAAAAGGTATTCTGTGTCTTCTATCTCGAGAACTCTCCTTCTCTAATTCTCTCATTGTCTCAAAAGAATTCCCTTGCCAGATGCATAGAGAGCCCACAAACTCCTCTATTGATTCTTCCTAAAGGATAACAAGGTAACCATTGTGGTGGTGTTCCAAAGAACAAAAAGAGTTTTTGTGTTTTCGTTGGAGTTTGACATCAGATCTTGATTTGTAGAAGGAGATTTCTGCATTGAAGACGGTCTTCAAAGGTAGGATTCTTCTTTCTCTAATTCTTGTAAAAAGCATGTTAACGTTGTTTGTTGTTTATCATGTATTTTGGTTTTTTCTCTAAACAAATTTAATGCCACATGGCAATCATTCGTATCTGCTAGGAATTCAATTCCTTCATGACTATCCTACAGCTACGGTAGTCACTTAGATTCTTTGCTTTTTTAGGAATATTGGAAACATTAATAGTACTGGTTATGTAATTTATTTTGATATCTTTAAATCTCGGCCATTAGATTTTAATTATATATGTTGCTAAATTCAGATATGGAATGACTATTCTACAGTTATGTTAGTCAATTAGATGATTCGTTATAATTTTAGTTAAGTTAAAAGTGTCCTCCATTTTATTTCACTTTCTTATATGTCCTTGTTGTCTCATTAGTATAATATGGTTTGTCTCATTCACTTTATTTACTTAAGTTATAACATAACGGATAAATCATGGATGAAAAAAGATAGACTATCTAACGGCTATGAGGAAGGTGTTGATGATAGTTTTATTGAGTTTGCTCAAATACATTTGAGTAGTAAAACTTCTATATGATGTCCATGTATTAAGTGTGAAAATTGTAAGATGTTGAACACTAAGGAAGTGAGAAACCACTTATTAATATATGGTTTTGACCTGAGATATGATAATTAGATATGACATCAGTGTATTCAATTGACTCTATGAGACATGGTGTTCGTGAGGATGTCAAAACTATTGTCAATACGTAAGTATTTAATAGTTGTTTCACATTATGTATATTTATTATGTTAACACTCTAATATCTTGGTGTGTTTGTTTTGTTTAGGGACATAAAAATGTTTTATGGTCAAACAAGTACACGAGCTCGACTTGTTACTTAAATCCCCATTAAGGTAAGCATTTCAATTTCAATGTAATGATATTATAATTTTGATTAAAAAAATTTGTTTTCTTCTAACATGGGTTGAAATAAACAATTGGGCAGTACGAAGTGTGAGTACTATACTATGAAGTTCATACACGACATAGTAACTCTTAGTAGCACAATAATTATAGACATAGTATACATTTGCTTAAACCATCTTCTTTAACTATAGTTTTTACACTTAATATAATTATTTTTAATCAATATAACTTGCTTGTTTACTTGCAGTTGACGAGACAAACACCTTACAATGGATTGGAAAATTAGACACGATGAGAGTTGGGTATTATGACTTTATAGGACGTTAGGTGACTTCACAGTTTCAATTTTGTTAGATCTAAGGACAAGCGATACGATGCTAAGTTTGGTAGGATTATGCCTTATATGCTTCAGTTTCAAGATATTAATTGTTTGTAGAAAAGTTATTTTACTAGTTGATTAATGAAAATTACTTGATCTATTATTTTGTGTTATGAAGTTTCAATGAGATGGTTTGAAGTTGTCAATTTAGATATTGTGATTGAAAATTTGGAGTTATGTTGTTGTTGAAGTTGTGTAGTAATATAGTTTATGGTGTCAATAGAAACGATACATTGTGTAATTATCTGATTTTGATGGAGTAACATGTGATTCAAAAATTGGAGTTGTGTAGTTGGTGGTGTGCAAGAGATGTATAAAGTTGTTTTTGTAGGAGTTGGGTAATTGTTGGTTTGTAATTGGGAGCTAGCTAATACTGTGTAAGTGAGTTGGTATATTTGTTGTTTGTGTATAAAATAAAGGTTGGGTCCAATTTGTTTAGAGTGAATGCAAATTGTAGGTATAAAGTTTGTTTAGGGGTTCAAATGACTCGAATTTTTTTCTCAAATTGTTATAGTTGATGACTAAAAAACATCAATAAAGATTGATAGTTGACGGACAACAAACGTTATTAAAAACATACAATAATACGTTTTTCTTGACAGACAAAAAACGTCAATAAAAATTGTCAATTTGATGGTTTTTACAAATACTTGATGGACAAAAAATATCAATGTTACCTTACTTTGACGTTAAAAAAGTATCAACAAAAGTATCTATCTTGATGGTTTTTTCATATATTTGATGGGCAAAAAACGTCAACCTTACCTATCTTAATGGCCAAAAACATCAAGATAAAGCTTGTGTTGATATTTTTTGGTCGTCAACAAAACTATCTTTCTGGATGGTCAGACTTTCTTGATATGAGCTTAGTTGATGTTTTTTGGCCTTCAAAATAGGTCTTTCTTGACTTTTTTGGCCATCAACAAAAGCCAAAATTGTAATAGTGAAACTTATAAGAAAAATACAGTACAACAACATAGGAAAATATTGAATAAATTATTATAAATCAATATTATAAAAATTAATTAGAGTACACCAATTAATTAGAATACGGTTTTTTTTTTTAAAAAAAAAAGAAAGAAATAAAAATTAGAATAAATTGAAGGGAGATTGGAAGACACCATGGCTTGAGAGGGGTCTAAGAAGTAGGAAGTAGAGGGGAATTAAGAAGGGAGGGCTTCTTTGGTTTTTTTTTTTGTTTAATCGAGGTAAGGGCGAGGTCGGGGACAAGAAATATAATTTCCGTCCCTAGCCCCATCTAACAAATGGGACAAACTACTCCCCGCTCCCTTCCCCATTCTGCGTGCAACCAGGGATTTCTCATCCCATTTGGAGCAAGGTTCCACGGATTAATTGAACATCTCTAAATCTAACTAATAAACTCATCCACTACCATTCTAGTTATTTGTCTTGAATGTCAACTTTATTAATCTTGTTATCAAGTAATTCATAACCATGACTTTTGCCCAATTTTTCTGAAAAAGGGGAAAAAATATGAGATCTTAACCATCCATATTGGGTGGAAAATATTTCCATATATTATTTGTAAATTTTTTTTACTTTTTGTATTTTTCCATTTTATTTTGGGTTGTAACTGTTGGGTCCCAACATATAAAAAAAGAAAATAAAATTAAAAGGAATTTGGGCCCAACACTTTATGGCCTAATATGTACAACTAATTCTTTTAATTATGTGGTTGAGATTTCCACTATCTTTATGGAGAAGCCAAAGGGGATAAAACACACGAAAAGCAGAGAGGGTGTGTGACCAAGAGAAGAGTAACGCGAATAAGAAGGAGAAGGTGTAGACTGTGTCCGAAGAAGTACTTTATTTCCCTCTTTATTGTTCTCTTAAAGTCCTCTTCGTTGGTGAGATCGCTCTATACATTTGTATTTCATTTTTATGTACCATTTTGTTTGCCGATGATTTATTTTGTTGATGATTGTTGTATACTCTAGTTGGCGCTAGGGAAAAAACAGTTGTAACGCATTATATTTATAATTGAAGTATTTGTGGAGCCGTCCCGTGGTTTTTCCCCTTATACTGAGGGGTTTTCCCATAAATTTTAGTGTCGCTATTTTTCTCTCTTTTGTGCTTGTGCTTTATTTTGCTTTACAAGTTTCAGCTACATATTAAAATCACAACAGTGATTTAGGCTCATTAATTAAATTGGTTGTATATATATTTATATTATGTTAAATGAAAGATAAGGAAACAACTTTCATGGTATGGTACTAAAGTAGCGAGGCCTTAAAGAAACACCTAGCTAGTTCCTCTACACATTTATCATCATCTTGGTAATTGAGATTTCTTCTACCGATGTTGGATCAAGAGAAATGAAGAAAGGAAAAAGTAGCCGACATATAGTTAAAATAGCAACAAATTATTTATCTCCTTATTATCTTGGTTTTGTTGACCAACCAGGAAATTTAATCGGTAATGTTTTATTGACATCTAGAATAATATTGTGTGGTCAATCGCAATAATGCTCTCATTGAAGGCTCACAAAAAATTTGTATTTATAGATAGGGTGTCCAAACTAAAAATAAAATATAATAATAATAATAATAATAATAATGATAATAATGCTTGAATTGGACATTGTCAACTCCATGCTTGTTTCGTGGATCATGTGAAGAATTGACTCGAAGACTGCGACTTCAATTCTTGATCATGATGAGGGTAAGAAATTTTGGTTTTATTTGGAAAACCAATTTTGTGTTACTAATGGACTACGTCTCTAGCAACTACATTCAACAATTATATGAGTTGCAATCAAACACAGTTAATGTTATTGATGATTCCCACACTATATTAATGGGACCATCTGATGGACTTGTTCATCTTAAACCATTGGAAAATTTGCATAGGATCATGATGGAGAAAATTCCATCAATTTTTTTAATTCAAATTAATGATTTATACCTTATATTCTACTTGTCCATACGAGATTTCTAAAGGGATCGAATCCCCAGTGAAAGCGAGTGATCTCTTTGCTTTCAATTTTGTTTTAGAATTTACCACACAAAAAAGAATATAATAGTAATCATATTACAAAGACTGAGCATCAAAGTAAAAATACAGAGAAAAAGAAATAACCTAGCTTTGAAGACACTCTTCAAGAAGCCCAGCAATACTTCTTCTTCCTTAACGTACAACATCAAGATCTCCTCTAGGACATGAACGTTACGCCACCATCGGGGTCTTCCTGACTATTCTTTTGGCAAGGACCAGTTTGTGGAAATCGGCTTTTGAAAGAAGCAGAAAATTTTGTGAGATGGAAAGATCTGTACATAGAACTTGTTTTGTACCAAAACCTTGAGAGAATGAAGATAGGAAGAGCTTGATCAAGAAGTTTTTTTCTACGGGAGTAACCTACCCACTTCCCCAAAAAAAAAAAAAAACTTTCCTTTGTATTATCTCATGTAGTGGGATAACACCACTTTCTTATTTATTTAATTAAATCAAACTAATTTTTTCATATTTATTTAATTAAATCAAGCTAATTTAATTTAATTAATTAAATTTAATAACTACTCACTTCTTTATTTATTTAATTTAATTTAACTAAATTAATTAAATATATAATATTTAATTAAAGACTCGAGCATTTCTCTCATGCCATATAGTTTTTTAATATGAATCTAATTCATATTAACCTTTAATCTATAGTTGTAATATGAATCTAACTCATATTATTTTAATATCTTAATCATATTCAAATATATTAAATGACTTTTTTATTATATAGTTTAATTTTGAAACTCATTCGAAATAAACTTTATATTAAAAATACATCTATATACGTTATAATAATTGTATCATATATAATTAATATTATTTTCTTAAATAATTTGAATAATTCAAGTTCTTTTAAAACTATTAGTTCTTATTTACTCGTTGTGAGTTAGCAAGGGGACCGGATGGACCTATAGATTAGAAGCTCGAATGATTCGAGGTTAATTAATTAAACTCTTTAATTAAATTCAACATTCATTAATTATGGCTCACTTCACTAAAGACCCATAGTTGCACTCTTCGCACTATAGAACATATTGCGTCCATGGATTTAACCATTACACATAAGTCGATCCTTCACAAGTTGTTTGTAATTACAACTGAGTCAAATTACCATTCTACCCCTGTAATTACCTTTTACTCCTTAAGTACCATTAATCTCTCCAATGAACAATCTCCAGATAGAAGATGGGTACCATTTGTTGAGGATTCGTAATTAGCACTTAAGGGAGTTACTCATCTACTTACCTAAAGGTGAGAAGAAGTGAATTTCATCTTATTAAGGTTGAATTACATGTGGTTATCCTATAAAATATTAATCTCTTTAATCAATGACGTTACAAAGAGAGATTAATGATTTTGTGATTCGATCTTGCACAAACTTATTGTATTGAATTTCATCTTGTGTAGTTATGTTTCAGCTCGCCATTTGGCCTCATCCCCAAAATGGTAGGCTTATTGAGTGGGCAGCTCGGACTACTCTCACCCATATAAATCAAAGGATGAACCCTCACAGATAGGAGTTTATAATTCACTCAGGATTGGGATTGAGTTACATGTGGTTATCCTATAAAATATTAATCTCTTTAATCAACGGCATTACAAAGGGGAGATTAATGATTTCACGATCTAGTCTTATACATACTCATTGTATAGAATACCCCCACTAGCATCTTTCAACACGAACGATTTAGATCACATCGTTTGTAACATTTACAAAGTGAGTTGTATCCATAATGTTACCAGGACAAGACATCCAACTTTATCCAAATACTATAGACTTTTTAGGTTATTACTTGAACATTATCCACCTGTATGTCAACTACATACTGTTCAAGTCTCATGAAACAACCTTAGATTTTTATTGTAATGGATAATTCATTATTGCATATTTAAAATAATTAACTATTATGTCAAATAATAAATTAATTACGAGACTTTAAGGTATAAATCCCAACAATTTTGACAAAGAAAATTTTATTTGTGGAAATGAACTTGATTTTATGGATTTGTAGTAGTGTTACCGTCTCTAATTTTACCAGCTGATTCTTTCCCTTGAATGCATAAACTTTAATCTTTAAGCTTGTTGATCTTCTTGGATAATTGGTCTTTGGGGTTGATGATCTTCTTGGAGGATCGGTCTTTGGGCTTGTTGATCTTCTTGGATAATCGACCTTTGGCTTATTGATCTGTTTGGATTAACCTCTGGGTTGTTAATTGATTTGGATCAACGTTTGACTTGTTGATCTGTTTGAATCTGCCCTAGCTTGTTGACAGATTTGTATCTGTCTTTGGCTTGTTGATCTGTTTTGAACGTCCTCTAACTTGTTAACTAGTTTGGATTAACCTTTTGCTTGTTAATTTGTTGACTTTAATATGAGGTCGGCAAACTTGTTCTTAAATTAGGGAAGATCAATCTTTAATTTGTAGATGGCAAAGAGACGCTAAATTTGGTAAAGAAATGATGATCAATGCGTTGCAGAAGAGATGCTCAATTTGGTGAAGAAGAGATGATCAATTTATTGAAGAAGAGACGCTCAATTTATTGAAGTCTTCTAGTCTTTAAATCTTTTGAATTCTAAATGTTGAAACTATATGAATTCCCTTACTTTTGATTGATTCAAATGATAGGCGACTTCCCCTATTTATAGAGTTTTGGAAGACCCTATATGGGTTTGGGCTTAGGTTACATTGGACCCAAATATTATGACCCAATTGGACCAAACTAGCTTGTTCAATTCAATGGTCATGATGAAGATGGGTGGCATTACTAGAACCCAACGAATTCTTGTCTTTAATCTTAATTTGGGATACATGTCAACTTGTAATTAGTCCTAAATTTAATTATTTATAATTATGTCATTAATTTGAGAAATGACATGACAATTTGTGATTGGTTCAAAATTTCTCATTCAACATCTATTATTAGAACTCATCTTCTATCTTAGAATCAGTTGACATCATTGGATGGTGCCCATCAGATTTAGTGGCATGATCAAAAGGAAAATCGGATAACTTCAATAGGCTTAACAAGTCTCACCTATGTTGTACTCACTATAAACATATTGGTCTTGATGTGTCAACTTGTTTTATAATCCATGGCTATCCAAACTGGTGGTAGCAACGCTTGACAGGTGGCAAAGGAACGACATGTCAGACTCAAGGTCTGGGGCTAGTTCTAATGTTGCAATTGCAGCTTGTAGGTAATGTTGTAAAGTAGAAACACACAAGTATCTTATAATGGTGATTCGGATTCTGCCTTGGCTAATCTCAAGCCTTAACAAGTTCAAATATTTTATAATCACAATATTTGCTCAACTGAATTAGATATGAGTCGACATCGTTTTAAAGTGAAGAATGTCTTGAATCTGTTATCTAACACTTCGAATGACCAAGTATGGGGGTCTCACTACTTGGTCAACATGTTAGGGTCCAAGGACGACGTGCCCTCGACACCTAAGTTATATTTATGTATTTGTCATCTTTAAGTAATTTATATTTTTGACTCTAGGGTTTAAAGAATTGCGCTATATAAACTCTTTAATCCTAGAGGCACCTTTATCCTGTATTCTGAAAAATTCTCTCTAATAAAATTTTTCTCCCTCTGCATTATGGTTGTAGTTAATACCCTGTTAGTGAACCACGCAAATCTGTGTATTAATTCTTTATTGTTTACACTTTGCTGTTTATCTTTATTTGTCGATTTTATAATAGCGAACTGTGACACCCTAACCTTTGACCTAGTTGCTTAAAAGACATAAAGAAAGTATGTTTGGAAAAAAGAGTGTAAACTTGGAGCACAAACCTGTAGAGTTAGAAAAATTTTGAGGCAGAAAACTTGGGCTTGTGGAGGTAGCCAAATTTTTGCCAGTTTAGAGGGCACTAGACGTTGAGATCAAAAAGAGGAAGAAAAGTGTTTGTGTCAACTTGAGTTTTGGGTTAAGAATAAGCCATAGATAAGTTTGGAAGAAAACCATGTTAAGTGATTTTCGACTCTTGGATGATAAGGTGGCCTATGAGCTAAGAAAATCTTCTAAGTGTCACAACTATACTTGGAGAACTCAACTATGCCATGAAAAGACAAGGGTTGGATGCATGGTTGAGGAGAAGAGAAGAAATTACACTAAGTGTTAAAGAAGGAAGAGTTGGAAGCAAAGTTGGGAGCTAGTTGTGAGTTGGACACATACTTGGGTGGTGAACCACCATGTTGGACGCATGACTGGTGAGTTGAATGCATGATGACCCTAGTTTTGGGAAGACATTGGTTAAGTGTTGAAGTTTCGAAGGAAATCTAGGTCTTGGAAAAGAGGAAGAAACGTAAAGGGCAAAATTGAAGAAGAAACTTCAACATACCTAGGGTTGGACGCATAGGCCAATCTTCTAGGAAGAATTGGCTAAGTGTTGGATGATTTGTAGAATTAAGAAGCAACCTTAAGGAAGGAAAGAAAGGGGTTGAACGCATACTTGGAGATTTGGAAGGAAATGGCGAAGTGTGGAATGCGTAAGAGAGGAAGTTGGAAGTACAAGCTTGGGAAGCATGCTATAGACGCATAGGTGAACTAACAAGGAATCCTTAGGGGCATGTTGGGAGGCTTGGACACATGAAGTAAGCTAGATGGACGCATGTCTAAAGAAGAAGGTGGAAATCCACACACATAGCAAGGCTTGTAAGTAGATATAGGACCAAGTATTGGAACCATGAAGCTTGTTGGACATATACCTCCTAGAGAAGGAGATTTTTAAGTGGACTCTTGAAAGAAGCTTGGATGCAAAGAAGGGAGTGTTGGACACATAGAAGGGTGTTGGCAAGGAAAATTTGGTTACATATAAGAAGGTTGGAAGAAGAAAAGAGAGCAAAAAGAGACCATAACCTAGAAACAACATTTTGTGCTACACAAATTCTACCTTCAATGACTCATGAACAGTGCTAGAAATATAGGAGAAAATGAAAAAACAGTCATTAAATCCAAAATCACGCGTTTTTTGCAGGAAAAAAATAGAATTTTTTGGATTTGTTAGAATACATGACTTTTTTTTTTTTTTTTTTTTTTTTGTCATTAATTTATGACTGAAAAAAAACAGTCATTGAATGTGAGTAAACGAAAAATGCGCAATTTTGGTGGGAAAAGACGCAAAATTTCAGATTTCTTCGACTACTTTGACAATTTTTTGTGTCACCAAATTATGGCTAAATTTAACAGTCATTAAATCGCGACAATTTTTTTCAGTCATTAAAATTCTTTTAATATTTCAACTTTTATGACTATTTTCTTTTGTCGTCAATCTATGACTCGTATTAATTATCATCAAAGAGCATTAACCACAAAAAAAAAAAGTTATATATCTATATATAGTGTTAGATAAATTGACTTGAGAAAAAAATGTTTTTCAAAAAACTTGTTGAGAATGACTCACATCACCTTTGTTCCACATTGGAAAATTAAGGAATCGTGAGAGAGTATATGTATACTAGCATGGACTAGTAAAAAAGGGGAGATTGGGAGTAAAGTGGAGAGATTGGCATGAGGTGGCTTGTGCAACTGCGCATGCAAAAAAAAATAGTTTTATTTATTTTCAATTTAATTTTTTTAACTCGATTTTTTATTTCTTAAAAAAATATAGTTTTATAAAATATATTTTCTAAATTTCTAAATCAGTTTTTTAATAACTTTGAGAAACAAAAGAGTTTTTTTAAAAAGAAAAAAGAAAAAAGAAACCCAAAATTTTGGTAACCCCTTCCCAAACCTGTTGAAGAAGAAATTTTGGACCAATCACAAATTGACATGTCATTCCTACAAAATTACAATAATTGAATTTGGGACCAATTAAAAGCTGACATGTGTCCTAAACTGAAATTGATGACATAAATTGACAAATTCCAAGGACTCCACGTGTTTTTGTCTTGACCGTTGGATTAAATAAAATAATTTGGTCCAATTTGATATTATTATTTGGGCTAAAATCCAATTGAGTCAATTTAATTTGGCCTTGTTGGGCCTAAGGGCCAGGTCCATGAACCAACCACACCCAAGTCCACAAAGTTCACCTAAGAACTCTATAAATAGAAGAGTTCTCTTCATTTGTGGGGTCCATAAAATTCTACACTTCAAAAAACCTAGAGAGAATTCTCCCTACAATCAGAAGACTCCTAACTCTTGAAGCTAAACCAAACTTGAAGACTGAAGCTCCTTGGAACACAGACATTCTTCCAAGACTCCAACTTCAAGAACATCCACGCTTTCCACTTCCATACAACAAACGTACCCATTCAATTGAGAAAGAATCAGAGGGTCAAGTACTAGAGATCGAACCACACCCGCATAAAAAACTACATCAACTTAAGTTCAACTCCACAAAACAAGTTTCTTCGAAAACCTTGTGCAAACAAAGTCGTCTACCGAAATCCACACACAAAATCCTTAACCCAAAATCCAAGCCGTCGCTCGCTCCCGTTGTCTGCTGCTCCACGCACCACAGGTCATTCGCATCGTTTGTCGGTCGTCCATCACTGTTCCACAATCATTGTCGATCTTTCTACAGTCGTCCCCGATTAAAAACAAACATCCAAAACTGACAATCTTCTGCCATCGTCGGTCGTCCGTGCTCTTCTACCTTCGATTGTTCAAAATCGTCTCACCCACCAGTCGTCAACGTTTCTTTGCATCCTCGTAGGCAGTTGACACAATTTGCTGCTCGCCTCACCCACGCCATCACCAAGGTATCAATTTCTTCCTTCTTTTTTTTTTTTCTCTCTCTCTCTCTTTTTTTTTTTTTAACTCATCTTGTTATAAATTTAAACTTTATTTGTTCTTTAGGCCTATTAATAGAAAGATTTTGAAGTGGATTTTGCTCCAATTTGTTAAGCTGGTTTGGTTGTTAATACAATAGGTTAAACCATGCTAGTTTATTTTCCAAATGAGTAAATTGTTTTACCAATTTTTTGTTTGTTTTGAATATCGAAATAACACTAAAGAACTAAGTTGCATCGTTTTGGATGTGGAATAGTCTCTCAGTCACTTTGTATGCACTCTTTAAGATGTGTTGATGTTAGGAGTGTCACACGTATGCTTTTTATGTTTGTTTTGAGCTTAGAAATCACACTTAGGCATTTTTTCAATTGTTTTGGGAGGTAAAGTGTCATTTACCCATTTTGTAGGAGGTGTTGTGATGCATGACGAGAACACCATGCAAAGTAACACTTGGTGGACACATGGACTATTTCTCATGCATGTTGACAAGTAAAAGCATAAGTGTCAAGGTTGGGAGCAAAGGTTGGATGACCAAGCATGTCTTCCAACTCCTATAAATAGGACCAAGGGGGAGAAGGAGCTCTCATTCCACCAAGACATCCGAAAACTTATTAGAGAGAAGAGAAAGGAGGTTGGAAAATGTTGTGAAGCATCCTTGCATCCAAAGAAAAGCCTAGGCGTCCAAGATGTTGTTTTCCTTGTTGTTAGAGGGTTGTCTACGTCCATAAGCTATCCCAGGCGTCCAAGGAAGGCTGCCCTACATCCATGACATCAAACTACGAGTCCTACTAAGTTGTGTGGGGAGAAAAGAAGCTGTCATGCATCCGAATTGGTCTGCCCTGTGTCCAACGAGGAGTTTTCTAGCATCCAGGGAGCTTTTAGGGTTCTTGAGGTTTCCTAGTTGTTATGACCTCAATCTTAGAAGCTCGAAAAAAGTTAAAAAGGATTGAAACCAAAGAGAGAGAAGAAAATCTAAAGTTGTGGTTAATTTCTTTTCGCGAGCGAACTAAATTATATTACTTAATAATGTATAATAGCATGCTTATGAGCTTTTATTTGATAGCATGGTGTTGTGATATTGTGCGTGCTATGGTGAGATAATGGATAATATATAGTATATCGAGCTTGTTGGATATTAGGTTCTAAATCCGATGTTGAAGGATTATACAAAGGCATCAATGAACAGATTGTATTCCAATGTTGAAGGATCTTGAGAAGACATTTGATAACTTGTAGAAATACAAGTTATTATATTCATTATTTAGAATAATTAGAGTAACTTTAGGGCTAAACGCATGATTTTGGTAGTTAAATTGTGTAATATGTGTCGCCATGCGTTGGCATCATTTACAAAAGGATATACCTAAGAAAATATGAGCTTTTCTGTTCTTAACGCAGGATTAAGTAGAAAAGAAGCACAAATAATCCAAGTACTAGAGAAGAAGCTGCTGCGAGAACTAAAATGGAAACCCATGTGTCGAGACCATGCATTGAGAAGAAAAAGCAGATACAGACACCTGGGTGGTAGCTGTCATGTCAATATGCAAATGGATTACACGTTCTCAGATCATGGTAGAACCAATGGGCTGACGATGTGAAAAGTCTGCGTAGTAGGGCATGAAATTTAATGCGAAGGTGTCAGATTATCATGAGTTCACTTTTTCGACACTTATAAA
Organism: Citrullus colocynthis; assembly: GCA_031780015.1. NCBI lineage: Eukaryota > Viridiplantae > Streptophyta > Magnoliopsida > Cucurbitales > Cucurbitaceae > Citrullus > Citrullus colocynthis. The sequence goes on along the minus strand of QLSR01000005.1, from coordinate 10,174,792 downwards.
TAGCCCAAAGCTTCTCAATTTAAAAAAAAAAGAAAGAGAGAGAGAAACGAGTTAAAGAGGCGAAAGCTCTACACAAATTCTCCCTCACCATAACCAACCTCCATTTCAAGCTTTTTTGTGAGAAGGATTCTAAGAATTTTCAGAATCATCTCCCAGTGAGTGAGAACCTTCATCCTATGCCATTTATGTATCAGATAGCAACCATCTCAAGCCTCCATGAAGCAAGACATTGCCAGTGGCGGCTTGATGTCTTCCATTTGTGTTCTTTCTTCATTTCCACCTTTCTTACTTATGTTTTGCTAATGACATTCGAGAGAATGGTTTATTTACTCAATATAAGTTCGATTGACAATTATCTTCCACTTATTTCCATATTTAATACTCTTCACCATGTTTGTTTGTATGATTGAATGAGTTAAATGTCAGAAGTTAGTTTTTCTTAAGCAATATTAAATATGTTTACATCTTAATTAACTCATATCATTAGCTTTCATAGATTTGTTGAACAAACAAGTTTAAATAAGCATGACTGTCTAGCTTGAGATAGTGGATGGTTAATCTTTAGCATTTATCGAGACTAGATGAGCTTCAGAGATGAAGTTCATCTCTTGCCAAAGCAGACGTACCATACATCTTAGAGATAAGGTTAATGTGGCATCGAAACATAGAAAGATGGATTCTCAAACCCAACGTTTGTAGGCATGTAAATACACTTAGATATGTTTAAATAACGACTAGCGGCTGCGTTAACTCTCTTATATTTCATGGTTCCATCATCATTTTCAACGCATGCTATCTAATTGTAAATGACATTCGACTAACATTCTCCGCGACCACCTCACCATGTTAATTGTAGGAAAATTCATTTATTCTTTATGTATAGACTTAGACACAGAAAAATTCCTTCTTGAACATAATACTTGTATAGTCACTGCATAGATTATGTATTTAGTCTCAACGCCTAATTTATTACAAATCCATGCGTTCGACCTTGGACTCACCAGGAAACCTATAGGAGCTTACATTGGGTTTTTATAGGAAAACTTGTTGATTAATGAACATATTTGAGTAAATCTCGATGCATACTTTGTAACAAAATGATCACACCCACACCTAAAACAATAAGGCAACAACATTGATGACTACAGGATGGTTAGAGGGTCGGAACAATCTAGCATCTGAGCTTGTGTTGGGAAAAAAACCTTGTGGGATGGTTAGGGGGTGCCAAAACCTAGCTCCTGATCCTACAAGAAGTATCTCAGAGAGGATAGTTAGAGGGTCGATAGACCTAGCTTCTAATCCTCAAAGATAAGATGATGTGCACATAGGGGACATACAAATGTAGAAATGGTGAGATTAACTGAGCCAAGTTAGCAAGCGGAGGAAAAACCAGTCAAGATTACTGAGCCATGTGAGCTAGCAGGATAACCAGAGGTGATGCTATTTCAGAGGTGTTAGCAAAAAAATAGATTCGGAGAATCACCCTATGAGGGAGGTTTGATTATAAGCTCGATATAGTTATAGATGTACTTGCGTATGATTTATTTTATGGTTATCATGATTACTATTTACTGAAAGAGTTGATTGAACCCTAGTTTATTCAATCACTCACTAGGCTTCGTGAAACTCATTCTTTTCTTATGTTTTTCTTTCCAGGTAGCAGCCGAGTTTCCGTTGCTGTACGAAGTCAAGGTTTGCCGAGAAATAGTGTGCACCTAGCTGTAGGAAGCAATTAATATAAGAAACTAGGAGCATGTCTTCTGTAAACAAACTTGTTAAACAGTTGTAATAATAACTAATGCATGTTTTATATGAATTAGTTTTCTTTCTCTCTATCTAAGTTGCACAAGTCAGGTTTGAAAAGGGGTAAAGGTTTAACGGTAGATGTCGCAAGAGGGTCGACATCTGTTGTCCTCACGCTCCATCTCGGACTACAGAAAGGGGTGGCTGGGGGCAGGGTGTGACACGAACAATCGAGCAACAAATAACAATGCGGATCGAATTTGAACAACATTTGAAGGATAGAAAAAATTGTATAATTGTTTTTAATTTTGCATCAGGACTCATTTGTGTTAGTTAATGTATACGATTATTCTTTTTTTATATTTTAATGAATGTTATACGTTTTGTACTATATAATGAAATTATATTTAAACTATAAAATACAAAGAACAAAAGTAGCGAAAAAATACAAGAGATGAGAAACAAGAAATAGTTATCAAACAAGTTCTGTTTTTATTTCTTCTGTCCATGAAACATAAATAGTTACCAAACATATTCTTGTTTCCAATTCTTAAAAACATAAATGAGAAACAAGAAACAGGAAATAGGAAATGAAAAATAGGAACGTTATAAAACATGGCTTAAAAGTCTTCCACCTTTCTTAAACCTCTAGCACCTAACATCATTTCAATTAATAATGAAGGTCCAAGAAGCATATCTCTCACTTTGATTACTTTGACAACTAGTCTTGATCTCCAATTCAATATCTTGTGGAGGATTTTGGGGGAAGCCATAGAAAAGAAGGTGTTATGGGTGAAAAATGTGTGGCTAAGTAGTTAGTTTTGAGGAGATGATCCAATAGGTCATTTTAAGAGTGTTTATTTGGCTAAATATGTAGGTTAATCTTATTATCGACCTATGGGATCAACCATAATATCAACCAAGGAGGTTAAGTCATAAAAATCTAACAAATCTCATGAAAGCCAATCCATAAGGTTGGTTATGGAATAGAAAAAGGACATAGAGACTGACCCTAGACCTTGTGAAGGCCAACCCACCATATACCTTGTGGAGGCCAACCCATAATTATGGTGTTTAACTTTTGAACCAACTGCATGTGCTTCTTCCGATTCATAATGGTTGAGTTAAATTCGTGACAGTTTAATTAATTATTAAAAAGATAATTAATTAGCCAAGTGACTATTATAAAAGTATATTTCTATATAATCAAGTGGGTACATTGCATTTAAGGTACAATGAAAATATATTGAACTTTCTACTCTTAGCTCTCTAAAATTGTTATTGACTTGATCGCCAGAGTGTCGATGACTAAACACCACATAAAAGTAAAATCTTTCAGTTATGAGGGAAATCATTCGGTTTTCTCTAAATTTAGGTGTCAATAAGGGGAGACAATTAGGGCAAAGAAAGGGGAAGGAAAATCTCAAGATTCAAAGAATAAGAGGAGACTAGGAGGAAGAGGTTTACATGATTTGCCATTCTTTTCTCTTTCTGCTCTTTTGTCTTGATAGGAAAATTAAACTTCACAAGTATTGTTTTTAATAAATCCTAATTATCCCTTTTTTTTTTTTTTGAAAATAGAATTATCAAATTGTTATTCTTGTTGTTTCTAGACACTAGACATTTGTATGTTCTGTGTGGAAGAGAATCTAAAAAGTCAAGTATCGTTTTAAAATTTTATAATTCTTTTTTCTTTTCTCCTAGAACAAAAGGATGTACGTTTAGGCCCAACTTTAAACCACAAAATATTGGGAAAAAGATATTAAAATACAAACAACAAGAAAAAAAAGGATAACTTTGATCCCTTTGGTAACCGTATAATGTTTGGTTTTGGATTTTTAGAAACTAAACCTATAAATATTAATTTTGTTTATATGTTTTGGTTGTCTATATTTTATCTGTGTTTTCAAAATTAAAGTCAAAATTTAAAAATTAAAAAAAGATTATTTTTAAAAATTTATTTTTATTTGTGAAAATTGGCTAAATATTCAAATGTTTAACATAAAATGTGAAAATCCGAATAATAGGTAGTGAGAAAAACAAATACAATTTTAAAAAACCAAAGCTAAAACTAATTTATTACTAATCGGTTCTTTGTTTATAAAATTGAAAATCAAGTAGTTCTGAATTAAACTGCAAATGAATTCTTTTCTTCTTCTTTTCTTAATACTATTAATATTTTTTTTTAAGAAATTTAATATTATAAAATTAAAGACAATTGAATCATAAACTATATTTGGTGCCAACAAAATTCAACTAATTAAAATATTTTACCTCTGTTATAATAATAAACTTTTGAATTTTGTTCCTTTCATTAACAAACTAAAAGAAAAGATTTGGGGAAAAAAATCCTTTTCTATCCTAAATTTTGGGTTTGGTTTGTTTGGTGATCCCCAAATTTCAAAATATTATACATTTATTCCTTAAATTTGAGTTTGGTTTCAATTTAGTAATTTCAAATTGTAACAATTTTACCCTTAATATTTGGGTTTTGTTTCAATTTGATTCATAGGTTTCAAGATTTACAATTTTATTCTTGATTTTTTACTAAATACTCACTTTCCATCTATCTTTTGTGTTACTATATAATTTAAAAGCATTTAAAAATTTATAATTAATTAAGTTTTACTATTTTTCATCTATTGAAATTAAATTTTAAATTCCATTTCACAAATATTTTAAACTAATTGATAGACATTAACGCTAATGACTAAAATAAGTATTTTAATGAAAAAGAAAAAATCTTGAAATTTAAGGATCAAATTAAAATAAAACTCAAATGTCAATAATAAAATTCTAACATTTTAAAATTTATGGACTAAATTGAAATTAAATTTGAAAGATTAAAATTATTAAATATATAACATTATCAAATTTAAAAACTAAATAAAAACGATCAAAACTACGGACCAACAAGTATTTTCCCAAAAGAGAGTAAAAAAATGAATGTGGACTTACAAATTTAAAAAATATATATATGGGATGTGGTGCAAATAAATATTTATTGAGGGGGCAAATGACAAGTATGCTTGTTCAAACTGTCGTCATTCAAAATTGACAAAATTGTCCCCGTAACATTCGGCTACCCAAGCATAAAGGGTAGGACAGAAATGTCTTCCAATTAAAAGAGCCACTAGGGTGCAATCTCCATTGCCAACTGGCCTTAAGAGAACCGGACCGTCCTTCCGATTCCAATCTCTCTCTCTCTCTCTCTCTCTCTCTCTCTGATTTCAAGGTTCGGGAAATCGAGCAATCCGATAATCATCCTCCCTGAATTTGTAAGTTCTTCGATTTCTTCCTTCATCGTGTTAACTTTTCAGCCAGATTTCATCCACTTTCGTACTTTCTTCGATGTTAAATTTGAGGAATTTTGCATGATTTCATTCTAAAGCAGAGAATAGGGATATCGAGAAAAATTGTGCTGTTTTTTTGGTAATAATTCCACTTTGATGGTCGATTTATGGAGAAGGGAAGTATTTCCGTTTGGTTGTTGAGAACGCAACTTGAAGCTTATGAGGATTTTATTAATTCAGGTGTTTTGGAAATTGGAAGTTGTCGTAGCTAAATTGTAGGTGGGGATCCGTATTTATTTGGTTTTCTGAAATTTCCTGCTTGGGATTCTTTTCAGTTTGGGATATTGTAGCGGTAGAAATGACTAGTTGTATGTATTGCGAACTTTGTGGTTTTTTTTAATTCAGTTTGGGATCCGTATTTAGCTTTCTAGTGCATGTAAGAATCTAAGATGCACATTTCCAATATTGTTTTAGGGATCGGAAGTATATAGAGGATGGCCTGCAGAGGGTGCTTTGAGTGCCTATTGAAGCTTCTGAACTTCTTCCTATCCCTGCTGGGTCTTGCCATGGTGGGCTATGGGATTTACTTGTTGGTTGAGTACTTGCAATCTCCTAGTGATGTCCCAGGACCTTCGTCGAGTGGTGATCATGATCTGGTCCAGCTTGGTCGACCAATGCTAATGGCCGTGTCTTTGTCTTCTAATATCTTTGATAACCTTCCAAAAGCCTGGTATGACTTTTCCTTCTATAAGTTGTAATATGTATGTTTCTTGCTGCTTGTAATGGCTGACTTTAGGCAGCAAAAATTATTTGGAAAATAACAAAAGACATTGAGCTCAATAAGTAACTTATTGGTTTGGTGGCCATGTTCCCTCCCTCTAGGTGAGAAATTCGAGCCCCATCTTTTCCCTCCCCCAAGTGTAAGAATAAGATAAGCTTTCAGAAAAGAAAAGGTAAAACAAACAAACAAGCAATAAAGGAACAAGAGGCTCATGATTAAATGATGTGGTGAAGTTAATAAGTGGCTAAATTATGGTTCCACTCATTGAAGATATAAGAATTATGGATTTCCTAAACATTCGATAATATTGCTTTATCACTCAGTGTTTCAGAAGTCACGTTTAGCTTTAAGGTTCCATTTGTTTGTTTGGAATATGGAAACAGTTCTGTTACAATGGAATAGTTTATACTTTTTCAAGAACAGTATAGAAGTTTGGGGGTCTTCTGTCATTTGTTCATTTCTCATGTTTGGATAAGTCAGCAAACTCATTGAGTTTTTGGCCGACCCAATGATGATTGCTTGAATAACTCCTTCCAATTCAGGAACTATGTTTTTTTGTGTGCCCCAGAAAGAACCCAAATCTATGGTCTACCACTAAAATTCTACTATCATGTTGCAACCACATAATCCATAAAATCTCTACAATTCTACAATTGCATCTTTCAAATTTATTGGTGACACTTTTGGAGGCTTTTAGAAGTGGCAAAGAAGACCTTGGCAAGAATGGACATTATGGAAGTTTGTTTAAAAGTGAAGAAAAATGAAAATGGGGTTCTTCTGACCACTTTTCATCTTCCATCCACGACAAAAGAGCTGATTTATGTGCATGTTGATCCCTTTTTTGAAGTCTTACCTCATATTGGCTACTTGATCGACAAACATGGAGAAAATTTGGCCGGCGCGTGGTCCCTGGAGTATGGAAGCACACAGTCTCATTTCCCCTACACAAAGTATAGCTACCTGACCTATGATTGAAACTTTGACTGAAAATAATGATGGTAAAAAGTACCATCGGGCAAACCACTCTCCAAAAGTCATCTCTCCTTATGACCCATCAACGTCAAGTACAACTTTTCCCTCCTCTCCATGTCAGCCAACAATGCCTCCCTCAGCCACAATACTTTGATGGGGATGAGTGCCTATCGGTTGACCATCCTTTTCCTTCCCCATCACCGTCACATCTGACTTCCCCCACTGCCCCCTCAGTTGGCTTCACTAACAAAAAAATCCCTCCTCGGAGTCCAACTCTCCATCTCACCCCTCCAATACAACCCATCAACCCCATCCTTTTCACAATCACAAGGCCTCTCAGCCGAATCTATCTGCCATCCACCTCCCTCAGCGCAGTCTCCTTCTCCACCCCATCTTTGTTCTTGACTGTCGATAAACACAACACCATCTTCTTCCTATCCTTCATCTCTGCCATCTAATTGCATAAGCTCCCCTGCACCTATCTCCAAGCCATTTACCCTTCCCTCTCACTCTTTTACACCACATACTTTCACTATCTTTACTCCCTCGACACACCCAACCAACAACATTTTGGCTTCTTCCTCAACCAACAACAATGTTTCAACGAACACTGTACCCATATCATCTTTGGATTACCCAACCAACCACAACCCAGGCTCTTCCTCTAATAAAAACAATAGCAGTCCGCCTCCTTCTACTAATATGAAAACTATTTTTTTGACCTGGTACTAAGCATTCCATCACCATCATTGCTCTTCCATCCGACACTGACACAGATGCTTATCTTTCTAATCCCATGCCATTTACGCCACTCTCTCTACATGAATATCCGGGAGAAGATTGGTATGACTTTTATCCTTCAACAAGTATTGGTTTTTTGAATCCTGCACCACATTTGATGGCATTGCTCCTTGGTTTAGAGATCTTGGACTATGCATGAAGGTGATCCCAACTCCTAAACAATCCAACTGATTATCCACCAAGAAAAAAGGGGGGTTGATGGAGCTTCGAAATCTTGAAAGCTCTATTTCATATGACAAAAAAGCCAAAGATTTGATTGGAGATGGGCTATCATCATCATGAGTCTGCTTATAGACTTCCACCTTGATCGTTTATTTTGAACTGGAACTTTTGGATCCTGGTTTTTGGGCTCTCTTTTTTATACAGTGCTCCATTATGTGAATCATTGCTGCATTGTTAAGGGGCCCCCTGTTTTTGTTGCATTTTTCCATGCAATTTTGTTGTAAATCTTCTGTTATTCTCTTTTGCTTGTTTCCTTAACGGTTATATTTTCCTCTCGTTTGGACATCTTTTGTTTATTATTGTTCTCTCCATATTGTACTCTTTGGATAATACATTTATCAGTGAAATGTTTCTTAAGAAAAAAACATGAGTTGTTGATAGGGTTTTTTGAGTGGGCCAACTGGTCTGGATGCTCACAATATTTATAAAAATAAAAAATAAAAATAAACATAGTTATGGCTTTCTGTTCTATCTTTTAACAGCAGAAACTATTGAACTGTATCAGTGAATCACCATCAACCTAGAGATTTTCTTTATTATAGATGTTGAATATATATTGCTAACTGGAGATGTTATCAATTTTCAACTACTATTCTTGTTACATAATTTCATGGAAACTTGAGCCAGTTTATTGAGAGTCTCATCTATATATAGGAAATGGTGTACATATTGTCTGCTGTACAATGCTTTAAGTATTGTTGAGAATAAAGATATCTCGTGCTGAAATAAGCGCGTACTATCAACCTCAAGGTTTGAGGTTCGATCCCCTCACCCCACATAATTGTTAAAATATATAAATAAAATAAAATAAAATAAGAAGGTTCAAAGTAAAAAAAAAAAAAAAAAGATGGTATGGCATTTTAATCTGGAAGGATTCCGTTCCCTCAATCTTCAGAAGCAATGATACAATAATACGAATAATTCACTGAATATTTCTGGATCTGCTTAATCTGTTTCTTTTATTTTGATTCTTTTGCAGGTTCATATACTTGTTCATTGCTGTGGGAGTCATTATCTTTGTTGTCTCTTGTTTTGGGTGTATTGGAGCAGCAACACGTAATGGATGCTGTTTAAGTTGTGTATCCTATTTGCCTGCACGGCTGCATTGTAGTTTGATTTATGAATTATTGATGAAACAATTAGGCCACCAGGGAACAATTGGTTGGCTTTCAGATAATTACACTCTTCATAGAGATAAGGTGGTGATCTTAAATATAATACAACATAGTAATGATAACACATACAGTTTAATCTAAAAAGTTCGACACTCGTTTTCATTTGAGTTTTATGTTACTGTGTCCTTAATTGATCACAGTATTCAGTTTTGCTGCTTCTACTGATTTTGGTGCAACTAGGATGTGCTGCCTTCATATTCTTTGACAAAACTTGGAGAGATGTGAGTATTCATTCACAAACTAAAATTTAACATTTAAGTTTATTTTCTTATGCTCGTTTTTTTAATCTTATAGGAAATTCCTGGGGACAAAACAGGAAACTTTGATAAGATCTATGAACTCCTTGAAGACAAGTGGGAAATCATCAGATGGGTTGCATTAGGAGCTGTAATTTTTGAGGTACGTAAACCTCTTTTTTGGAGTGTTTGAATCTTACACTAGCATGGCAGCAGACATCTTTGGGTAAAAGGGCCTAGTGATGCTCTAACCTCATAACTAAGTGGGCTCGCATAGCAGAAATGTCAATTTAAACTCTAAACTTTTGTAAGTGTATCAATTTACACCCTTCTTCAGATTTCATTCGAAAAGCATTTTATGAAATTTATCATTTTTATCAATCAAACTCTTAAATTTTATAATTTTTATCAATCAAACTCTTTCCATTATTACCTTTGAAAATCATCCATGTATCAATTGCATCAATTCTCAAACATTTGTATATTTCTCCCATTGTTTGTTTTACAAAATGGACAATCAGAATTGATGCACGGACAATTCTCAAGACAAATCCTAACTAAGCGTCTTAATTGATTCACTTAAAAAAGTTTAGGGGTTTATTGATACAATTAAGTATCACACAATGTTTTTCCAAACAAAATATAATGGAATGTGTAAATCGATACACTTACATGGTGGTCATTTATTTAGGATTTAATATCTATGAGTTTTTTTGACACCCAAATGTAGTAGGATAGTCAAGGTGCATGCAAGTTGGCCCCAACACTCATAGATATAAAAAAAATGTAAATTGATATACTTACAAAAGGTTATGGTTTTAACTGATACAATTACTACTTATTAGTTTAGAGTTTTAGTTGATACAACCCCCAAAGTTTAGGAATATAATTTGATATTTTCTGTTAATATAATGATTAATAGAATATATCGCTATATATCAAAGGGATTTGTATCAATAATCAATGTGCTAATTTAATCTCAATAAGATGGTCCATTTTTGTTTTAAAATTCAAATCACATTCAAAATTCTTATTCTTTTTCTGATTTTTGCCTAATCTTATTTTTAGTCTTTTTAGTTACCCACTCTTTACTGATTTAATATTTTACTATTCTTTACTATGTTGGTATGCATTAAGCTTTGTGCTTTTCAAGATATAGATTGACATGTTGCTTGCTGCTGAAATTCTCTCAGCAAGAATTTGTACTTTTACACCCTTCATCAAATTTTGGAGATCTGTTTTTTCAGCTTTTGGATTCTGGTTTGCGGCATGTTTTTTCGGCATGAGTTTAATATATGTGGTTGGTCAGTTCTTTTACTCCAATTTGTGATTTGCATATGAATTCATTTTACTTTTACATCAATGATTAAAAAATCTGTTTTGTTGGTCTCAAGAGAATTGATTCAACATAGTTGACTTTACTTCCTTTTTCTTCCTTTTTGAATTAATAACTGCTTTTGCCTAAGCCACCTACCTACAAACTCCCTTTTGAATTTGCTTTGCACTGATTATATCTTCTAGTTTTCTCTCAATGAGAACAAAATTTGCACTTTGTAATAATACGATCTTGATAGATTTCTTTACACACGAAATTCTTTTGTAAATACATCTTTTTGATGATTATCAGTGACAATGGCTGGGAGGCTCTCATGGTGTAGTTTTTTGTTTAGGGGTGCTCTCTACCATCCCTTTGGTCGTTCATGCTCTTTTTGGAATATGATCTTTTTGTTTCTCATAAAAAAAAAAAGTATTCCACTGTATTTGCAGGCTCTCCTTTTCTTGTTGGCTCTTGTGGTTCGTGCAGCAAACAGACCTGCAGACTATGACAGCGATGATGAGTACATTGCTCCAAGGCAACAAATCAGACAACCATTGATCAATAGGCCTGCTGCTCCTGCAACAGGTGTGCCTGTGGCTGGGACACTTGATCAACGACCAAGTCGAAATGATGCTTGGAGTACACGAATGAGGGAAAAGGTATAACCTTTTCTAGGTTGAATTTTGCCGCTGAAGATAATGAGAATGTGAAGATATACATGACAACAACAAAGTCTTCCTTTCCATTTACCGCATGGCTAAAATATATTGAAAGATAAAATACAGAGAGAATATTGAAAGATAAAATATAGAGAGATTGCATAACTTCTACTCCTCTCACTCATTCTTTTTATAACTAATTCCCATTAACAAACTCCTTGGCTAATTACTAATATGCCTTAATACCCTAATAATATTTCTAACCACCCAAGTATCATTCCTTTCGGATACTAGGACTTCTCATTACACTCTATCATGTTATGTATTTTATGTTGGGAGATTCCGTTTGAAGTTTTTATAAATAGGTCATACGAGGGAGAATTCCTTGTTAAATGATCTTTTTGTTCCTCTAAGAATTTTAAGCGGTGTCTTTTTGCATACCTACTCATACGGATCAACCAATGCCCTTCTGATTTTAATTCCCCTGCAAAATTTGGATGTCATCATTGGTTCACATTTAGCTAAAGACAACAAAACTCCTAATTGAAGATGTGTGGTAGCTTTTGTCCCAGACCATGAACTGCTTCATATGATCATGATGGCATTTTCTTTTCACAATGTGCTTCTGATATAATGTTTGGAACCTCATTTACATAAATTGCAATTCTGACTTTCTTGTTCCTTTTCTTTTTGAAACAGTATGGGCTGGATACTTCAGAGTTCACATACAACCCATCTGAGTCTCACAGGTTTCAGCAAGTTGCCCCTCAGCCAGCCGAAGAAAAGAGCCGCTGCACCATCATGTGATAAGTATGTCATGTACTATTTGTTTCTCACTCTACTGTAGTGTTTTAGCGGGTCCAAATGCTTGTGTCCGCTTGTATCCGCTTGTGTATAACCAGAGGTTTTTCCGGAGGCTGCACTTGTGTAACCTGAACTTTTCAGAAGAAAAAGAAAAAGAAACTTGTGTCTATTTGTTGTGTGAAACCATTCTTCTACATTTGGATTTTCCTTTTGTTCAAGATGGATGGGTCAGCATAGGACCAAGGAAAATGATTGTAAGCTCCATCTCACTTGGGGAAAGACTGCTGGCTGGAAGTTACTTTTAATTGTGAGTTCAATCCGAGTAAGATATGCAATGTTATTCTGTGTCATGCTAGTCCTCTGGTCTCCTTGTGTCCTCTCGATTGCATGACGTCCTGATATTTATTCAATATTTTCTAGCTTTTCCATTATCTGTTAGGCCTGTTTTTGGAGCTTTGTTTTGGTTTTTTCTTTGTACAAAGAATGAGGAGTTCAACCACCATTTTTTGGTTGAGCTATTTTAAGAGTTTAAGACAGCCCCTTGAAGGCGCTTCAGCAAGAGTTTCGATGTTTGATATTATGAATTTGCTTATCTCAAACTATTAGTTTTGACTTTTGAAACTTACTTTTGGTTTGGTTGGCTTTGACTATCCAATTTGTAGATAAAATCAGCACTAGTCAATCAATGCTTTACTTGAAAACTATTTTTTCCTTTTTTCTTTTCTTGTTTACAAATTTAGTTAATGGATTGATCAAGATTAGCTTACATTGTTCTTATAGTAAAATGGGATTGCTTGAAAGAATGATGCATTAAAAGGCTGCAAAGCAGGTGGAGTTGGGTAGAGTTGGTTGGATCAACTATGATCAAAATCTTTAGATGGGAAATTTTTAAGGGAAAAAATGGTACAATTTATCACTATAAAGAAAACTAGTGGGGAGCATTCCTTTGCCTACCGTCTTCATAACCTCACTGTCAAAACATTCCATGGAGATTTTGAAGATATTGGTGGTTGTAATATTTGGTGTAGTTTTGCATGGAATTGAAACTTTAGGCGATGGACTTTTGGTTTTTGACTATTACAAAGAAACATGCCCTTTTGTCGAAGATATTATTCGACGACAAGTTGAGATAGCTGTGCTCAAGGATCCTCGAATGGCTGCGTCACTCCTTCGCTTGCATTTTCATGATTGTTTTGTTATGGTACATCTATCTCTCTATTGACTTTTAGAGTAATTGTTATGTTCATAAACACATTTTTCTCTTTTTATAAAATCATTTTGAAAACTTTTTATAAAGAATACGACTTAAAATCTTCATTGATAAAATAGGGATGTGATGCATCAGTTCTTCTAGACAGTAATGACAAAATGGTGAGCGAAAAGCTAGCAGCTCCAAATTTAAACTCTCTTCGCGGTTTCAGTGTTATCGATGAGATAAAATACATATTGGAAGAAGCTTGTCCTTACACTGTGTCTTGTGCTGATATTTTGACCATTGCCGCTCGTGATGCTGTTGTGCTCGTACTAATCTCTTCTCGTCTATTTCTTTCGACTTTTAATTTTCTTTTAGAACATGACATTTCTTCTCCTTAAAATTAAAATCATACTCATTATGTTAATGTTAGCATAAATTTTAGAACATGACATTTCTTCTCCTTAAAATTAAAATCATACTCATTATGTTAATGTTAGCATAAATTAAATTATCGTCGTACTATATTCATAAGTATCCTTTATGTATGAGCTTAAAATTAGCTTAGCACACTACACCTATTATTATATGAAATCCTAAAGAATAATAATGTCAAGGTTTGAACTTATAACACTTCTTTCTTTTTACTCTCATGATATATCATAATGTTCTTTCTCAAATAAACTAAAAGTAGAGTATATTACTAAGTTGAATTACCCTTTT
>QLSR01000005.1:10143843-10160518 GCA_031780015.1 Citrullus colocynthis | reverse complement strand
TTTTTTGAAAGAGAGGAGGCCCTGGATGGCCAGTGTTATTGGGAAGGAAAGACTCCTTGGAAGCAAGCTTTGATGGAGCCAACAAATACATTCCTTCTCCCAATTCCTCCCTTGAGACCCTAATTACCAATTTTCAAGAACAAGGTCTTAATGTTGGAGACTTGGTTGCTCTATCTGGTCAGTCAATAAAGAAACTAACCTATGATTGATTGTTCATGGCAGTCGTTATGACTACTTGTCCTATCTTAGAATAGAACTATTTTAACTTCTATTATACTTTTCAACCAAAATAGAACTTCACACTCTGATTTTGTTTCATATTTTAATTTCCATGATACTTTTCATATTTGTTACATCTTTTGTAATACAATACAGTCACGATAGAGATGCATGATCTAATTTTTCGTTTAAAAAAAATGCCATTGAATATTACTTTTTATAAACATTTCAAAACTACTTTGGAGTAGAAGTTTGTTAGAATGCTATGAAAATTGGGACATAGAAAACTTTGAAAGTGACTTGAAATGACGTGGCAGTCCTAATTTCCATGTCATGTCAATGAACTCACCACCACATCTTTCTATGAACTAATTTTTGTCGAACATTCTAACTGATTTCTACTCGAATGGCCAAAAGTTATATTGCTACTTTTAAAAGAATATAAATATAATTTTTGAAACAAATGAGATTCAAGGTTTTTTTTTTCCTTAATATTGCAATTTAACCAGTTGTATTTTCCATACACTAACATCTACGAGGGTTTTATTGTGAAAAGGAAGCCACACCATAGGGAAAGCAAGATGCTTGAGCTTTAGGCAAAGAGTATACCAAATGAATCCAGAAGAAGAATATGACAGATACAAGAGATACAACACATACAGAAGAATTTTAAGGTCAATCTGCCCTAAAACAGGGCAGGATCAAAGGGTAGCACCCCTAGATTTTAGGACACCTTCAAGATTTGACAATCACTATTTCCTCAACATTCTTGAAGGTAAAGGGCTTTTGGGGTCTGACAATGTGCTCATAAATCAAGACCATGAAGGTGAAATCACAAGACAAGTTTGGAGTTATGCCTCTGACCAAACCCTTTTCTTTGATTCCTTTGTTAAGTCCATTGTCAAGATGGGCAACATCAATGTCCTCACTTCCCATCAAGGTGAAGTCAGAAGGAATTGTAGGTTTACCAATCATTAGCTTTTTCTTTTCTTTTTTCTTTCCTTTTTTCTATATTAAAGTATTAATATAATTAAATTTATTGTATCCGTCGACTTAAGCATTTGAGTTGAGTGGTAGCCTGTCATGTACATAATATCAGAGTAAGATGTCTTGTATTCGAACTTTGTAATGTCTTTTGACATAGGATGATAGAATCAAAGCTTAAGCCTTTAGGTTATGGTAAATTTAATTATATTAATATGTCTATTTGATCGGTTCATCTTCAAAGTATGTTTTGATCTTTCATTCAAAAGTTTTTTGTAGACAATATCTGTACTACGGATAATCACAAATTAAACCCATGTAATTTAAGACAAAGCGAATATAGTTTAACTAGCATAGACATGTGTTAGTGACCAAGAAGTTTGTGGTTCAAATCCCATACTCTTATTGTGCTTAAAAAAAATGTAATTTAGAGCCTCCCAAAATTGACCCTCCAAGACGATCCTATAAAATTCATCCCAAACCTACTATACATAGACTTCGACCATGTCATGCAACATTGATCTTTCAGCGGCCCTCCTCAGTAGCTTTCCAACCATGCCCTACACAAATTGTCTCAAGAGGGGGAAATGAGGAAGGGGAAGGAGGGATATACCTTCTCAAGACGGCTTCAAGCAATATGACATTAGCCGTCATGATGTCTCTTTCTTTTGAAGATCCTCGATTGAAATAGGATCGTGTTTCTTTGATTCTAAATACACCAAAGTAAGGTGAAAACTTTTGTCATTTGCTCTTTATGATTAATTTCCTTTAGGCACTCTTAGTAACCACAAGTTGACCTGATTCCCTTGTTCGAAGAAATCAAACTAACGTTAGAGAGAGAAAATATTTCATATCTTCTTAGATACTTTAGATTCCCTCACAAGGTGACAAGTTGTTTTCTAGTTAACTGGTAAAACAAACAAAAACAACTAGTCACAATTCCTTTCTTAGAAACATTACAAGCCGTATGAATGCTATAATAAATTATTTTCCATCCAATAATTTTATTTTTAGATAAGCTAATGTCAAACAACTTAAAACTACTTTCAAGTCAATGTACATTTGTATTATTTCTAAATCAACAGAGGACACTCTTTTAATTTAGAAAACAAAAACTAATGTAGATAGAAAAGTAATAATAATTTTAGGAACTAAAACATTGCAAATCTTAAACAAAAAGTTACAACTTTACAAACTAAATTAGATCAAATCAGTTTGGGACAAAAAAAAACAAATAAAAGGCAAGATTGTGTTCTTTAACTTGAAATTAATCGTGTGCGAGAGAGACAGAGGCCAACAATGGCGACCGCTTCCGCATCAGGTCGAAGCAACAGAGACGGAACGGCCAAAGCCATGGTGGCCGACCACATTACTCAGTCTGTTCGATCCACTTCAAATCTCCTTCATCTAATGCAGCAATCTTCTTCGGCTCAGGCATGCTCTCTCTCTATCGTTTGTGTTTTCTGAAACTTTGGGAGTTCATTCGAACGGTACTCTTAGGAGTAGGATCGGTAGTGGTGATTCCTGAATTTGTTCGATATATGTTTTTTTAGATTTGATTTTCGTTCTATCTCGCTGGTTCTTTAGGAATGTTGATGACGATCTCGCATCATATTAATAGATTATTGAATTTCCAAACCTTAATTGTTCGTTTTGTATCTTTTCCACTTTCTAGCTTCAGTTAATTGGGAAATCACGTTCTGTTTCGAAGAAACTGAGTAATATTGTACAGAAAATTAACTGTCTGAGTATTGTTTGCATCGAAGTCATAATTTCAAGTTATCCCTACGTTGTACAATTGAATTGGAATTTTCCTCTGATTTTTCTCTTCACATTTGTTTACGTGAGATGGATTCAACTCGCGGAAGTTTTAGTCATATTGCTGAAATGTAATTTTGTTTGAGATTTTTTCTTATTGCATTGCTTTCAGACTTTCAGTTCAGTTTGTGACGTAGCTCTGTCTTGGCTGCAGGCTCAGTTAATAAAGTTGCCAAAGAATCTTTTGGCGAAAGCAGCCACCATTAAAAATACTGGGAAAGTATGTAGTAGCATCAGTTAATTACCTGAACATGTTCTTATTTCGTTTATTTATTTCTTATCAAAAAGATTTCTGATGGTACTTTCCCTTCTCATCTTGTGATGCAGATCTTAGAGCAGATGCCGCAGGTGGTTTCATCATTAGATGCATATGTTGAGAAGGGACTAGAAAGGTTATTTTGTGCTTGAACATGCATTGGTGGAATTAGTTCTATTTCTATGTTCAAATGTATAAGCTCATTCGTTATTTCTTTGGTGAAGAAACCATGATTTCCAATAAATTTCACAACAATTATTGAAGCACATTAGTAAATGCTTTGTTTTCCAGTGACATATTTATAGTCAACATCTTTCAGATTAAAATTGATATGGCTGAGAGAGGGCAGGTTGGATGATTTTTGGAAAGAGGAAAGACAGACTTTGATGCTGGAATTTGCTGACCTAATCAGGAAAGAGACCAGCAGCTGGAGGCAAAAGGCTATCATTTGGGCTAAAGAAGGGGATTGTGATTCGTCTTTCTTTCATAGTGTGGCTAGTGGTAGGAAAAGTAAGAACACCATTGGCTCTTTGGGATGTGATGGTAGGGAGATTGTTTGGAAAGAGAAGGATATTGAGGAGGAGGTTCTGTCCTTGTTTTTTAACCTCTATAGTTGAAAGGTGACTCCTAAACCCTTTGTTCATGGTATTGATTAGGATAGCGGTGTTTGGGAGTGATGGGAATATATCCCCAAGTTTAGATGGTTTCTCCATGCCGTTCTTTCAGCATAATTGAAATTGCGTAAGGGGGGATTTAGGAGTTTTTAAGGAATTCTTTGAATGGAACAATTCCATCTCAAAAACCTTTGTGTGCCTTATCCCCAAGAAGATAAAGCCATCAAGATTAAGGACATTCGCCCTATTGACCTCATCACAAGTGTTTATAAAATCATTGCTAAGGTCCTGGCCAATGATTTGAAAAAGGTTCCCTATCAACCATTTCTGAGCCGCTAGGAAAGTTTATAGCCGGGAGGCAGATTCTTGAGCCGCTTTTATAGCTAATGAAGCCACATAGGATTACAAACACAAGAAGAAAGGAGTGGTCTACAAAATTGATTCTGAGGAGGCCTATGATCACGTGGATTGGAATTTTTTGGACAAGGTTTTGGAAGAAAGGGTTTTCGAATAAATGAAGGATGTGGATGTGGAGTTGTACGAGAAATGTTAGCTACTCTTTCCTTATTAATGGTAGTATGAGGGGTATGATAAAGGCTATGGGAGGCCTTAGACAGGGTGACCCTTTATCCCTCTTTTCTCTTCCTGTTAGTGGTGGATATCTTGAGTAGGATTGTCACTAAGGGAGTGCAAGGTCAAGTGATTGAACCCTTTGAGGAAGTGGCCCTATCCCATCTTCAATTTGCCGATGATACCATCTTTTTTTGTTTTGGAAAGGTGGATCCTTTCTTTTTGGTAAACAATATTCTAACCTTCTTTGAAACCATGTCAGGGCTTAGGATCAACATGGATGAGTGTCAGATAACGGGTATTAAGTGTGACCTGGAGAAGCTCAAGAGTTGGGTTGAGGAGGGAAGTTGTGACTTAGGTTCTTTTCCCTCCTCTTACTTAGGGTTCCCCCTTGGAAGCAATCTAAAGACGGTCTCTTTTTGGAATCCGATGGTGGATAAGGTTAGAAAAAGATTGGCCTCGTGGAAGAAAAGCTTTGTCTCCGGAGCTGGTAGGGTGATGCTTATTCGTTTTATTCTGAGTGGCATTCCTATGTTCAGAGCCCCTAGCTTGGTCGGTAAGAATATTGAGAAGCACATGCGTAGCTTCCTTTGGGAAGGAGTTGAAGAAGGTAGGGGATCACATACGGTGAGATGGGAGATTGTTGAGAAGCCTGTTAACCTGGGTTTGTTGGCTAGATGGCTTTAACATTTCCCTTTGAGCCTAAGACTTTCTGGCATAGGATTATTGAGAGCAAGTATAGTCCTCACCCTTTTGAGTGAGGTGGAGTTAAAGATATCTATCGAAATGTGTGAAAAGATATTTCTTATGCGCTCCTCTCTTTCTTTCTCTCACCTTGTCCACCTCGTGTGGTGGGGGAAGGGAAGGAAAAGTACTTCTGGGAGGATATGTGAGTGGGGGATAGACCCCTCTGCTCTTTGGGTTCTCATCTCCTTCATTTGTCTTTCAAAAATCATTTGGTGGGTGATTTATTGGTGTCCAGCTCTGTTTCTTTTTCGTTTGGGTTTAGGCAATCATTGTTTGATAAAAGAAGTGATCTTCTCTCTGTCCTTGATTGGGGAGTGCGACTTTAGGACTTGGAGAAGGATTTTCGTGTTTGGAGTCTTGAACCTTCAAGCAGGTTCTCATGTAAATATTTCTTCTGGTGCTTACTGGACCCTTCTCCGGTTAGTGGATCTATTTTTTATGCTTTGTGGAAGACTAAGATTTTGGAGGCGAAGTTCTTTACTTGTCAGGTTGAGTTAATACTCTGGATCAATTATTGTGGAACTTGCTCTTGTTAGTGGGGTTGTTACATTGCGTTCTCTGTCGAACATTTGGAGACATGCATAGGGATACTAGTGATATGATTCGGTAGCTAATCCACTTTTCATGAGAAGGGGCCAATTTTTAATGGGTTGTTAATGTGTGCATTATCTTGCGGGATATTTAAGGTAAGTGGAATGATATATTGTTTAGAGGTTTGGAGAGGGACCCTTCGAATGTTTGGTCCCTTATTAGATTTCATGTTTCCCTTTGGGACTTTGACTTTGAGGAGAATTTTTATTATCCTTGAGGTTCTTTTTTGTACAATTAGATCCCTTTCCTTTAGGAGGGTTTCCCTTTGAGGACCTTTCTTTTTGTATGCCTTTGTATTCTTTCATATATTCTCGGTGATAGTTGTTTCAATTATAAAGAAAATTATTAAAACTGGTAAATAATCAAGGATGAAAAGTCCTCTGGTTCTATTATGTTATAAGTTTTCCTCTTTTATATGTACTACAACATCTTGACTTGTTTAGAAGTAATTATGAAATGGTTAAAATCACGTTTGGTTATTTTCGAAATCACTCCAAAACATGCTTTCAATAATTCATAAGTAATTATGATTACATAAAAGTCATATTTAAAAATGTAAAGTCAAACATTAAATTGATTTTGAATAATTAAGGGCGTGTTTTGAAGTAATTTTAAACTCGAAAAAGTTATTTTAACTCCTCAAAATCAATCCCTAACACGCTGTCTAGGATTCTGCTATTGCAAAGAAAACAACTTTCTAGCAAATTTTGTTTTTGATATTTCATCTCCAAACAATATTTTCTTGCTACTTCAGTTACTGTTGACATAATTTTTGCTGGCCCGAAGGAACTAGTATCAATGGATGACGCCTGATGACATTCTAGGTTATCCGTTAGGCAGATATTTCTCTATATTGTCTGAAATGCTTCTTTGTTCTTGCCGTTTTGGTATATCTAGTAAAAATTGTTTCTACTTTTATTCGACTCTCCACAAGAACAAGTGTCCTATGTTGCATTTTAAGATAACCCCTTCTTTCTTAATATATAGTTCAATGTTATGTCTACTGATCAATTTGGCTTCTGTCTTGGTTTACTTGATTCCGAATGTATGCAGCATTCCTCATTTGCAGACTATCGTGCAATTACTTACAAACATGGAAAACACCCAGCTGAAATCTCTATCTCAATTTCAACAACCTCAAGAGGTTCGACTTCTCAGACCCCTTTTTCCCCCTCAAGATGAGGGTTTGTCTTGTTTTGTTCCATGGTAGTCTGTTTTGGATTAACTTAAAAAATATTTTTCAAAAATTCATTCTCATTTAAACACTTTTAATAAGAACTGTTTAAAATAATAACTCTAATGACTTTCAAAATCTATTTTGAGTAGTTATCATACACTTGTATTTCTTTTAAAATGGTTTATTTTTTAAACTAAATACTTTGAAAACGTTTTCCAAACAAACACACAATTTCTTATGTTTAACTGTTTCTCTCCCAGGAAAGCAAGTCTCGTCGTCAACTGAAAGATGTGGACTAACAGTTCTGTCCTTCCAGAACATGTAAAGATAAGGTCATAAGAGTAAATACGCTCACCTTTTTCCTTCTTGTCCTTGTAAGAATGTTACTATTGCCTCAATTTCATTTGTTTAGTAGTGAAATTTTTCTACTTTCGTAGATAGTTTGGTATTTTCTTTCATTTATAATAATTTCTCTAATACATATTATATTTAAAAAAATGGACTGATATAACATGACGTTGTATTTCTAAATATTTCAATATTTATTTAATATAATTTGCAGTTTAAATTTTAAAATTCAGAATAAAAATGTTACTTTAAAAAATTGCACTGTTTTGATCATAGAATTAAAAAATAGTTTTCAGAAATAGAATTTGAATTGTGTGCCTAATACATATTTGTTGAATTTAGTGAATCTAAAAACATAAAGACAAAATTTGGATTCTCTTCCAAACAAACTCTTAGAACCTTAATTTGATTTCTCCATCTTAGATACTTGTATGAATTTGTTTTCCCTTCATAGATCCTTTTGTAACAATTTATTTTCTTTGTTACATAATCCGTATATGATCAAAATTCAGAGCCATATTGCAAATTTGCAATCATTTGTTTTCTGATGTTCACTGAATGTGACGTGGAACCCAATCGATTGATTGAATTGTGTATGTTTTGTTTGTTAAATTGATGCAGACATTCATTTTACCAATTTTAAAGTGTGAACTGATGAATTCCAGTTGCGTCAATCAAAGTGAATAACTCTTGAGACTTGAGAGCAATTCATTTAGTTGGGAAGAAACCGATTTTGATTGCATTTGGTGCTATCATCAATCATCCAAAGTGAACATAATTCAACTAGCATAAACTTATATTATTTACTTCAAGTTCAAAGGTTTGATCTCCCACATCTCACATGTTACTTAAAAAAGAAAAAATGTTTTGTCTTTTCTTTTCTTGAGTTTTTTTTTTATTTTATTTTTTGGTTCAGAAAAATACATTTGAGGCGTTTAGAGTGTTGAGTTATTAAGTCTAAAGTTAAATAATTTGTGCTTAGAGTGAAGATTTGTTTAACGTGTAGTTTTGACGTTTGTATGATCGACTTTTTCTCCCTTTTGCTATTTTTTCATTTTTATGTATACTATACCATTAAAGTTATATTTCAATTCTCTTTTAAAAAAAAAATAAATAAACTATATTTTCAATAATAATAAATTTTATTTCAAAATTTTCTAATTTTTGTTGTTGCAATTTTCTAATTTGAGATCAATCACTAGATGATTTACATTTGAGTTTTAGATTTTTTATAAAATATTTAGGAAAAGTTTGGAGTCTTGACAGACTATGCCAAATTTTATTCAAGGTAGATTCTAATTTTGGTTTAGATTTGGAATATAATTCTAAAATATACTTTATGGAGTTTGATTTGCATATTTGTACCTTGACTAATTTGACGGGACAATTTGTTTAACTCTACAACATCTATGTGTTAAGGAAACTTGTAATATATTAAATTCTAGGTAGATGGTACCATGGGTTGAATTCAGAGCTCCTAGTCCTTTATCAAGGTCATGCTCCCTTATTTACCACTAGGTCAATTTACGATGGTTATTTCTTTATAGTTTTTGTTATACCTATGACACTCATTGACCACTATGTCAACTCATGAATAGTTGTGTATTACTTTAATTCATTATAGGACATCGTCATTTAAAAATGATGTCAGGTCCAATAACATTAACTATTTTCAAAGAAAATATTTTAATGTCAAACGAAAAAGTGTGTACTATAAGAGAACTAAAAATTATTATGCACTCATTTTGAATTTTATAGATGTCGATTTTATAGATGCCCAAGAATTAAGGATGCATGAGAATAAAAAGTATGGGAATAAAAGTGCTCGAAGAATGACTGTGTTTGGTTGTGCATGAGAATGTTATCAGACTTTTATAGGAATAAATTATCTTCGTATTTAATTTATAAAATTAATCATGACCACCTCTATAAAATTTTAATAGATTAATTGATAACAATAAATTCAATCCAAAGTTTTAAGCAAAATTAATTATATAACAGTCAAATAATAATATTAATTACAAGCATTTGTAAAATGAGTAATTTATAATTAAAGTTACTTGATTACATAATTTGATGAATTTATATAATTCTGATGTATTAATTAATAAAACGATTAAAATTAGTTTTAAAAAAATAAATATAACATTTTGTGATTAAAAATTAATTAATTATAATTAATCAATGATAAAATAATTATAATTATTACAAAATAATCTCATAAAATATTAATCATAAATGATAATTAATATACTACATATATAATTTATTAATAAATTGATAGTATTAATGTATTAGCTCTTTATAGTTTATTGAAAAGAATAAGTACGTACATAAATACATACATACATATATATATATATATATATATATATGTCATTGATCAAGTAATTAATTTATAAAACTAGAGTAGTTAAATTTAAATATTATAATTTAAATTTTAATATAATTTCCTAAATTATAAGTTTAATATTCATATTTTAATTAATTTTAATAATATACAAAATAAAGGAATGAACTCATGTATTAAAAGAGAAGAGAGAGCGTACATCAAGAAAATCCACACTTTTGGATAGATATCCTTCATCAATATAAAGAATGCAGGGAATAGTATTCTCATGCCTAAAACTTCAATCCATCTCAATTCCCTCAATCCAAATGATTCCTAAGAGTTTTATCAGTCTTATTTAGGGTAGAACTCATCTAACATAAAATTTTGCAAAATAATCTCGATATGAAAAACATGTTTCTTTTTACCTTTTGGTTATGTGAAATTCTCTTTTGACTTTGGGGTCAAAGAAAACATGTCATGACCTTACTTGAATAAGATTTGTTCTGTAGGTTGTACAATTGTTTAATTGAGTTATATGGTTAAAGAAAACATTTTTCAAATGCTCAAATGTTGCAGAGTGCTTTCACATTCTTAATCCTTTGAGTTCCACTCTCTTCCTCAATCAGTCTTCCTTCCTATGTTTTTCGTTGACCACCGCCAAAGGCATACGTAGTCGTTTGATTCCCATTATTTTCTAATATACATTTTTTTGGTTTTAGCTTACTTCCATGTTTAAACTTTATACTAATAGCATCTTAAATCACATGAACAAGCATTTAAATTTATTTAATGGAGTAGATGATAAATCGACTGAATTCTTCGTTTTTTAATAGTTAATAGTACCTAAAATGTGTTATGTTATGTCCTTAAGTTATACTAATTTTGTTAGTCTCATAGGTTTATTATTTATTTGGTATAGATGGAACAGTTTGAAGTTGTTTATAACGTTTTGGAAGAATCGAGATCAAAACAAAGTTAATAGGACCTAAATTAAAGCAACGTAATGAAAGATGAAGTCCAAGCCATAGTAGTTGAGGGGATAACGTCTCAACCCAGCTACTGCAAATTCCCATCAACTCAATGCTACAAAAATAACTCACTAAGCCCACAATACCTCGCTCAACGCCATAGTTCCTCATGCTCAGTGCTGATAGCATCAAAATGCCAAAATTGCATGCATCAAATGATTTCCATTTATCTAATATGGTATTAGAACCTATGAAGTCCAAATGACTATTAAGTCTAAAGGAAAAACAATGACAAACACAATTCAAGAATAATAAACTCGAATCGAAGAGGTACTATCTTGAGAAGCATGTTAATGATCGATTACACATTAGAAAGATGGTGATATCTCACAATATTTATAAGATACATACGATACTCCTCTAATTGCTAATTGATTTTGAAATGGAATTTCATGTTTATTAAATATGTATTGTGAATTTTTATTGCCGTTTGTCAGCACTATTTAATCGTCCTTTTCTAGTAGAGCAATCTAAATTGCTGGGCGATGGGTTTTTGTTACAGTTTTAGAAAGGCTTCTAAGTCCAATATAATTGTAAGATGCCAAAAATGATGGACAAATGTCCAAAAATGCATCAGGAATCCCAACAACATTAAGTCCATTAGCAAAGTTTGTTGGGTAAAATCTCCATTGCACCATTGTAGTCTCACATAAAATGATTATAAAATACCTCCAAACATAACGTTGCTTCTTAAACCCAACTATTCAACTGTGAATGATTTTAAGAGTTTCCTTGTTCATTTTTTTAGTTGGGTTTGTGATTATATTTTGAGGTATATTGGTAAAATTGCAAGAGAAAAATCATTATATTCTAGCAATTGGCAACTAACCATATGGACAAGTATTTAATTTCTAACAACTAATTAAATCATTATATTCTAATGAATTTTATCAGTTCCCACAAATGTTTTTCACTTATAAGGACTAAATAATGATTGTATTAACCGAATTAGCATATTCTTTACTTATACAATATAAATTAGCAATCAAGAATCAAGAAGTTTGTGACCTTATAATTGGTAAAGGAGAAGAAAAAAGAGCTCACACTTTTGAACCCTAAAAATAGAAGATAGATAAGATATGATTATTGGTAATGTGAGAAGGAAAGAAAAATAAGAATGCCAACCATTTTGAACGTGGGAAAGTGGTGAGATGATTGAAGTCAAATTTGTCAAAGTTTCATGAAAAAAAAAAAAAGAAAAAAGAAATGCTTACGTGTATAAATTCTATTGAACCAAATAACTCAATTTTTGTCACTTTTTGATAATGACGTCATGACAATTCAATTCACCCCTTTTTCTCCCAAAATGCCCATAACGCATGCTCTCAAATATAAAACGCTTTTTTTACTAAATAATGCATTTAAATCTCTAACGTTTTAAATTCAACTTCCCAATACAAACCTTTTAATTTATTTTCGTTCTTCAATTTTTAAATTATTTTTTTACGTTATCATTTTTGTTTCTTAAAATTGAAAATGAAAATAAAGAAACCAAGACGGTGTTTTTTTTTCAAAGGATATAGATCAGATTCAAGATAATATTGTTTTAATCCACACAAATTTAAAGATAAATTACAAACATGAACTTGAAACTTTTATGTCTATTTAGTTCTTAAACTTTTAAAGTGTTTAATAAATTCTTGAATTCTCAATTTTGTATTTAATATATCATTCGATTTCGATTTTGTGTTTAATAAGTCCTTGTGAATTCAATATTTTTTAAATTTGATATAAGTTTTAATTTTTATGTTTAGTGAATCCTAAGCTTTTAATTTTATGTCTACTCGGTTTGTGAATTTTCAAAAATAAAAAATTTCAAAGTTCATGAACTAATTTTGTAATTTTAAATGTACACAAAGACTAAATAGACATACAAACTTTTGAACTCAAGGCCTATTGTTTGTAATTTAACCAAATTATAAAAACAAGTTTGAATTTCTATTTTGTAAGCTATTTTTTCATTTTTAATTATCAAAAAGTATACCATAGTTTGTACTGTCACTCCATTTCAATATAAATGTTAAAATTGAGCTCTCATACTTACATTATTGTAGAAATTGTAACAATTATATAAGTTTGATAGTTCAATTTATGGAGGTCCAAATTCTACAACCATTGACGGGGGTCTACAAAATTGACTACAATTACTTTATTATATTTATATTCACTGGTGTGAACCTGTTTGAATTTTAGCTAGGGTTATTGAATTTGATACAATCTACCGTGTTTGAGTTTTTTTTTGTTAAATTACAAGTTTAGTCTTTAAACTACGAGGTTTATATCTGTTTGATTTCTGAACTTTAAAAAGTATCTAACATGTCCGTAACTTTCAATTTTCTGTCTAAAATTGTTCCTTCAATATTTAAAAACTTTATAAATTTATTAATCTATGTTACATGTAATGAAATATCTAAATTTTCAATTTTTATGATTAGCAAATTCATGAATTTAAAAACAGTGAATATAAAATATTTGACAAACGAACAATTGTTATAAATTAACAATTAACAATTTTCTTTCACCTTTGCATTAGTAAAATAATAATAAATAAATAAACAATTGTTGTTACGTACTTACAAGTTACAGTCAGCCAACCATTGGAACTTATCCATTCCTTTAGGAAAAGGTTCGATTTAACCTTAGATTTAAATGATAGTGGAGGATGTAAGCTATCTCAAAATATATTATAATACTTTTTATACAATTTTTATTGACCATTGATTAACCAATATGAACAAATCACTCCACATTTATTACTATAATAGTTGGAGTGCATATCCTCCAAAAATAATAAATAAATAAACAAAAGTAGTTAGAGTGCATGAATGGGGTTGACAATTACCCAATTTACAATATTTATTAGTGTGAGCTGTCTAAGGAATTATCATTTTTATGAATCTAATATTAATATAGGGCTAAATTACGAATTTCATAAAAAAGTTAGAATTTAATTTCTATAATTTAGAGACTATTTATAAGAATTTTATCGAAAAAATTATTATAAATAAAAAAATATCAAACTATTTACAAATATTATAAAATTTCACTTTCTAACTGTGATAGACTGCGATAAAATCAGATAAACATTTATCCGTGTCTATTTAGTAAAACGATAAATGTCTATCTGAGTTTATCACGGTCTATCACAGATAGTAAAATTTTGCTATGTTTATAATTATTTTCAACCGTTGTTTTTATTTTTGAAAACATTTCAAAATAGAACATGTTTTTTAAATTGTAGCATAATTTTTTCACTTTTAAAGTTTAATAATTGGATGGTGAAAAATTGATCATTTTTAGAATACCGAATTCCAACTATGATTCAAATGATGATAAAATATCAAGTCTCCATGTTCATGCTTATTACCCACAAATATTATTTAAGGGTATTATTATTATTATTATATTTTTTAAAGTACAATTTAAGGGTATTATTTAGAATCTTGAAATATTTCGTTGATTGTGAGTTGTCTTGTAATTCTTTCACTTCAATGGTATCGAATCGATACCATTATATATTGACCATTGCTAAAGTGAAGTTACATTTTCCTCCCTGGGTATACTTTAAAAATAAAATATCATTTAAAATATATTTAAAAAAAAAAAAAAGATTTCATTTAAATGTTGTTTACAAATAAAGTAGTCTGAAAACTTATTTGGAATCTTACTTCATGGTCATTAAAAAATTCAGCTTTTTATTTTTCTTTCTTCTTCTTTCTTTCTCTCTCCTTTCATGTCTCTCTCTTATTTATTTAAGGTTAAATTATGTTGAATAAACATATACCTTTCAACTTTTTAAAATTTTAAAAATAACTTTAACCATTAAAAAAAATTAAATATCCTTATTGTTGAGTTTGAATGAAAACTATTAATGTTTTGTATCTAATTTTTTTTTTTTTTTCCCAATCTGAGCGTTGAACATGGCATGGCAAGGGAGTTTCACTTTCATATCATGATTGAAAAGGCTGGGAAGAAAAAAGATTAGGTATACCTATACGAAATTTCAAAAGTTTAAAAAAATACCCTTACTACTAGTATATGAACTGAAATTGTCAATGCTCTATTAACTTTTTTTTAAGTTTAAGGGCAATTTTGATACTTTTGAAAGTCGACGGATATTTTTTAAACAAAATACTAACAATTTCCATCCAAAACTAATGGTAAGAGTATTTTTGAACTATTTTTGGAAGTTTAAGTTTTGGGATATTTTGGACATAACGTGCAAAGTTGAAAGATTTTATATATATATATATATATATATATATATATATATATATATATATATATATTTTAGCCTCTATTTATTTATTTTAAAGTATTTTCTTTTAAACAATATGGGGGTATAATTTTTTAATTGAAATGTATTGAGTAGAAAAACAACTTTAAAATATCATAGACAAAGTGAAATTTTCTTTGTGTTACATGAGTTTATGCCAAAATCAGTATAGCTTAATTAGCATCATATATACATTATCAACTCACGGCCAAAGATTCAATCCTTTACCCACACATATTGTTAAAAAAAAAAAACTTTTTAAAGTACATGAGAATTACTTTTGACCCATCTATTATTTATATAATTTATTTTTAAAATATCGTTGTACCCGTCAAGAACTTTTTTGACACTAAAATAAAAATTTAAGAATATATTTAACACAAATTGGAAGTTTAACTATATAAATGATACTTTTTAAAGTATAGATTAAAATACACAAACTTGAAAGTTTAGACTCCGTTTGATAATTTTTTAGTTTTGGATTTTTGGTTTTTGGTTTTTTGAAAATTAAATTTATAAACACTACTTCCACTTACAAGTTTTTTTTTTTTTTTTTTTGTTTGGTTATCTACTTTCTAATATTTTAAAAAAATTATGCTAAGTTTTAGAAACTAAAAATAGTAGTTTTCCAAAGGCAAGCTTTTGTTTTTGGAATATGATTAAGAATTCAAGTTTTTTTTTAATAAATGTGAGAAATATAATATGAAAGTTTTGAGAATACAAGAATAAATTTTAAAAATATATCGAAAACTAAAGAAAACAAGGTGTAAGGATTAAACTTGTTACTTTACCTATGAAAATAGATAAGGCTTTCAAAAATAACTTTTAAAACAAACCATAAACCTGTTATACACTACAAGAATTTTTGCTTTTACCAACGCAAACAAACGTCGGCATAAGTCTCAATTTCATCGGCAAAGCTTTTGCCGACTAAAAAATATGCGTTGATAAAAATGTCAACATATCCACGTCGGGAGAAGTCGCTCCCGATGCAAAATCAATTACGTCGACATAAGTCTACTTTTGCGACGCATTATGTTGCGTCGGCAGAAACTTTGTCCCGATGAAAGTAGAAGCGTCGGCATAAATATCCTTATCTCGACGCGGCATAAGTCTACTTTTGCCGACGCATTATGTTGCGTCGGCCGAAATTTTGTCCCTACGAAAGTAGAAGCGTCGGCATAAATACCCTTATGTCGATGCAATTCGATGCGTCGACATATACTTTATCTCGACGAAATAAAGTTGCGTCGGCAAAAAACTAATTTTGAGAAAATGAAAATTTCACAATTTTGTTCGATTTTTGCTAACGTTTTATTATGTGTCGGCATAAGTTTTTACAATTTTATAAATTTTAAATGTTAATAATTAAATAACGAAAATTTTATTTTTAATTATTTAATAACTCTATACAAACAAAATTTAATATTCAAACAAATATAATAAAAATAAACTTATATATTAAAAAGAACATTAATGTTCAATATAGTTACTGAACTTCTAAGAATAAGAACATTATATATGTTTTACTAGTCTTCGTACAAATTTCTTGAACAACAAAAGTTTAACATTCCTTAAGCCAAAATATAAATGGGATTATAAACCACAAAAACTTCTTAGAAATTTCCTATACAAAGAAATTTTCATTTCCTAGGACAAAATATACTAGGAGTGCTAAAGCAAAATAACTTCTTAGTAGCCCCCTATACAAAAAA
>QLSR01000005.1:10120615-10143193 GCA_031780015.1 Citrullus colocynthis | reverse complement strand
AAAAAAAAAAAAAAAAAAAAAAAAAAAAAAAAAAAAAAAAGTTTGACAATCCTAAGCCAAAATATATACTTGAGATGTTAGACCAAAAAATTAATCAACTCAAAATCTTCTTGCAGTCTAAAAAAAATATATATTTGAAAATTCACCCGTACAACCTGAAATAGCAGAAAAACAAATATTATGAAGAAATATATAAAGAAAAATGAATTTAAATGGTTATCAGACAATGACCAAACATGCAAGCTAGGAACATGTTAAAACATGAACACCACAAATAACCATTTTACTATCTAAAAAGTGATTAAAATAACGTGACCCCCCTTGTTACACACACACACTTCGAGTGTGACATAAAACATGAAACTCTCGCTCTCTCACTCTCTCCCTCTCGGTATATCTTTCTTGCTCTCTCCCTATTTGTCTCTCTATCTCGCTCTCGGTCTCCCTCTCCATCTACACATGAACCCCTCTCCCCCTCAAGTTACGAATGTGTGCTAGTTTCACCTTAATACCTTTTAAAACTTTCAAGAGATCAATAAAACATTTTTTAAAAACTACAAAATTGTCTTAAGCACACCTAGAAGATAGGAAATGGCTAACCATAACTCCAAAGTACGTTCATAAATCACAGAACACACGAAATCCATCAAAACACACATATTATGAAGCCACACAATCAAAGTAAATTCCTAAATCCACTGAAACACACATATTTGAATGTGGCTATCATAGCTACAGGATAGCCACACAACCAAAGTACACTCCTAAAATCCACTAAAACGCACATTTTTTAATGTGACTACCATAACTGCAGGATAGCCACACAACCAAAGTATAATCCTAAATCCATTAAAACACACATTTGAATGTGGCTACCATAATTGCAGGATAGCCACACAACCAAAGTACAATCCTAAATCTACTAAAACACACATTTGAATGTGGCTACCATAACTGCAGGATAGCCACACAAGCAAAGAACAATCCTAAATCCACTAAAACACACATATTTGAAGCTAGAAAGTCGTCATAACGTACCTAGTTGTTTGAAGGTCCATTTCCTTGCCTTTGTTGCGCACCTAACTGTCTTGTCATTTCAGCCAATTGATCTTAAAAACTTGCAAATTGTGACCTTAACATAGCATTTTCCTCCTGTAAGGTAGTCACCACCACCTCAAGCTTTTCATACTTAGTCCCATTATCTTCCTCAAACTATGAGGAAGATGCACCTCTAGCTAAATTAGGTTTTGGGTTCCATCCAAGACCTTTAGTGTAGCCTGATTGTTTCCCCAAAACCTGTTCACAAATAACTGCCTCTAGTGTTGGTTCAAGTCCATCTTGTAATGATAGTCTGATCTGCTCTTGCATTGCCAACTATATTTATAATGGTATTGGAGGTTATATACATATATGTTATAAATATATAAGGGTTAATATAAAATTGCGCATGTATAATACAATATAACTTGCTTCTTTGGCAGCATCGTTTACCCACCCATCCTTCTCTGAGAAATGACTATTGTGAAATAATTCCACTTGGCCAATCTTTTCACCTTTACTAATTGTCTATAATTCAATTAAAAAAAAAAAAAACTTAGAGTTTAGATTTACTAGAAAAGTAAAAAAATAGTAATGAATGTGAATCATACCAATTCATTTTACACTTGAAGAAAGGATTTTGACCCACAACAATGGTTAAAATTGAGACCTTTTCTACTCTTCTTGTTCTTCTCCCTCTTTTCCTATATAAATTTATAAGTTATGAGTACAATTAATTTGTGTAAACCATATGTATAATAAATGCATAACTTTTACCTGCCATTCAGAAGTCTCCCATCGATCACAAAGAATCTCCCAATCTTCTTTATTAGCTATCCTTTCTGGTGGATTTTCACGAGCAATCAGAGGATTCTCAAACTTACAGTAGTGTTTATGCAATTCTGATCTATATTCTTTGAATGAATTTTGTATTTGTCGATTTATGAACTTATTGACAACCCCCTTTGATAGGTCCACATCAAAATGTGTCTATATATTCAAGAAAAGTTATGGTAAGTACACACATATGAGATTAAGACAACAATAACATAAAACTTACCAATAAACGATCCTTTATAGAGGCGATGGTATCGCTCGGTACATCTTTCCACTTAGAACAGCGCACTAAAATTGTGTCCCGGGTCGCGGTCCCAATGGCATTGCTAAACTTCGTAGCGAAGATGCTTATTGGTTTTCCAACATTCTCATCAGTGGTAATTGGGATCCGCCCATGACGTTGCACATATGAATCCAAATTAATATTTCGACTATGTCTTCGCCCACGCTTCCTTTTTGATCTTGTAACAAGAACAACAAATATGCTACTTCAATTAGGCGATGGTATCGCTCGGTACATCTTTCCACTTAGAACAGCGCACTAAAATTGTGTCCCGGGTCGCGGTCCCAATGGCATTGCTAAACTTCGTAGCGAAGATGCTTATTGGTTTTCCAACATTCTCATCAGTGGTAATTGGGATCCGCCCATCACGTTGCACATATGAATCCAAATTAATATTTCGACTGTGTCCTCGCTCACGCTTCCTTTTTGATCTTGTAACAAGAACAACAAATATGCTACTTCAATTATATGTTACAATCATATTCAGATGTACAACTACAACCTTAGACATATTATTATCACCTGATGCAGGGGTCGCACCTGCCTCTATTGCGGGATCTGTAGCCAAATTGTTAGCTTCCCGAACTAATTCATCTGCTAGACGATCTTGACTTGTCCCCACCATATTCTACAATAACACTAAACATGTTTTGTATGAATGCCATCAAAACATGAAATTATTCACTATCTTGATCATCATAATCCAGATATTGATTTGAACTAGAACTCTTCTCAGTGGATGCTTCTACATCTTCGGGTCCATCATTTATATATTTGTCATCTGAATATGGTACACTTTGGTTCAATTGTTGGAGATTAACTTGATGTTCTACAATAGTAGGATCAACATCATCTCGACATAATATGGCATCTTGGATAGATTCATCAACCTCAATCCTTTCAACTACTTCCAACAACTCTAAATCGTCAGTTTCTTGTCCGTCTACTTCTGGAACATCCCAAATGGATTTATTTTGCACAATTTGCACAACTTTCCAATTATTGCCAAGTTTATCGTCGTTTATGTAAAAAACTTGTTTGGCTTGAGTAGCAAATATGAAGGGCTCGTCTATATACCAATAATGAGATGTATTTATTGACACGAACCTTAAATCATGTCGTACTTTATTTTTTCTAGGGTCTGTGTCAAACCACTTACATTTGAAAAGGATCACACATCTTCCATTGCTATATTCTAAGTCTAAGACATCAACTAGAATACCATAGTAATTCATTTCAACTCCTTCCATTTCTCCAGGCACCATGATTCCACTATTCTAAGTAGATCGTTTTTCGTCGCGATCAATACAATGAAACTGGACTCTATTGACAATGCAACCATTGTAAGATCGGACTTGACTAGAAGGACCAAGTGATATCGAGTAAAGATCATCAGATGCTTCTCCTCTTTGACGTAGTGAGTAAACCTATTATTAATGAATGATTACAAATTAAATTTTTAACTCATTATTGATGTTCAAATTTCAACTCAGAGAAGTAGACTTACATGGTCTTTAAACCAATTAGGGAATTGTGATCGGTGTTTTTGAGATAATTCGGATGTTGTGTCTGCTCGAGTATAAATCAGTCTCAAATGTTCCTTATTTATAAATATTTTTGCACAATGAAACGAAATTTTGAGATTAGAACTAATATCGAATTTGAAAACCAAAGATATTAACTAAATTTGTAGAATCCGAAACATACCTACGATGAGACGTTATCTCAGAACTGTTGTTCAATTCATACCAATGTGTCATTCGTTTCTCATTTTCAGTTAGCATCTTCACATTTGACCTTCCTAATGGTCGTACATTTTGCATGAACACCTCAAAATCTCTAGAACTTGAGCCATCTGGATTTGAGTCATCATTACATGGCTCCCTATTGAATCTTGTTTCTATTCTAGATAGATACATCGAACAAAAAGTTAAAGATTCTTTCATGATAAATCCTTCTGCTATTGAACCCTCGGGATGAGCTTTGTTTCTTACATATTGTTTCAAAGTTCGCAAGCTTCTCTCAATAGGGTACATCCAACTATACGTAACCGAACCAACGACCTTTACTTCATAAGGCAAGTGAACAGCAAGATGAACCATTACATCAAAAAAAGCTGGCGGAAAGATCTTTTCTAACTTACATAATATGAGTATAATACCTTACTGCAATCGGTCCAAATCCGTAACATATATTACTTTCGCACATAAATCACGAAAAAACTTACATAACTCCACAATAGGTGTATACACATCCTTTCGTAAGTATGCTCGAATACCAATAGGAATAAGTCGTTGAAGTAGAATATGAGAGTCGTGTGTCTTCAATCCCCATAATTTTCCATCATTCACACTAACACACCGTGATATATTTGAGACAAACCCATCAGGAAATTTAATTGATTTCAAGAACTTACAAAAGTATATGCAGCATGTGTTTTTACAAATCTAGTTCCTTCTTTTTTTAGGTGTAAGTCCTTTCGTATATTCAAATCTTCAAGGTCTAAACGGCTATTTGTTGTGTCTTTTGTTTTTCCTTCAATATTCATCAAAGTCCCAAGCAAGCTATCGCATATATTCTTTTCAATATGCATGACATCTAACTTATGTCGTAACATTAGCTAAGACCAATATGGGAGCTAAAAAAATATACTTTTTTTTTTGTCCAGTTAATGGTCCACTTTCTTTTCGTATCTTGTTTGGATGGATGCTTACTTAGTACTGGAAAGTCTATTACATTTACTTGTTCTAGGATCTTATCTCCATTCATTACAATGGGTGGAGGTCTATGTTCCACTTTACCATCATGTTGCTTACTCCTACGCCAACTGTGGTTATTTGGAAGATAACGTTGATGTCCCATAAAAGAGATTTTCCCTTTGATCTTAAATGACGATCTATCTTCTTTACAAGTGGGACATGCTTGATAACCTTTGGTACTCCATCCTAACAAGTCCCCGTATGCAGGAAAGTCATTAATGGTCTACAACAAACATACATGTAATTGAAAATACTGCCCACTCATGCAGTCATAAGTATGAACGCCAGGAATCCACAACTATTTCAACTCTTCAATCAACAGTTGTAAGTACACATCAATTTCTTTTCCAGGAGACTTTGGTCCTGGTATAAGTAAAGACATGAAAAAATTAGATTCCTTCATGCACTTCCACCGTGGCAAATTGTAAGGAACAAGAACCATAGGCCACATGCTGTACGCAGTACTCATATTCCCAAATGGATTAAAGCCATCTGAAGCTAAGGCTAATCGAACATTCCTCGGGTCTGAAGCCAATCGAGGAAACTCTCTATCAAAACATTTCCACCCTTCAGCATTAGCTGGATGTCTCAACACACCATCAGTTTCAACCCGCTTATCCTTATGCCATCGCATCTCAGTTGCAATGTGTTTTGATGAAAACAATCGCTTCGACCTCAGTATTAATGGAAAATGACGTAAAATTTTGTTTGGAATCTTCTTACTTGTTCCATCCTTCATTTTGTATCAAGACTCGCCACACACTGGACAAGTTTGACGATTAGAATATCCTTTCCAAAATAAAACGCAATCATACTTGCAAGCACGAATAGATTTGTATACTAGTCCTAAGTCACATAATTTTCTTTTGGCTTCATAAAAAGAACTAGGTATATAGGATCCAACTGAAAAGGCATCTTTCAACAGGTTTAGTAGCATATCAAATGATTTGTTACTCCAATTATTGAGAACCTTAATATGCATCAACCTTACCAAGAAGTTCAATGAGGAAAATTTTGTACAACCAGGGTACAATAGGTTACGTGCTTTATCCATCAACTCCTCAAAAATGTGTGAAGTATCACTTTGTTCATTGTTATTAGGCATTTCATCCCCAAGTTCTTCTTCATCTTCATCATATTCCATTTCTCTCATCGGTCCTTGCAGATCATTTAAAAGATCTAACAACTCATTGTCATCATTTTGAGCAATAGGTTCTTCCTTTAATCTATCATCTACTAAAGGAGCTAAAGTAGTCATGACTTTTTGAAATTGAGATAGATTTGTCCGTTCTCCATGATAAATCCATTAACTATATGAAGGGGATATTCCATTAGCAAATAAGTGTCGTTCTACTCCATCTAATGTTTGAAACATTAAATTCTGACAATTTTTACATGGTCATCTCGTTTTTCCTTCTTCATTTGCATGACACTTTGCCACTTCCATAAATCGTGCAACACCATCAATGTACTCTCTTGAGAATATATCTCTAAGTTTAATTCAATTCTTATTCATATTTGAATAAAATGGACAAATTTTAATCCTGTAGGAGCAAGGACAAAAGGTTTAAACCTAAAGATATATACTTTAACAAAAGTTACTTTCACTCTCCAATTCAAACTAAAAAACTCCTAAAAAGTGTCCAAGTGATAACTTTGACTCCCAAAACAGCCACAAAGTTCTTCCTAGAATGTGTTAAAGTTCCAATTTAAGTATTTGACTCCAAATAATAATGATACTACACATATATTGAACAATGAAAGTGATGCTACACATATATTCAATCTACACCCCTCTACACTCCCATACATAATGCAACGATCTACACATATGATCCTAGCATAACAAACCCAATACGATTGAAAGACAAAGGAAATGGAAAATAAAACGAACAATCTACACATATAACCCTAGCTCCCAATAGCAAATGACAATTTCATTGTTGAACTTCAAAAATATGGAATAGAATCATAAAAAACAACCTTCCAATAATGACAATTTCATTTCAGAACAAGAAAAATAGATAGAAAAATAAACAGAGAAAAACCCAACAATAAGCACACACACTAAACAGAATACCAAGAGTTTCCATTGTTGAACATCAAGATTAGGAGCAATAGATTTACCCAGAATGATAGGTCAGAAAACCGGCAACGATGGCTACTAGGGAGAAGACGGCAGCTTGCGAAATCAGAAGGGAGAAGGGTGGAGAGCTCGACAGTGCGGGCGGAGAATAGATTCGCCGCAGATAGCTGTTGGAAGCAGTAAACGGTGAGCGAAGAGCTGCTAGGGAGAAAGAAAATCTACCGGTTTCGCTAATGGCTTGCAAAATCGAAGAGCTGCTGTGGGGCGTCCTTCACAAAAAGAGAAGGGGAAGAGGGAAGGTGCAGGTCGCGAAAAGAAAAGGGGAAGAAGAGGGAAAAAAGGGGGAAAGGGTTTTTTTAATTCAACATTTCCCACCGCAACGATGGGTCGACATATGACCCCCAATGCGTCGGCCTAAAACATAAAAAAACCCCTATTTTCGGTCAGCTTTTGCTGATGCCTCCTTCTGTCGGCAATCATCTGACATTGCGTCGGCATATAAACTGTTGAAAAAAAAGGTGGTCTTTTGTTCTATATTGACCTTTCCTGCCGACACTCGTCGCCATATAACCCCCAATGCATCGGCCTACAACACTAAAAATAAGCCTATATTCAGTCAGCTTTGGCCGACGCCTCATTCTGTAGGTAATCATCTAACATTGCGTCGGCATATATTTGGAAAAAAAGAGGTGTTCTATATTGACCTTTCCCGCCGCAACGCTGCGTTGGCAAATGACCCCTAATGCATCGGCCTAAAACTCTAAAAAATAAGCGTATTTTCAGTCAGCTTTTGCCGATGCCTCCTTCCGTCGGCAATCATCCAACATTGCGTCTGCATATATTTGGAAAAAAAGAGGCGTTCTATAAACCTTTCCCGCCGTAAAGCTTCGTTGGCAGATGACCCCTAATTCGTCGGCCTAAAACTCTAAAAATAAGCCTATTTTCGATCAGCTTTTGCCGACGCCTTCTTCGTCAGCAATCATTTGACATTTTGTCGACATATATTTGGAAAAAAAAGCGTTATATATTGACCTTTCCCGCCGCAATGCTGCGTCAGCAGATGACCCCCAATGTGTCGGCGTAAAACTAAAAATAAGCCTATTTTCGATCTGCTTTTGCCGACGCCTCCTTCCGTCAGCAATCATCCAACATTGCGTCAACATAGAATTGGAAAAAAAGAGACGGTCTTTTATTCTATATTGACCTTTCCTACCACAACGTTGTGCCGACAGATGACCCCCCAATGCGTCGCACTAAAACACTAAAAATAAGTCTATTTTCAATCAGCTTTTGTCGATGCCGCCTTCCGTCGGCATATATTTCGAAAAAAAAGGTCGTCTTTTGTTCTATATTGACCTTTCCTGCCGCAGCGCTGCGTCGGCAGATGACTCCCAATGCATCGCACTAAAACACTAAAAATAAGCCTATTTTCGGTCAGCTTTTGCCGACGCCTCCTTTTGTCGGCAAGCATTCTACATTGCATCAGCATATATTTGGAAAAAAAGTAGTCTTTTGTTCTATATAAACCTTTCCCGACGCCACGATGCGTCGGCATATGACCCCCAATGTGTTGGCCTAAAACACTAAAATAACCCTATTTTCGGTGAGCTTTGGCCGATGCCTTCTTCTGTCGGCAATCATCCAACATTGCATCGGCATATATTAGGGAAAAAAATGTGGTCTTTTGTTCTATATTGACCTTTCCTGACGCCACAATGCGTCGGCATATGACCCATATTGCGTCGGCAGATATACAAAGAAAAAAATGTCTTCAATTGTATATTTTAGCTGACGCAATGACTTTGCGTCGCGAAAAAGGTCATTTGTGCCGACGAAAATACATGCGTCAGGAAAAAAAATGTTGGGACAGGTTAAAATTCTTGTAATGGTAGGAAAATAAAATTGTTATAGAAAGTCTTACAGATTTAAAAACATATGTAAACCAAAGGGTTTTAACATTCATGATGTACATTAAAAATTTATAATTAGTATCTTTTTTAAAGTTGATTTATAATAGCTTTTAAAATGAGGAATTTTTATGGACGACCTAAATATGGAGGCCCAAATGAAATTTGACCCATGATTCAAATTAACATGAAAATTGGTCTTTTGCTTGCAACCAATTTATCCCCAAACCGTGCATGAGGGTCACAGGCAACCACGAGTTCTCGTTTCTTCCTCTCGCTCATTATCAAAATTTTGCACTATCATTTAAAATGAATTTGTAACATCAAACGGTCACTTCTCTCTAAAACTCTCCAGTTCTTATTCCCTAATTTCACATTCTCGCTCAAACTCAAACTCTCCAGTTCCTCAATTTTTCTCGGTGCCATCGATTTAGTTCTTCATTCAGGCAACCACGGTTTAGTTTGTCGTTCTGTTCATCGCTGAAATTTTTGCACCAGTAGAACTTCATCTTGAAAGGTAACTTTGCCGAATGTAACTTCTTCGTTTTGTTTAATGCTTTCATTTTGGATGCATGCTAGGATTTAGAGTTAGAGGAAGAACTTAGAGCGACAAATTCGAGGTAGAGCGAGAAATTGGAGGAAAAACTGAGAGGAAGAAATTGGAGCAATAAATTCGAGGAATAACTCAAGGTAGAACAAAGAACGAGGAAGAAATTAAAGAAAGAACTTGTTGGAAGAAATGAGAAAGAAAGATGAAAGGAAGAATGGGAAACAGACGAGAAAAAAAAGGAGGAAAAAAAACGAGAGGAAGAAACGAGACTTTGATAGAGGCAATTTTTTTGTCTGTTTCTTTTTTTGTGCTATGTTTTGTGCTTCAAGCTATGTGATTTGTTTTTTACTTGCAGTGATTGATAGCTAACATAAAAATTAAGGTTGAGGATCGTTTTCCTAGTCAAGCTAAGAGCCTCTCATCTCATATTGGGATTGCAAAAAGGATAATCAAAGAGAAGCTTACAGAGAGACAACTTTAGTTGTTTAGGAGGACTGTGTTTGGAAAATTTGTGGACATGGATATAGTTTTCAACCGTCCTTTAGTCTATCATATACTACTGAGGGAGGTGCAAAGTAATAGGGTAGATGCTATGAGCTTTGAGTTGAATGGGAAAATTGTGAACCTTTCGAAGGAGGAGTTCCTGTTGGTGACGAGGTTGTGGCGGTCACCCATTAAACTGGTTCATAATGTTGAAGTCGCCGAATCACTACAAATGAATTACTTCAATATTTTAATGGCGATGGAAGTGCACTTGACAAAATTTGAAGAGTGCTATAAGGAGTTAATGTATGAAAACAACTTGGACATTATGAAGGTTAGTTTTGTATATTATTATGAGTTGGGTTGATTAAGTACTTATAATTTAGTATTGATAAATCATTGTTGGATGATGTGGAGGATCTCGAGTACTTCAACAACATTGACTAGGGACATATTTTATGGAAGAGAACCTTCAGTGGCCTTCAAAAGGCACTGAAAGATATGGTTGCATCGTACAAACAATGAGTCAAAACAAATAAGAACTATGTGCTAAAGTACAATCTACCAGGATTACCCTATGCGTTCTAAGTAACGATGAAGTTAAGTTCAACATTTTCGTACTTCTATGAATACATTATTCACACAATTGCTCTTTTTCGAATAATTGTAGGTTTGGGCATATGAGACAATATCCACAATAGCCAAGAGAGCTGCAGTATGACTTCATGAAAATACGGTGCGCCAATGTCTAAGGTGGCATGCGACCATTCATTGACAAACAAGGTATTACAGAGGGATGTCTTCAACTCTCCCACGGTATATAATTTGTTTGTCATTATCTGTTTCTACTATTTTAGATGTCTTCTATGTTTAACTTTAAGTTTAAATTGTTTGTAATGTAGGTGATGATCATCTCCAGGCTTACAATGTCCAATGTAGAGAGGCAATATCGAGACACTCCAATTGACCAACGGGTCATATATGTAAAGACCCAAAATGAAGAGATGATACCTTCAACATCATGGGCTCAGAAAGCTTAGGGAGATCGAAAAGCTCAAAAGGTGAAGGGTTGCTCGAGGAGGACCATATAGAGCAAGAAGTGCCCCTTGAGGAGCCAACATCCTTCCACTTTGAGGATGAGGTGCCCCTCGAGGAGGTGACCTATACACATGGCGAGGAGGGGGCCATTACTAAGGGAGATACATGTTCTCATGCTCTAGAACTTGTTGCCAGCACATGGAGAAAAATGATTCGAGGGCAAAACTATGTGCAATTGTTTGATGAGTGTGTCTCGAAACTTGAGACGACATTGGAGGAGGTGAAGTCTGATTTGGGAGATGTGAAGATGCAACTGCGGATGATCACTGAGTTATTGTAGTCTTTGTGTCAGGTATGTATATATTATTTGACGAGAAAGTTTTCTTCAATGTTTGCATTGTACTAACAAAGTGGTTTTCTTGTGTAGAAGACTGCAATGCACAATCACCACGATCACATCAATGATGATAGTCAGAATGACGATGATCACGGTCATCATGAGGAGGATCCTACAACCACACCCACCACCGAGCCTACCACCAAGCCCACCACCAAGCCCACCGTCAATCCTTACTACCAAGATTTCTACCATTACTACCGAGCTTCCCACCACCACCACCACTACCGAGCTTTCTACTACTACTACTAATCTCACCACCACCCATGATCTACCTATCACCACCACCGAGTTACCTATCATGACCATAGAGCCTATCATCACCACCACCATTACTACCGCTGATCCTACCATTATAGTACTCAATCATCTCGAGCTACTCCCACTTCCACCTCTAGTAAAAAGATTGAAGGTCAATAGTGAGAATAATGCATCGCAACTGAAGAAGCTGATGATTACTGATGGACCCAAGCTGTGACACATCCCACCCCCATCTAAAAAATTAAAGGTAAATAAGGAGAAAAAGACAGATGAAGTGAAAAAACCGAGGTGAACGAGTAGGCTGAGGAAGGAATCTCAACCATATCTTCCATAGAAGTGAAGAAGTCAAAGGGCTTAGTGGCTCGAGAAAAAGAGTTGGCTATGAAGTACCCCGATCCAGGTGCTTGTCCACTAGGAAAGGAAGATCGAGTGAGGTACGATCCTACCCATCTTGTGCCAAAGAATGTTTTCAATGATTTTATGCAATGAATGGCAAGCGTTGTTGAGCAGGTGTACATTCCTACATCGGGGTTGTTATTCAGTACCAACAAAACCACTCAAGAATTGTACCGTGAGTTCACAAGAGAAAATGAATGGGTCGAGTGCGATGTAAGTGTTATCTCGATAATATTGAAGCTAGTCTATAATCTATATCTCGAGCTGACCTTGAGTCTATTGTGCAGGTTCTAGAGAGCTTGTTCATGTTCCTAAGGAGGAAGTTTATTGCACGACCCTGAGATATGTGCACATAAGTTCCACGACTTTCTCACCTAGTTTATTGGTATGTTTATAGAATTTTAATTTAAGTTTAAGTTGCTTCATCTCACCCAAGTTACTAACTCTATCTCTCATTAATTAATATAGTGCCATATGAACTTCTTCACACTCGAGAGCTTGTTTAAAGCAATATACGAAAAGACGAAAGAAGAAGTGGCGAATGTATGGGTGAAACAAGAAAATCTCTTTGAGATTGTGCTAAGGTTGGAGCCGAATCACGAACAAGGATGGGCAGACGTAGATTACGTGTACAATGCAATCAATGTCCGTGAACATTGGATCCTCGTAGTGATTGACATCAATAGAGGTCAGATATTGCTTTATGACTCCAGACCATCATACATCTTAATGTCAGACATTGCACTGATTTTGTTGCCTCTAACATACACATTACTGTTGTTGGCCTATTTTTGCAAGATTGATCAAACGAAGCGCGAACTCAATCCTAGCCCTTGGCTACTTCTCCGTGCATCATGTGGAAACATACAAGCAAACAATTCATTAGACCGTGGTATCTTCTATCTAAAATTTTTTTAGCATATGGTGACGGGATCCTCCATAATGAATGTATTGGTTCAGGAGAAGATAGCAGAATTTAGGATGCAACTTGGTTGCGAACTCTGCTCCAATACTTTCTTTGACTAGATTTTTTTTTTTTTTTTTTTTTTTGTTGAGTTTTGTCATCATTTTATGTAGTATGTAAGTTCTCCGTGTAAATTATATTATTGGAATAAAATGAAAGTTCATAATACACTGTTCAAAGCATACACTATATATTTTATTTATAGTTTTCAAAATAAACGAGAAATTGGATGAAGAAACGAGAAGAAGAAACAAGATTTTAACAGAATTTAACAGACTAAAGTTTGAGCCCTCTGTGACTTTTTTCGTAAAGTTCCAATGTCCAACTTTACGGGAAAAGTGACAGAGAGCTAAATTGATATCTCTTGTTCTTGTAGTTCTCACAAATGATCATGCTTCTGTTTGTCTCGTAGAAGGACCACACTTTACTACTGCCTCTGTCAGTTGTGAGGCCTCCATTTGTCGAGGGATGTTTCCAACGAAATGCCCAAACTTATTGCATATAATTGGATTATGTTGAGGTACGTTCAACACAGAAGGGCCACCCACTCTAGTGCATGTTCTTGGATATGTATTAGCATGGGGTGAGGTACTCCTAACAGTATCATCATTAATAGAAGAACCACCCACTCTAGTGCATGTAGTTGAATATTGAGTGTGATGGGGTGATGGACTCTTAACAATAGCATCGCCAATGGTTTCAGTACGTCCTCTTTTCTGGCCTAAATAATGTTCCTTACCTATCCATGAGTTCAAGTTGTCGTTTTCCATAGAGACTATAGATGAAAAAAATATATGGTTCATGTTCT
The DNA here is from genome assembly GCA_031780015.1 of Citrullus colocynthis. Classification (NCBI taxonomy): domain Eukaryota; kingdom Viridiplantae; phylum Streptophyta; class Magnoliopsida; order Cucurbitales; family Cucurbitaceae; genus Citrullus; species Citrullus colocynthis. The sequence continues at coordinate 10,129,386 of QLSR01000005.1, read as the reverse complement.
GCAAATGTCCCTCCAAATGTTTGCTCTTGATTCATCTTTTCAAAACCAACAAATATTGGAGGTCTGTTATGATCCATTTCTGAGAGTAGAAATTTAACATCCCTATCATCCATGATGCAAATTGAAGGACATTTACAATCTAACTTGTATTTCACCCTCATTATGATATTAAACTCTGAAGAACTGACATTTGAAAGTTCGTATAATGTAGCACTCAGTTGGCTATAATTCAATGTGCTTGGTACCATGATACTCTTTGTACGACCTCCCTTGTAGCATTCTTTCTTTGGCATACACTACCATACCGGATGAAAAACTACTTCTCTTCCATACTTTGCTACTCTGTACATAAAAATTGGAGCATGATAAAAAAAAAATTACAAATTTTGATTTTGTAAAACTCTCACTCTCGGTTCTTCTTCTTGTTTCTGTCTCCTGCTTTCTTTCTTCTCTTGTTTACACAATCACTCTAATTTCTCTCCCTTCACTTTCTTCCTCTTATGTTTTTTTCTCGCTCGACTTTATTCCTCTCATTTATTCCTCTCACCTATATTTTTATCACTTTGGACATCGTTTTTTGTCTCTCATTACATAGTAAATAATAAATGAAGAAAAGACTTAACATTCACTTACTTCGCGTAGGTAATGAAATGTATATGATGATTCAACAACCTCTAAAGCATTAGAAGATGGGTTGTCCATAGCCAACAAATTCGGTCGAACGGATTTCTTCCACATTTTATGCTTTATTTAAAATAGTGTAGACTTAGATTGGGAAACACTGCTCCTTAGTTTGATTTAAAAGAATTAGAGTTTTTTGCATTTTTTAGCAAATTTGTACAGAGACATTAATTAGCAGCAGAAAGTAAAATGTGCGCGAAATTTTGATAACGAGCGAGAGTAAGAAACGAGATGAAGAAAGTCGAGCGAGCGGAAGAAACTAGAACTCGTGGTTGCCTACGACTCTCGCGTGCGTTTCGGGGATAAATTGGTAATTTCACACGCGACTGACACAAGCAAAAGGCCAGTTTTCATGTGAATTTGAATCATGGGCCAAATTTCATTTGGGCCTCCATATCTGGGTCATCTGTACAAATTCTCCCTTTTAAAATTGTTGATATCCGTGCACATATCTATTCAATCTGCTCCCTCCTTCCGTTGTTGGTTTTAAACTAAGCTGGAAGAGAACTTGCATTGGTATTAGTATGGTGTTGTGTTGAGTTCACTCTAATTCCTAAGTTAGTACACGAAATGTTCAATTCGGCTAGGTAAAAGAGAAATTGCTTACCACTTAAAGTGGTAGAGTGAGACTATTTATAGAACCTGTTGATGCCAAATTTTGGCCAAGGGACAATGCACCTGACCTCCATGTGACGACAATAGTCAGAAGAGTTTTCTGCAATTTCCCACTAATGCAGTGATGAACAAAATTGAATACAATCTGACTACTCTCTTTAATGAGCTCTACACATTTAAGTCTTTCATGAAAACAAAGGGATGTGAAGGGGAAATAAATTTTATTTCTAAAACATTCCAGAGAGGATCATCCTCAGGAATGAAGTCTGGACCTTCTACCTCAAAGAATAAAAGTAGGAAAAAGAAGGGAAAAGGGAAAGAAAAAGCTACTATAAATAAAAAAAAGTCAGAAAAAAGTTGCAGAAAAAGGGAAATGTCTCCACTGCAATGAAGACGGGCAGTGGAAAAGAAACTATCCGAAGTACCTTACTAAGAAAAAAAGCTGAGAAAGAAAAATAAGGTAAATATGATTTACTGGTTCTTGAAACATGTTTCGTAAAGAATGATAACTCGACTTGGATATTAGATTTGGGGGCAACTAATCATGTTTGTTCTTATATTTAGGAAACTAGTTCTTGGAAACAGTTTCAAGAAGGCGAGATAACTCTCAAGGTTGGATCAGGGGAGATCATCTTAGCCAAAGCAGTGCGAGATTTAAAGTTGTTTTTTTAAAGATAGATACATTTTATTGAAAAGTGTACTTTATGTTCCTAATATTAGTAGGAATTTGATATATGTCTCTTGTTTGTTAGAATAATTGTACAAAGTATCTTTTGGTGTAGATGAAGTGTTCATTAGCAAATGAAATATTCATATTTGTTCTGCAAATTTAGAACACAACTTATATAAGTTAAATCAACTAAAGCAAAAGCTATTTCAAATATTTAGTTGTTTAAAATAGCTGAAACTCAAAATAAAAGGCAAAAAGTTTTTCCTAATACCTATCTTTGGCATTTAAGACTTGACCACATTAATCTCAATAGAATTGGGAGGTTGGTTAAAAGTGGACTCCTAAATCAGTTAGAAGACAACTCTTTACCTCCATGTGAGTCTTGTCTTGAGGGTAAAATGACCAAAAGATTTTTTTCTGAAAAAGGTCTTAGAGCCAAAGAACCTTTAGAATTAATGCATTCGAATCTTTGTGGTCTTATGAATGTCAAGGCATGGGGGTAGAAATATTTCATTAGTTTCATTGATGATTATTCTAGGTATGACTATATTTACCTAATGCATCATAAGTCTGAAGCCCTTGAAAAGTTTAAAAAGTATAATGCTGAGATTGAGAACCTATTAGGAAAAATGATTAAAGTACTTCGATCAGATCAAGGTGGAGAGTATATGGACTTGAGATTTTCGGATTATCTGATAGAACAAGAAATTTAGTCTCAACTCACTGCACCTGGTACACCTTAACATAATGGTGTATCAGAAAGGATAAATAGAACCCTGTTAGACATGATCATTCAATGATGAGCTATGCTTAATTGCCTGCTTCGTTTTTGGAATATGCAGTAGAGATTGTTGTATATATTTTGAACATGGTTCCTTCTAAAAGTGTTTCAGAAATACCATACAAATTATGGAGAGGGTGTAAAAGTAGTTTACATCATTTCAAGATTTGGGATGCACGACACGTGTTAGTGCAAAATCCAAAAAAATTAGAACGTCGTTCAAAATTGTGCCTATTTGTAGGATATCTCAAAGAAAAGAAAGGTGGTTTGTTTTATGATCCTCAAGAAAACAAAGTGCTTGTATCAACAAACACTTTATCTTTAGAGGAAGACCACATAAGGGATCATCAACCTCGCAACAAACTAGTATTAAGTGAAATTTCCAAAGAAGCTACAGATAAGTTAACAAGAGTTGTTGATCAAGCTAGTTTTTCCACAAGAGTTGTTGATAGAACAAACTCTTCTGGTCAGTCACATCCTTCTCAAGAGTTGAGAATGTCTCGGCGTAGTGGGAGGATTATTCATCAGCCTGACCGTTACATGGGTTTAATGAAAATCCAAGTCGTCATACTTGATGATGGCATAGAGGATCTATTGACCTATAAACAAGCAATGAATGATGTAAACCGAGACTAGTGGATCAAAGCTATGGACCTCGAAATGGAGTCTATGTACTTCAATTCAATCTGAGAACTTGTAGATCAGCCAGATGGGGTAAAACCTATTGTCAAATGGATGTCAAGACAACTTTTCTGAATAACTATATTGAAGAGACTATCTATATGACTCAACTAGAGGAGTTTATTGAATAGGGTCAAGAACAAAAGGTTTGCAAGTTTAAACGATTCATTTATGGGTTAAAACAAGCATCTTGATGCTGCGATAAAAGCTTATAGCTTTGAACAAAATGTTGATGAGCCTTGCATAAGAAAATTATTAACATCACTGTAGCTTTTCTAGTGTTGTATGTCAACGATATCCTTCTCATTGGAAATGAGGTAGGATTCTTGACTAATGTTAAGCAATGGCTAGCAACCTAATTCCAAATGAAAGATTTAGGAGAGGTTCAATATGTTCTTAGAATCCAAATCATTTGAAATCACAAGAATAGAACGTTAGCCTTGTCTCGAGCATCATATATTGACAAAATGTTGTCTAGATATAAGATGCAAAATTCCAAGAGAGGTCTGCTAACATTCAAGCATGGAATTCATTTGTCAAAGGATCAATGTCCAAAGACACCTTAAGAAGTTAAGGATATGAGACGCATTCCCTATGCATCAGCCGTCAAAAGTCTGATGTGCTATGTTGTGTACATGACCTGACATATGCTATACAGTGAGATAGTCAGTAGGTATCAGTCCAATCTAGGATATGATCATTGGACTGCTATTAAAAATATCCTCAAATATCTAAGGAGAACGAGGTATTATATGCTCGTGTATGATACTAAGGATATGATCTGATCCTTACAAGATACACTGACTCTGATTTTCAGACTGATAAAGATTCAAATAAATTTACATCGGGATCAGTGTTCACTTTAAATGGAGGAGAAATAGTTTGGAAGAGTATTAAATAAGGTCGTAATGCTGACTCCACAATAGACGCCGACTACGTAGCTACATGTGAAGCAGCAAAGGAAGCAATATGACTTAAAAAGTTCTTAATAGATTTGGAAATTGTTCTAGATATGCATCTGTCTATCACTCTCTATTATGATAACAGTGGCGCAATTGCAAATTCTAAAGAACCCAGAAGCCATTAATGCAGAAAATACATTGAGCGTAAATATCATCTCATCAGGAAGATTGTGCATAAAGGAGATGTGATCGTCAAGCAGATTGTGTCAGAGCACAATATTGTTGATCCGTTTATAAAGGCCCTCATGGCTAAAGTGTTTGAGGGTCACCTAATGAGTCTAAGACTCCGAGTTGTGTAAACTAGGTCAAGAGGGAGAAAGTCATGGGTATGTGATGCCCTAGTTTATTGTATTTATATGCTTTTCTCTTTAAACTCAACATTATGTATATATTCCCACTAGAGTTTTAGTCTAAGTGGGAGTTTGTTGGGTTTTAGTCCTAAAACTTATGGTTTGTAAACTTTGAACATATTCTATTTCCAATAAAGTTGTTATTGAGGTTTATTCAGTAAAAATGTTATTAAATATGTAAATTGTGTTTAATATAACCCTAAATCCAATAAACTAAGAACCCCTGTCTATAGTTTGAATACTTAGACTTTATGTGTAGACACAAAAATTGGATCAAATTTAGGTAATAGCCATCTATAGTATAGGAATACAACTAGGTACCTTATCCTAGAGACACTATAGACACTACAAGAAATTAGGTTTTTAGCGATGAATTATTAGCGACTATTCTAAATTAGTTGCACATTTAGCAATGCTTTTGTATTTTCGTCGCTATTGTTGCGACGAAATGAAAACAAGTCGCGTAGTTGCGACTAAATGGGTCTTCGTCACAAACCAGGTGTGCGATAATCAACAATTACGTCGCATCTAGCAACGAAAAAACATGAAGAGTCCAAGAGCTAGAGCGAGAGTGAGAGAGATTGTAAGAGTGATTGTAAGTGAGGAAAGGAAGCGAGAGGGAGATCCCCAATATGGCTCATTTGGAATTTTTCCATTTATTGGGTGGGAGAATTGTTGTTTATTTACGGTTTGTGACTAATGGTTTTTAGTCGCAAAAGGGCTTTTGCGAAGAAATGTATTTTAGTCGCAAATAGGGTTTCATTTTGTATCCAGATACGAACCATTTTGTATTTGATACAAATGATGTGATCCTATATCGTTCATGTAAAGACATGAGAGTGAGGGCATCCTATGCAATGATTTTGCATAAGACCGGACCATGAAATAATCACTTTTACTTTATAACCTCGTTTACTGTTAATATTGATTATTTCAAAATGATGACCTAGGTAACTCAATCTTAATCTTGAGCTAACTATGAACTCTTGTTTATTTGGGACTATTCTTTAATTTGTATGGGTGAGAGTAGTTTGAGTTCGCTGACTCAATAAGCCTTTTATTTTAGAGATAAGACCAGGTAGATAGCTAGGGACATAATTTTGTGAGATGAAATTCACTACTACCTAATTCAAGGTTAGTAGAGAAGTTGTTCCCTTAAGTACTAACTCTGAATCTTGGACAAGGGGCCCCACCCTCTCATTGGCTTGAGAGGAACTCAGTTTGATGATTGGGCTACAAACTAATGGTTCATTAGAGGATTGGAGGGACTTAAGGAACAAGATGTAATTACAGGGCTAAAACGATAGTTTTGACCTAACTATAATTATGAACAACTTGTGAAGGATCGCCTTACTAATCATGGTCATATCGAGTGGACAGAAATATATCTACAGTGAGAGTACACCTACTGGGCTATAGTGGAATGTCTCAATAGTTAATTAATGTTAATTATCTCGGTTAACGAGTTTAGCCTATTAATTTTGGATCGTTGGAGCTCATGATTTATACGTCCATTAGGTCCTCTTGTTAGCTCATGGACTAAATCTTAGAACAATGTGATGAGAGAATTTGAAAACGTTCAAATTCATTTTAGGGAGTAAGTATTACATTTTGTTTGTTTAATTATGAATTTAAAAAAATGGAGAGTTGAAAATATTTAAATATGATTTAAATATTGATTGAGTGAATAGAGATTCATTGGATTAGAAAAGTCGGGATTGGTGAAAATTATTATTAATTTAATATTTAATATTAATATAATATAATTAATTAAAATATCTTAATTAATTTAAAATTAAATTATTTGAATTAATTTTATTTTAATATTAAATTAATATAATTATTAAATAAAATTTTTAATTAATTATTTTAAATAAATTAAAAAAATCATTTATGAAATGATTTTTAGAAATTCAATTTTTAATGAATTTTAGAAATTCATTTGAAAATAGAATTTGGGTTTTTTAAATGGGATGAAGGAGGAGGTGTATTCACTTCAATCCCATATGAAATCTTATCATTTTCCACTCAATTAATCACCTAGTTGGTGTTAAATTGAGGTGAATTTAGTTTGCATGTTATCTTCTTTAAATAAGAGTTGATTAACATCAAATTTGATGATGAATTGCTGAGATTTTTCACAAAATTTGTTCTCTAAAACTTTCAACTCAAAACTTTCTCCAACTCCATTTTGCTCCAAATTTGGTGCCATTTTGATCCCACAATTCGTTTTAAGGCCATAGAATAACAAGAAAGTCTCTTGTGGTTGTCCATGAAATGTTTGCGATCACAATCAACAAGAAAATTGCTTCAATTTTGAGCTACAACAAGTAAAGTAATCAATACTTTGTTTTTTGGTATTTAAAACAAGTATGTTTAATCTTTAAAATTGATGTAGTTAGAGTGCTTTAGATTCGAATTGCTTCCGTATGTGTGTTTCTAACTCTTTCATGTTTATTGTCCAATTTAATGAAATATAAGGCTGTGATTGCGTGAATTAAGACATGGAAGTATGAACTAAACCCCATAAAAAACAAATTTAAAACAAAGATAATATGATTTGAAATTTAAAAATAAGAATAACTAATTAAAAAATGAGATGTAATATTAAATTTTATGTTTAAAACAAATCTATAATTGGGATAATGATAAAAATAATTTTAAAACTATCTATTTTAGGATATAATAGTCTATCATGATCTATCACGATATATTGCACAGTGAAATTTTGCTATATTTCTAAATATTTTGGTTCATTTTGCTATATTTGAAAAGAGCCCATATATATTTGATAAATTATTTACAGTTTAATTAAGAAAGTTGTCAGATCGTCAGTAACGAAAATTAATATAATTTAAGATTTAAATTTCAAAACAACTTTTGAAGATAGAAATCTATGAAGTTTGAGAATTCAAAACAACCTTCAAAGATAGAAGATAGTTGAGACTCTCATTTGGATTATTTTCAAATTAAATCACAAATTTATGGCAAATTGCAGGGAAAGAGACACTCGATTAATGTTGAAAATTTGAAAGGATATCAATAGAGCCCGCATCATATATCCGATAAATTAATTACAGTATAATTAAGAAAGCTGCTAGATTAATTACAGTGGTATTAAAAAGGCTGATGAGGGCATTTTAGGATTAACATAAATGTGACTCACATGTTATACACAAATTTTGTCATATTTCAAAACAATTATTTGTTTTGCTATTTTTACAAATGAAAGTGTAATTAGTGTTATATGACTGAATAGCCCCACAATTTAATTTGTAAGAAAATGATTTAGGAGGACGAGTTAGATGTTTGAGATTAAATTTAAAATAACGTGAATTGAATTAAAACTAAATTCAACAACAAAAGTTAAATAAATGCCACATGAAACATATATATTATTGGCACATAGATTTTGCATGCGTTCGTCGGTGCAGATCCTTGCAGGTTTGACCTCCAACCCATTTCTCTTGGTTAGTCTTGCATTCGAAGCCGACCTATATGAGAGATCATTGCAATGGTATAGTACCAAGCTTACACCATACTCCAATGTCTAAGTATAGAGAATCTATAGTTCAACTAATTACACAAATGAAATGTTATGGCTCTCTTTTGGAAACTTTTTACCTTCTCCTATAGAGTGGTCTAATGAGGCTATTTTTAATATCTTTCCTCTATCAGGCATTTGTCTTTATGTATAACTCTAGCGATGTTAGAGTGGTTTACACAATCAAAGTTGCAAAATGCTATGGTAGTTTACACGGTCAAAGTTGCAGAATGCTATACACTCGATTATTTTTCCATTGGTATATATTCATCGGTTTGGTTAGTCAACCTAGAACTCTATTTGGCAAATAAAAAAATTTTTTTTTGAGAGAAAATAGATAAAATTACTCATAAAAAGAAAAAAGAATAAATAACCTACCAAACAAATTAATATTTTGTTGACCTATCTTTCCATCATAAGGATATTTGCCCGCGTGTCATATTAAAATAAAGGGACACTAATGTTTTTTTTTTTTTTTTTTTTTTTT
>QLSR01000005.1:10105197-10120476 GCA_031780015.1 Citrullus colocynthis | reverse complement strand
TAATTTTTTTTTTTTTTTTTTTTTTTTTGATAAAAGGACATTATTTTCTATTTGGACTTTGAAATTTGGATTCTAAAATGTCCTTTTAATTTAATTATATATATAAAAAAAAAAAAATCCTTTTAAGTTGGATTTTGATTCTTCATTCTTTTCTTTGACTCGACCCCACTCTCCTACAAATCCGTAGCCAAACAGCCCCTTAAAAAGGGAATAACTTCGCGTTAAACGACGACGTATCTGGTGCTTGATGTGACTACTTTTCTCCCCCCGAAAAAAAAAAGAAAAATTAAAATTAAATTTCCTAATTAGCGAAAATAGATATAAATAAAATAAATTTTGTGCAGTACCGCCATTGATATATATATATAAGAAGCTCACAGAGAGCTTGTTCTTCGTCATCTCTGAATCTTCTCTCAAATTTTGTCTTGGAGGGCGTAACCCTAGCGAGCTCTTGCTCCTCCTTTTTGGTTGAAACAGAGATGGCTTCTATGGCTGCGTTGACTCTGCCATCTTCTTCTTCTTCTTCTTCTTCTTCGTTGTCGTTGTCGTCCCTGCTCTCTGTTGGCTCTCTCGACCATGGTGCTTTTGTTTCGAATGAGTCTCGCATTCGAATGTGTTCCAATGGCGGAGTTGTATGCTTCCTCTTCCTTTGACTTTGTGTGTTATTTGTATTGAAGATGCGTTTAATTGTTTTTGTTTGTTGTGGTGGTTCCGGCTTTCTGAATTCGAGATGCAATGCCGATGATTCGTAACGTTTTGCTGTTTTTTTTTTTTTTTTTGTTCTTTTTGGAACTTTGAATTCTGTTGGTTGGTTTTTGTTCACGAGAGGATTTGATGTGCTTTCGGGGGAAGGAAGGGAATTTTGTGTACAAGATAAATGGAAAAAAGAGAGATAAAGCAGTTTTAAGTGTTGAATGTACTGTTGTTTCGTGTTTGAAGATTAATGCTAGAGGGGGAAGTTTTGGGTTTTTTTTTTTTTTTTTTTTTCTTCCCTTCCTTCGTTGTTCTAATAATTGTGCTGCTATAACTTTTCTGACCACATAAATATTTTGTTGCTGGTAAAAGTTGTCACTATCAAGGTTCTATCGCATTTGTTATATTTTATTTTAACTTAATTTTTTGCCAGAGATGTGATCTGTCCGAGTCTTTGAAGCACGTGAATGGGAAACCAACAATTCCAATTGTTACTGAACGGACGCTACCCAAGTTCTTAGAGTCAGCTCGCATGGAGAAAAGAGTTAATAGAAGTAGTACGCGATTGAAATTGTTTTCTGGCTCTGCAAATCGTTTACTTTCACAGGTTAACCTCTTCTATTGGACTCATGAAACGCCTTTTAGTTTTTATCCTACAGTGGAATGAAACTTTTACTTGTATGTAAACTTTTCACATGACTGTTTAGCAATCACCATCAAGGTGGCATGATATGTGGTGGTGTTTTTTTTTCTTGATAGTTTAGTCTGATTATTGTTCTCTTCTAGCCTTTGGGTGGGGAGGGGGTTTGAAGGTTTTAATGATGATGTTTGGTCAACGGCAGATCAGCCTACACATCTTGTTGGTTTAGTCGAAGTGAAATTTTCTTGCTATCATCTAATCAAATGACTTTATTTTCCTTATAACTTCTTTTGCAATATTTTGACTTTCATTCTATATTTCAATTGTTTTAACTTTTACTCTTTAATAGTTTTGGCCATCAAGGTGTTCACATTGAAAAGTACCCCAAGCAGCATGCAAATATAAATCTTTCTTTCCCTCAGGAGACTGATCTTTTGTTTGCTAAATTTGAGTTATTTACTCCTCAGGAAATTGCCTGTTACATGGGGCTGGAACTTGGAAAGATTAACATAAAGCGGTTTGCTGATGGTGAAATATATGTTCAATTGCAAGAAAGTGTTAGGGGATGTGATGTATTCCTAGTACAGCCCACCTGTCCCCCAGCTAATGAGAATCTTATGGAGCTTTTAATTATGATAGATGCTTGTAGGAGAGCCTCAGCCAAAAATATTACCGCTGTGATTCCATATTTTGGATATGCTAGAGCCGACAGGAAGGTAATATTTTCAGTTGCATATTTTTACAAGTCACGTTAGAATATGTGCTAGAAAGTGCTAATTCTTAAATGAACGAGGAATCTGAGTTTAATGTGCTGATTTTATTAAGTTTGAATAGAATAAATGTATTGAGCAGAAATTCTTTACATTGGGTTGATTAAATGAAGTGCTCTTGGACGGTAGTGGTTTCACTATTTGCTGTCTAACAATCTGTTTAAATCTTCCATCAGACTCAAGGGCGCGAATCCATTGCTGCAAAGCTTGTTGCCAACATCATTACTGAAGCTGGTGCAAATCGTGTTCTTGCTTGTGATCTTCACTCTGGACAATCCATGGGTTACTTTGATATTCCTGTGGATCATGTAAATTGTCATGTAGGTTCATTCAATTTTTTTTCTTCTTTTTCCTACTAGTTGGAAATATTAGATCTTTACTGAATTTTGTATTGTTTGCTAAATTGCCATCTACTTTACAGCCCGTGATTCTTGACTATCTTGCCAGCAAGAGGATTTGTTCAAGTGATTTGGTAGTGGTTTCTCCTGATGTTGGAGGAGTTGCCAGAGCACGTGCGTTTGCTAAAAAACTGTCTGATGCACCTTTAGCAATAGTGGATAAGAGGCGCCATGGTCACAATGTTGCTGAGGTAATTTTGCATTATACTCTGTGGCTGTAATATCTTGTTGGTGTAAGGTTTTCTCTCTCGAACTCAGGTAATATCCAGCAAATCTATTTGTACTGAAATCCGCAATTTCTAGTTTAGAAAAAGTTGTGCCGTGGACAATTGGCCCTACAAGGAATTGATATTATGATGTTTTGTTGGGTTCATCAACAGAATTTTACTTGTTTTTTGATGATGGATGTTAGACTGCTCAGTTGAAATAGGACTCCCCCTATGTAAGGAGAATGTGTGTGAGGAAGGAGAGTGGGGAAAAAGGCGTAGTTACGACTTAGTTGTGGGTCCAAGGGGGGAGTTGTCTGGGCAGTGCGTTCATGCTTAGAGGGTGGGAATGTGAGCTGAGACCGGTATCTTTTTGGCTGATTATTTTTTGAGGATTTCTTGTGGGAGAGAGGGGAATCTCTAGAATTCTTCCTATGACATTGTACCTTGTTGATAAATAGACTCAGTTGTTATCGTTATTGATTGCATTTGAAGGTAAACAGTGACTTAGGTCATCTTACTGAAGTATATTTGTAATAACAAAAAGATGATGAAATATTCAAGTTCATTAACAAAGAAATTTGTTGACATGCTGCATTTGTTAGTTGTAACTAACCTATTGGACCAAGGCTGTATGATTTATTTAAGAAGTTGTCAATTGTAAATTGCTTATCAATCTGGATTGTTAGAGCTGTGAGTCAATATGGTATCATTGGACTGCATGCATTGTATAGCAGCACTTAAGATATGGGATGTTTGATGCAGTGGCTTTTCCCCTCTTCTAAAATTAATAGAATGCTGATGGATATAGGAATAGGTAATCTTGACTAAAGCTTTAGATTAAATTGCTTGACTAAAATCTTCATGCAATGTGTTTACAGGTAATGAACCTGATTGGTGATGTAAAAGGAAAGGTTGCAGTTATGGTTGATGACATGATTGACACAGCCGGTGAGTTAAGAAATCACATATATTACGTTCTGCTTTACCGCACTTCCCCATTGATACAATACTAAATCTTCTACCTCGCTGAATGTTCTTTATAAGAAACATGTCTTATGTAAACTATTGTGGATTGTAGGAACTATTACAAAAGGGGCTGAACTGCTACATCAAGAGGGAGCCAGAGAAGTTTATGCTTGTTGCACCCATGCTGTTTTCAGGTATATTCCCCCTTCCTCTAGATACAAAACATTCTATACTAAAACAGAAGTATATATACAAAGATATTTCTCCCTCACTAAACACCAACTGAGATTACAAAATAAAGATCTACAATCAGTTGAAATTCAAATAGTTGCGCTATCTAGAATTCTAGATTAAGAATTCAATCTGGAAGTATAATAAGAATCCAAGTTTATTCAAATGACTGATCCGGGTATTTACTTTGTATTCAAAACTATAACTTCTTAATTAATGTTTTCGTATCAACTTCCTATGTCCATTAAAACAAAAATAAATTTGTAGGTTGTGTAGATTTCAGTGTCTTGAATGTGAAATCCCATACTTAAGGAGGCATGTTTGAGAATAATTCTAAAATGGTCAAAATCACTCTTAAACATATTTTAATCATTCAAATCTAATTTTGATGGTATGGAAATTGTATTTATAAGTGTAAAATTAAATATTAAATTAACTTTGAGTAATTAGAAGAGTGTTTTGGAATAATTCTGAATATGACAAAAGTGATTTTAACAATTTCAAAATCATTCTCAAGCATGCACTTATCAAACATCCTATCAAACATGTGAAAGCTGAAAAATTCTAGAGCTGGTAACTAGAACTGGATTCTATCTCCATATTGTACAAGTATCCATAGATACTGTCTTTTTTTCCCATCTTTTTTTGAGTTCAACAACATTTGACCTCTTAGATTCGATTGTATATGCCTAAACATTTGACTTTTGGCCAATACGCAGTAGCATGTATCAATATCACTCAACAAAGTTTCTCTTTTTGCAGCCCCCCTGCCATTGAGAGGTTGTCCAGTGGCTTTTTTCAAGAGGTGATTGTTACAAACACAATTCCAGCCCCCAAAAGTCACTTCCCTCAGTTGACAGTCCTCTCAGTTGCAAACTTGATGGGCGAAACCATTTGGCGTGTTCACGACGATTGTTCAGTGAGTAGCATTTTTCAATGAAAACCGTACGGAATTACAGAACTTCAGTTTGCCACTGCTCCCTTATTTATGGAGGTTCTGTGGCCAGCTTATTTTATAATTGGCATATAGTTCCCTTTTGTGACAGAAAAAAATAGAACCTCCCTTTTATTTATAGCTTGGACCAAGTCCTTGGCTTAATGTCACATTTAGTAGAAAAGGTGAAAAGGAGAGGGAGGGTTGCCAATCTCATGGCAGATTACATATAATAGATTAGATTAGGAGGTAGTTAGCATAAATTACTGCTTTTCATCATTGGAAGGTGAGAGCATTGTGGACTACAAATCAAGGTTCTTGTCATTCAGTTTCCTTGAATGTATAAATATTTCAGTCTCATTTTCAATGTCTTAAATGAGAAGCACTTGCAATTTTGAGCCTAATTAGGTAGAATTATTTTCATTTTCTTCTTGTTTGCCATTGGTTTCACTTATATGGAATATCCTTGTGATTTATGATATGTGTTTCATTTAGCTCAAAATTGCCCCCTCCTTTCTCTCCTTTCCAAGTAGAGGCCTTTGATGGAGAAGTTGATCTATAGAAATGCAATTACTGGTGGGAATTTTATTATATATATGGGACAAACCTTGATTTCTAAGGAGCATGAACACCTTAATTTGACTAGCGTGTTTGTGTCGGACACATATTGGACACTCTGACACTTTTTGGACATGTATCATTTGTTAGTGTAACAAATATGTTAGATATGCATAGATCACTTTGAATAGTCTAAAACGACATATATATGACAATAATAATAGATTTTGAGCATAAAATACATCAAACTAATTAGTTAGCATATAAATGGATCAACCCATTCACTTCAAATTTTTATTGATATAAAAATGATATATATTTTAATAAAAGTGTTCTTGCTGCGTTCATGTCGATGTTCATGTCCTAGATTATTAAAAAAATGATGTAATGTTTGGTGCGTAGCGTGTTGTGTTTGTGTCTTAAGCTGGTTTGGAGTGTAGTTTCGGGATTTATATCATAAATTCTGTTAATCTTTTCTGCTTCTATTTAGTAGAGTGTAGGGTTGAGTGGGTTGGGTTTGGTTAGTCTTTTTTTTTTCTTTTTTCCTTTTTTTTAATGTATTTATTTATTTATTTACGTGACTTTGTTGGGCTTTTTTTACTCCTCTTTAAGTTTGTGATATTATTTAACTTTCAATTTTATTATTCATTTACCAATTAACTTGTCAATTCGTCAATCTACTTCTATATTAGGGGTGGTTATTCAAATTGCAAAAATTGAACCATTTTTTAAAACCAAACCAAACCGAAAACTCAATGAAACCAAAAAACATGGTTCGGTCTAGTTTGAAGAAACCTTGAAACCGAATTATTTGGTTCATTTGGTTTCAATTTCAAAACTTCGGGGTGGGGTTCATTACTATTGAACTTAAACAAAAAATCAATAGAGAAAATAGAGATAGAAGTTAACCACCCTGTGATGTTAGGTTGACTGTCCACATATATGAAGGGTGAATCGATATTTTCATTATGTTGTAGAAGAATTTATGACACATAAAAAATAGCAACATAAAATGTCACTAATGTAAATATAATATAAATAGTAGACATGTTAGCTTGATTAACTCATAAAATATTTATTTATTAATTTAAAGTTATTATTTGTTTTTTTTCTTTTTTGTAACTTTTCCAAAAATATCTATCGAGATCAATATTTTATCAACAGCTCTATTGACATTTTCGTGAAATTAAGACTTCAATATTTGCGCTGACATCAACATTTTAGGCTTTGGTGAGAACACAAACTAAAGTACTTGAACAATAAAATATAATAATAATGGATTAAATGTATGTTTGAGATACCTTTTCAAATGTTTAATTTAAAAAGTCATTTTGAAAGAAATACAAGTGTTTGACAAGTACTCAAAATAGATTTTGAATGTAATTACTGTCTTTATTTTAAACATTTCTTATAAAAAATTTTAAATGAAAATGAATTCTAGTCAAATGCGCCCTAAATATTTCCATACTAGTCAGAAAACAAACACAACAGTAAGATGATTATAATTTGAGGAATTTTTATTTTTTGTTTAGACGTGAGTTTTTTTGTCATAATTAAAACACAAATGTAAGGATGGAAAAAATTAATGAGAAATAATATTCTTTGAAACGCGGAGGTAATCACACCAGAAACACAAAGAAAAGTCAAGAAGGTGGCCCAATGCAAAGTAAGGTGTATATGGAATACATTTTTAAGTGTTTAATTTAAACAATAAAGGGGTGTTTGGGGAACTGTAATAGGATAGACTTAGTAATGTAATGTAATCTAAAATGAATGTTTTGATTGAGCATTTTGGGCCCGATTTGTAATACAAAAGTCATTCCGTTCTAACAGTTTTCAACCCAATCCTATTTTCCACTCTTTCCATGGTTCGCGATCTCATTATTTATTGCTCATGCATTCCAATACTCCTTCGATTCTTAGTAATCCTATTACATTCTAGCTCTCCAAACAACCCCTAATGAAAAATTGGAGAGTCTGACAACTATTCAAAATAAATTTTGAAGTGTATTTTAAACTGTTTTTATCAAAAGAGTTTAAATAAAACTGAGTTTTTTGAAAAACATTTTTTCTCAAGTCAATCCAAATAGGCCCATAATTAGTTTAACAACCGAAACATGACTTTGGAATCCAAATCTTTTCCCTTTCCAATTCAATAAATCTCTGAAATAGTCTTAATTTTTTTTAGTATAATTTTTCATTTTTTTCAAAATGCCACTTTTTTATTTTTATTTTTTTTAATAACTTTTATGTTTAGTTTATCTAGGCTTTAAAAATGTTACATTATTTTACGGATCAATTAGGAGAATATTGCATTTAAAAAATGGAACAAGAGGATACTTTTGAAACTATTTAGGTAAACAATGTATTGTTTTTTTTTTCCATTATAATGTGCATCCCTAAAAATCGCATTCAAATTTCAATGTATGTGAAATGTTGGTTTCTAAAATGTTTTAGAGGAGACTCAATGCTGAAGGACATGAGAAGGCATGTGAGTTTCCCCGAACTGAGGAACATGGAGAAGGTACTTGGGCAAACCGCCATATTCCTATGTGCACATAGAGGTTGATATTGCTGGTACGTCGAGTTTTGCTTCGCATCGATCTAGGAATGATTTCGACGTTGGGTGTGTTGAGTCTTGCTCCACCCCAACTAAGGATGTTTTCCACGTTGAGAGCGTTGAGTCTTACTCCGCCTCAACTAAGAGAAATTCTTAAAAAACGAATTGATTTCATGTATAACTATTCTGGAATGTAGTTATGTTATTTGATTAAGAAGTTGGAAAGTACGATTGTGCGGTAATGATAATTTGAATCCATGTTTTATGATATTATGGTGTACAATAATTTGGACATGCCTCTTTCGAAGTAAAAATAGTTTTACAAAATCTGTCACTCATTGGGCTTTTAGCTCACCCTTTCATATGTTTTCAATTTTTCAGGTAGCATGACAGTTCCCATTACCGATCGAAGTCGAGGTTTGTCAAGAGTTAATGGTATTGCTGTCCTAGGAAGTGTGGTTAAACGGGCGTAAGGGAAGTTAGACAATGGCGATGGCTGCTGTCCTCACACTCCGTCTCGGGCTACAGGAGGGTACTTCGGGAAGGGGTGTGACAATATTGATGTAGTGCCAATCTATACCCGACGTGTCTTAGGACCTCCAACATAGCAAGGAACACAGGGTATATTGACGTAGTGTCAATCTATACCCGACGTGCCCTACGACCTCCAGATTAGGAAGGACCACGGGGCATATTGAAGTAGTGTCAATCTATACCTGACGTATCTTAAGACCTCCAGTGTAGCAAAGAACACGGGGCATATTGACGTAGCTCCAATCTATACCCCACGTGCCCTACAACCTCCAACGTAGTAAGGAACACGATGCGTATTGACGAAGTGTCAATCTATACTCAACGTGCCATACGACCTCCAGCGTAGCAAGGAACACGGGGCGTATTGACATAGTGTCAATCTATACCTGACGTAGTGATAAGGAACACGAGGCTTATTGACGTAGTACAGCAAGGAACACGGGGCTTATTGACGTAGTGACAATCTATACCGAACATGTCCTACGACCTCTTGCGTAGCGAAGAACAACACGCCGTACCTAGATAGAGAAAAAAATACAAATGTAAGTGCATTATTGGAGGAAGTTCACAAATAAAAAATAGGAAAAAGAAAAAGAAAAATAGAAAAAAAAAAGAAACAAAAAAAGAAGAAGAAAAAGAAGAAAACATTGAAGAAAAGAAAAAAGAAAAAGAGAGAAGTGGAGCGTTTAAAAAAAATGTGTATAAAAAAGGATAAAGAAATAACAAAGAGAAAAAAAGGGGAAGGGGAAAACCCTAAATTTGTTTTTCTTCTGTAGCCAACTTCCCCCTTCTCTCTCTTCATCCTCTCTCTATCACTTCCTTTCCCTTCGACATCGGCAGCGGCAACAGCGAACATCACGAACCATTAGCAGTGGGCGGTGACGACAGCGACGAATATCACGAACCATTTAGTGGTGCGACAGCGGCATTGGCACATTCTCATGAGCTACCTTGACTCCGGTAGCAATGGTAGATGTCACAGTAGTCGAAAGAAGAAGGCGATGAAAAAAAAAATTAAAACTGAAGGAGCAGCATATAGGCTCACGGAAAAGGCAGGAGAAAAAATTAAAAAAAAAAAAAGAAAGGAAGAAGATAGTGTTTATTCCCATTGGCTAGGTGACAAAAAAAAAATGGCTTGATTGGCAGTGTGCAGTTTGAAATATACCAACTTCTTGGCTTCTATTTTCTTTAGGTTAGAGTGAGTCAAGTACTCATCTGTAATGGAAGAAGGGTGAAGATGATTACAAACAACAAAAGTAAAAAGCTTCTTTAATCAAGATTCTAAGAGATTTAAAGAGGAAAATTACCTCGTTGTGATTGAAGTTGAAGGAAAAATATTGGGCCGCCCAATTTATAGAAAGGATTTATATCCTAATTGTTTTGGATCTTCGAGCCAAACCTTTCGGAATTAATAAATTAAATTCGAATTAGATTATCTTATTGATTAACTCAAAATTGGATAGACATAAGGAAAAACCGGTATCGATTTGTTCACAATCGAACTCCTTTAAGATTAGGACATATTCCAAATTTTATCTCAAATCCTTTTTTTCCCAATTTAAAATTAAATGGAGGATAAGACCCAAATTTCTCTTAAATTACAATTTGGTGATATTCCAAATTTTAACCCAAATGCAAAGCATCCGAATTTAGGTTTCTATCCTCAAAGCCAAATTAAATTGAGGGTAAAACCTCAAATTAAAATCTCAAATTAAAATTGTCATATTCGAAAATTTACTCCAAATTCAAATTATCCAAATTTAGGGTTCTTTTCTTAAAGCCAAATTAAATTGGGGATAGAGTCTCAAATATACCTCAAGCTAAAATTTGTCTATATTCCAAATTTAATTCCAAATTTAAATTATCCAAATTTAAGGTTCTTTCCTCAAAGTCAAATTAAATTGGGGATAGAGTCTCAAATTTACCCCAAGTTAAAATTTGACATATTCCAAATTTTATCCCAATTTTATCTTAATTAAATCTAACTCCTGCACTAAATTAATAGTTCGGTTAATTTGACACATCAAATGGAGTCAAACTCAAGAACATATAACTTGTATTTTGACACCAACTTATCTTTTTTTCGACATTCACCCACTCATATACGTGCATAAATCTCAAAAGGGGCATTTGTTGAAGAAGAAATTTTGGACCAATCACAAATTGACATGTCATTTCCCAAATTAATGACAAAATTACAAATAATTGAATTTGGGACCAATTAAAAGTTGACATGTTCCCCAAATTGAAATTGAAGACATAAATTGACAAATTCCGATGATATTATAATTTGGGCTAAAATCCAATTGAGTCCTATAATAGACTTAATTCCAAAGGCCAATTAAGGCCCAAATCCAATTTGTTGTGCTAAAGAACCAGGTTCATGGGCCAACCAAGTCCAAGCCCACAAAGGCCATGAGAACTCTATAAATAGAAGAGTTCTCTTCATTTATGGGGTTTAGAAAATTCTATACTTCAGAGAACCTATACAGAATTCTCCCTACAATCAGAAGACTCCTAACTTTCGGAACTGAACCAGACTTCAAGACGGAAGTTCTTTGGAACACATATTGTCACACCCCTTCCAAGTTCCTCTCTTAACCTAGGAAAAGGTGTGAGGATAGCAGACGTCGACTCTCTTACGACATCTACTGTCAACCTGTACAATCCTCAAATCAATACCAGTCACCTGATAAACAGTTTATAATTCTCAGTCAAACATCAATCTCAAGACTCAAGATAAGCTAGCATACATTTACAGACTTTTATTCATCAGCTTAAAAGCAGCATATGATTACAGACTTCCACTCTTTAAACCTCTAGATATACAATGTGTGTCTTATGTACAAATATTTATAATGTGTTCAAACTAGTAGCAAGCCTAGACGAGATGTTGTGTAGGCTAAGCACTCTGATTTCTCTCGCTACCTAGGAAACAGAAAAACAGTGGAAAACATGAGCTAGGTTGCCCAGTGAGTGACAAGTTCAGAACATTATTCTTAGCTTTAAACCCAGCAAAAACATGCTTGCTAAACAGTAATAAGACAGCAAACATTTCATCATAAAAAACTATACAGTTTTGCATATGCCTGAAAGATTTTCCTTAGTTGAGGCAGAACGAAGCTCAACGCTACTCAACGTCGAAAATAACCTTAGTTGGAGTGGAGTAATCTCGACACACCGAACGTCAAATAACCTTAGCTGTGTGGAGTAATCTCAACACAATAGCGTCGAATATACCTCTATGTGCACATAAAAATCATAACCTGGGCTGCTCGAGTACCTTCTTAAGTCCTTCGGTATCAAGGTCCCATACTACAATATTAAGGCTACCCATATGCCTTCTCCAAGTCCTTCGTCATTGGAGACCATATTACCATTTTAAGGTTACTCATATGTCTTTTCTGTGTCCTCTGACATTGGGACCCATCTATTATCATTTTAAAAATAAAGCATGCTTTGATAATAAATAATTCACTCATAAACAAAAGTTTAAAAAATCCTCAAAAATTCAAACTATTTAACAACCAGCATGCTTTTCGTAAATTTGGCCCCGTAAACATCATGCTCATCATCCAAATCATGTAAAAACATGCCCAAAGTCATTTCAAGAAACTCATACTTAATCATACTCAAATCATGCTAGAAACTCATGTTTTAAAAATAATCAAATATACTAGACACATTAAGAGAATAAATCATTAGTAAATAAAATTTCATCACTCACTACTGGTCCCCGACTCTGAGTGGATTATAAGCTTCTTCTAGCTCTTCTCGGCCTGAAATAATTTAATTCCTTTTGTTAGATTCCTTAAGATTCACTTTAATGTATGTTAATAAATCTTTAGTATTAAATTTAGCTTACTAGCGAAACTAAGACAGACTAACGAGACCAATCAACTAGCGAGACTTGCGAGACGAGCGGACTAGAGAGACCAGCGAGACTAGTGAGCTAAGCGAGATCTGTGAGACAAATGTAGCTAGCGAGACTAGCGACACTTGTCTCGTTCCACACCTGCAATTTTGCTATCATCTTACTAGCGAGACTTGTCTCGCCTAAGCTTCACCCGTGAGCCTCAAGGATACTGTCTTCACTTCCAGCTGCCAAAAATAGTGTTTTCAGCCCAAATTATAACTTACTTCCTCTTACAAACTTGTAGATAATTGAGTAAACTAGCTTACCTCCAAATTTTAGGGTCTAACTTCTTTTCATCTGACAGATAACACAAAATCTTTCCACCCTGCTCCAGAATACCTAAAACACCAAATCAGTCACTTCTACCTACAATTTTACCTATTTTCCTTTATATTTAACTCAAACATCCTTCACAACAGTTATTAAGAAATGAGGTAACTTACTAACCTCAAAATTTCAACTCCAAATTCAATCTCTACAGCTCAATATCCTTCGAACATCACAACCTCTTCAGATTGCATGAAATCCAGACCAGCTTCAATTCCTCTTTGAATTCCACCAAGTTTCTCTTCAAGATTCCACTCCAATCAACCTAAATCTTCTCCTTCTTCTCCCTTTTGATACCTAGCTAAAGAACTATGAATTTGTTTTGGTTTGAAAGAGATAAGAAGTTGGCAAAACCAAATGACCACAACTCCCTTCTTCAACTTAGCCTCCACCACCAACTAACTTTTCTTTTCTTTTTTTTTTTCATTTTTTTTAATAAATATGTCATTCCCACTACTTAATTGAATTCCTAAATTCCATTTAATTACTAATAACAAAATAATGATGATGATGATGATGATATCAATGATGATGATATCATCATCATCATCAACCTTAATAACATCATTTAACCTTCCTAAGTATTTTACCTTCTAATTAGCTTGTCAAAATAATTCTCCAGCTTGGTATATCTCATAAGGATTTAGGATTAGGCTTACCAAAAGTACTCTCATCTAAATCCATAAGCCTACCTTCCTCAGCGTCTCCTCCACTCTTCCTTGCAATCTAAACAAGAAAATTTTCCTAATCTGCAACAATAATACACACTTAAGTTAAATGCTTAGAAATGAGAGTACAACCCTAAATTGATATTTTCCTATTCTTTTTAATATAGAATGTACATCATTAAAAACAAAAAAGTCATTTAGTCTCTCTCTTAAACTTGAATTCTATCCTCATTCAACTCTTCATTTCTTTTTTTGTTTCTTTTTTTTTTTAAGTATATCACTATTTTTTAGTTTTTTTTCCCTTTTTTCCAAGAGTAATATAATATCATTATTCTTAGTTATTAGATATTAAAATAAGAAAAATTATTTTAAATAACAAAACTGTTAGAAAATATTTACAAATAATAACAAAATATCATAGTCTATCTACGATAAAACACGATAGACTACTAGACACAAATAGACACAAATAGTAGTCTATCACAGATAGACAATGAAATTTTGCCATATTTGTAAATATTTTGGTTCATTTTCCTATATTTGATAACATCCCTTAAAATAACAATTATTTTAATTGTTATAAACTTAAAATTATAACTTTTATAAATAATTAAAATTAAAATATTATTAGGCTTAGTTTGAGATGTTTGTAGCTTTTAAAATAATTATTTGTTATTGTACTCTTAAAAGAATCAATCGGGGAATGAAATAAAATAGTGTTTGATAAATTTTAATTATAAATAAGAAGAATTACTTACAATGTTTGGTACTTTGATACTAAATTAGCATCATTTAGTTACAAGAATCAAAAGTAGGTTGATGATTTCACTTTTCTCCATATCATTATTTAAGTTATAATTTATTATAAGATAATCATTTAAAATTTTAATTTTTATTATGGTTTAAATTGGATCTTTTATTTTAATATTGTAGTATAAAGAAATAATATGAAAAATATAGTAGTTTAGAAAGTATTTAGAAAGGATGACGGGCAAAAAAAGTTTGGATTTTAATAGGGAAAGTTTGGAACTCTCGACAAAAGAGTTGGTTGAGCGTTGTCGTACCACCCTCCTCGACAAATCTCGTCATCTACCTTCCCTGCTCGCCTACCAGATTCCATTGTCTGCCAGTTAGCCAAGTCTATTGTCTAGTCGCATCGCCAGCTTGGTCGAGGCTTCAACCCTCGACCTCTCCTATTTAAACCCTCTTTCTTCTCTGCTCTTCCATCACTCTCGTCTATTCCTTCTCTTTCGAATAATCTTCTCCACAAATTTCTCCTCTCTTCCAATCTTCCAAATACTTCCCTTCTCTCCAAATTTATCTTTCAATTATAATATTTTTTACTTAGGTGACTTGAACTTTGAGGTTTGTGCATTTACTCTATTAATTTCCTTTTTCTAAAAAAAAATAATGTAAATTTTATCTCTATTCTCATACTATTCTATTTATTTTAGTAGTGTCTGTTGCTATTTGGAAAACAAAGAACGAGAAAGAGGTACACTTTCTATTTGTCAAATTCCTATTTTTTTTTTAAAGAAAAAATAGGTTATAGATCCATATTCTTATATTATTCTACTTTTTCATAGTTTTTGTTGCTGATTGAATAACAAATAACAAAAGAAGAGCGATCATTTACACTTTGAGGGAAAAAAAAGTGGGATCGTAGCTGAATTTGTGATTTTTCTTCCATTTACTACTTTTTTTAAAATATTTTCTAATATTTATATTATGCTAGACATATCATTTTAAGCTAGACATGTCATTTTAATGTTCATACTTTTTTTTAAATAGTAGTTGAATTCAAGAATATTTATATATTGATGTTAGGAGTTTTTTTTTTTTTTTTTTTTTTTTTTTTTTTTAAAAAAAAAAAAA
>QLSR01000005.1:10011142-10104984 GCA_031780015.1 Citrullus colocynthis | reverse complement strand
TTTTTTTTTTTTTTTTTTTTTTTTTTTCTGTAGTTTAATATTTTTGTTTATATTATGCTAGATCTACCATGTTAATATTTTCTTTTGTATTTTAAATAATATTATTTTTCTTAGTACAATATTTTTGTAATTTGAGTTTGCCTCGCATTTTATATTTATAGTTTTTTAATACAAGAAGTTGTTTAACTATTTTAGTTTTAGAATTTGTTGTTTTTAAATATTAGTTTTTTTAATTGAAAACGGTTAGGCCTCGTTTAGGGTTTTCTTAGAAAAAAATTATTTTAGAATTTTTTTAAAAAATAATATTAGTTTGTTAATTAAAAATTTAAACCAAAAAAGTTTTGTTTTAGATTTTTTTTAAATAATATTGTTTTTTTAAATGAAAAAAATTAAAAACTAAAAATTTTTGTTTTATATTATAAATATTATATTTGTAAATAGATGTCCATTATGTAGTCAAGCTTAGTGGCTAAAGGTCATATGTCTCCTAAAGACACATCCTTAGTGGCCATGAAGCTCCACCACCTACTTGCCAAATTGGCTATAAATAGAAGCTTTTTGTGGATATTGTAACACACACATTGGAGAGAAAAGAAGAGAAAGGATTGGAGAAATTTGAGAGATTTTTCATAAAATGCTACTTTCTTTATTTTAGTTAATTTAGTTCTTTTATTTCCTTTCATTTCTTTATTTTAATTTATATTATTTTATTATTTATTATTTTAAAATTATAATTTCTCAATTCTTGTGCTCTCGTTTTTCTGTCATTTTGCTCCTCAATTTTACAACATGTTATTATCATGAGCTCTTGTCGTTTTCCCATTGAAGGTAGGTTCTGAAGGTATGTCATTTTCTCTTTATTATAATTAGTAAATTAAATGTTGTTTTGCATGTTTAATGTATGATTGCAAATATAAAAACAAGTCTTTGTGATAGTGTTACCATGGTCAACCTTACAAAAATAGAATTTCCAACCCTTGACATCAATGGAAATAATTATTTGTAATGGGTGTTTGATGCTGAAATACATCTAGATGTCATGAACCTGGGAGAAACAATTAAAGAGGGAAATACAAAATTCATTCAGTCAAAAGAAAAAGCTATGATTTTCCTTCACCGTCATCTCCACGAGGGATTGAAGATGAAATATTTAACAATAAAAGATCCATGTAGCTTGTGGAAGAATTTAAAAGATAGATATGATCATCAAAAAAACAGTCATTCTTCCTAAAGCTTGTTATGAATGGATGCATTTGAGGCTCAAAAATTTCAAATTAGTAAGTGACTACAACTCCACATTATTTAAAATCAGTTCAAAATTGTTGTTATGCGGGGAGAAAATTATTGATGCAGATATGTTGGAAAAGACATTTTCTACATTTCATGCCTCGAATATGCTCCTACAGTAGCAATATTGAGAGAAAGGTTTTAAACAATATTCTGAATTAATTTCATGTCTTCTCGTGACTGAACAAAATAATGAACTATTAATGAAAAACCATGAATCTCAACCAACTGAAACAACACCATTTCCTGAAGTGAATGCTGTAAATTTTAATAAACGTGGTTGAGGTCGTGGTCGTGGCCGTGGCAGAGGAAGAAATAATTATTATTTTCGTGGTGGTCATTCTAATCATTCAAATTTCAAAAGAACCACCTGAAATGATGATCATAAAGGAAAAACTCCACAAGATAAAAATTCAAAAGGTGATGAGCATAAATGCTTCCAGTGCGGGATGATTGGGCACTAGTCTCATATTTGTCGTACATCAAAACATCTAATTGATCTTTATCAAGCTTCCCTAAAGGAAAAAGGGAAAAATGTGGAAGCAAATTTTGCATACCAGGATAATGATATATTTGACCCATCTACTATGAAAATTTAGATGTGGCGGATTTCTTTGAATCTCCTGAAGAGTAAATCAGCACAAATAATAGCGTAGCAAGTGTTTCCTTTGATTTTGAGAATATCTAGAATTAATGTTGTTTGTTTTGTCCATCTATCTTTCATGTTTTTTAAGTTAAACTTTGTATTTCAAATTTTGTCTTTCTTACTGTAATTATCTTGTTTAAATGAAGAAATCATGGACAATTTTAATATGCTGAGTGACTAAAAAATGAGGAATGAAGTTCTATGTCTAACAGACTGTGCAACTACACATACGATACTTACAAATAGAAAATATTTTTTCGAATTGACAATGCTAGAAGCAAAAGTCAATACAATATTATGTTTTACAAACCTCATTGAAAGATTTGGGAAAGTAAATATTATTTTGCCTAGAGGAACAAAATTTACAATTAACAATGCATTGTTCTCTAGTCAATCAAAAAGAAATTTATTATGTTTTAAAGATATACGTTGCAATAGTTTTCAAATTGAGACTGATAGAAAAAATCAGATAGAATATCTTTATATCATATCCACTATCTCGCATGAAAAACATATATTGGAAAAGTTGTCTACTTTATCTTCTGGATTATATTATACTCATATACGAGTTATTGAAATATATGCAACAATGAACCTGAAGTTCATGAATCCAGATATATTTACAATTTGGCATGATTGGTTGGGCCAGTAACTTATCATAAATACTCACCATTACAATTAGCTTACGGCCAAAAGCCAAATATTTTCCATCGAAGAATTTTTGCATGTGTAGTTTATGTTCCAATTGCTCCACCACAACGTATTAAGATGGGTCCTCAAAGGAGGTCAGGAATATATGTTGGATATGATTCCCCATCAATTATTAAATATCTTGAACCCCTAACGGGTGATGTATTTACTGCATGATTTGCTGATTGTCATTTTAATGAGACAAATTTTCCAACATTAGGGGGAGGAATTAAGAAGTTGGAAAAGAAAATTGCATGGAATGCATCATTATTGTCTCATTTAGATCCCAGTACAAATCAATGTGAACTTGAAGTTCAGAAAATAATTCATTTGCAACATATAGTAAATCAATTACCAAATACATTTATAGATGCAAAAAAAGTAACTAAATTACATATTCCCGTTGCAAATGTTCCATTAAAAATTGATATCCCAATATAGCAAGTTGTCACTATAGAATACGTTAGAAGCATGGTAGACCAGTGGGTTCCAAAGATAAAAATCCTCGGAAAAGAAAAATAAACGATAGTAAAAAAGACTTGGTTGATGATGCAATATCCACGAAGAAACCCTCGACATGACTGATAATCCAATTAGTCAAGAAGGTGAAATACCTAAGGATAATAATGAAATTTCAATAAATTATGTCATGACAGGGAAAAGATGGAACCGAACTCATGTAATTATTGATAACATCTTTGCATATAATGTTGCACTTGATATTATATCTGAAAATGAGGATCCTGAACCAAAATCTGTTGAAGAATGTCGACATAGAAAGGATTGGCTTCAGTGAAAAGAAGGCAGAATTAAACTTACTTTCAAAATGTCAAGTTTTTGGACCAATAGTCTGGACACCAGAAGATATCAAACCTGTGGGATACAAATGGGTATTTATGAGAAAAAGAAATAAAAATAATAAGATCACAAGATATAAAGCAACACTAGTTGCACAAGGTTTTTCACAAAGACCTGGTATTAATTATGAGGAGATATATTCTCCAGTGGTGGATGCAATTATAATATTTAATTGGTCTGACTGTGTGAAAATTTGGACATGCATCTTATGGATGTTGTCACAGCATATGTATATGGATCTCTTGATAATGATATTTATATGAGAACCCCAGAAGGATTTAAGATACCTGAAATACATAAATCAAGTTCTCAAGAACTATATTCAATAAAGTTACAGAGATCACTATATGGATTGAAACAATCAGAATGAATGTGGTATAATCGCCTTAGTGGATATTTGTTGAAAGAAGGATATCAAAATAATCCAATATGTCCATGTGTTTTTATAAAGAAATCACAGTCAAGATTTGCTATTTTACTTGTATATGTTGATGACCTAAATATAATTGGAGCTCCTGAAGAACTTTCAAAGGCAATAGAATATCTTAAGAAAGAATTTGAGATTAAAGATCTCGGAAAAATAATTTTGCCTTGGATTGCAAATTGAGCATTTAGTAGATGGGATATTTGTTCATCAGTCAATCTATACAAGAAAATTTTTAAAAAGATTCTATATGGACAAATTACATCCATTAAACATTTCAATGGAAGTTCATTCACTAAAGGTGAAGAAAAATATATTTCAACTTTGAGATAATAATGAACTTCTTGGTCCTGAAGTACCAGATCTTAGTGGAATTGGTGCACTTATGTATCTTGTTAATAATGCAAGACCAAATATTGCATTTTCAGTAAATTTATTAGCTAGATACAGTTCTTCTCCAACAAAAAGACATTGAAATGGAATTAAGCATATACTCTGGTATCTTCGAGGAGCGATCGATATGGGTTTGTTGTATTCAAATAAATCAAACTTTGACTTAGTTGGTTATGTAGATTTTGAATATTTATCTAATCCACGCAAAGCTAGATCTCAAACAGGTTATCTGTTCACTTGTGGAGGAACTGCTATATCTTGGCGATCAGTGAAACAGACCAGAACAGCTACTTCCTCAAATCATGTTGAAATTCTTGCAATCCATGAAGCTAGTAGAGAATGTGTATAGCTAAGATCAATGACTCAACACATTCGTGAAACATGTGGCTTGTCTTCTAGTAAAAATCATCCAACAACATTATACAAAGACAGCATAGCATGTATAGAAATCAAAGGAGGATTTATTAAAGGAGATAGAACAAAACATATTTCACCAAATCTTTTCTACACTCATGATCTTGAAGAAAATGGCGACATCACTATACAACAAATTTGTTCGAGGATAACTTGGCAGACTTATTTACAAAATCATTACCATCGCAACTTTTGAAAAATTGGTGCAGAACATTGGAATGTGGCGACTCATAGATCTCAAGTAATGTTCCTACGGAGGGGAGCAAATGTATTGTATTCTTTTAAAAGCATTAGATTATATGAAATATGTACTCTTTTTCCTTCACTAGGATTTTTTTCCCATTGGGTTTTTCCTAATAAGGTTTTAACGAGGCATATTTCATATAATATGTAATAGACATCTAAGGGGGAGTATTATAAATATTAATAGATGTGCATTATGTAACCAAGCTTAGTGCTTAAGGGCCATGTGTCTCCTAAAGACACATCCTTAGTGGCCATGAAGCTCCATCACCTACTTGCCAAATTGCCTATAAATAGAGGCTTTTGGTGGATATTTTACACACACATTGGAGAGAAAAGAAGAGAAAGGATTTGACAAATTTGAGAGAGTTTTCATAAAATGTCACTTTATTTATTTCAGTTAATTTAGTTATTTTATTTCCTTTCATTTTTTATTTTAATTTATATTATTTTACTATTTATTATTTTAATATTATCATTTCTTGGTTCTCGTGCTCCCGTTTTTTCATTATTTTGCTCCTCACTTTTACAACATTTAAAAAATTTTTTTCTTAAAATAATATTAGTTTTTTAGTATTAATTTTTTAATTGGTTTTCTTGAAAAAAAATTGTTTTAGTACTTTTTTTTAAACAATATTATTTTTTTAATTAAAAAATTAAAAAATTAAAAATTTAGTTTTATAATTTTTTTTTAAAAAAATAATATTAGTTTTTTAACTAAAAAAATTAAAAACAAAAATTTTAGCTTTCGAATTTGTTATTTTTAAATAATATTAGTTTTTAAATGAAAAAAATTAAAAAACTAAAAATCTTATTTTTATAATTTTTTTAAAAATATTATTATTTTTTAGTATTAGTATTTTAATTGAAAAAGTTTAGGCCTCTTTTAGGGTTTTCTTGAAAAAAAAATTGTTTTAGAATTTTTTTTTAAATAATATTAGATTTTTTAATATCATAGTTTTAGTTAAATAATTAATGATGCATATTGTTGTTTTCTTTTCTTTTCTTTCTTTTTTTTTTTTAAGTTTAGTATTAGAGTAAACTTTTTAGTAGAAATTTAAATTTTCTTTGCATTTTAAATAATATTAGATTTTTTAATATCATAGTTTTAGTTAAATAATTAATGATGCATATTGTTGTTTTCTTTTCTTTTCTTTCTTTTTTTTTTTTAAGTTTAGTATTAGAGTAAACTTTTTAGTAGAAATTTAAATTTTCTTTGCATTTTAAATAATATTAGATTTTTTAATATCATAGTTTTAGTTAAATAATTAATGATGCATATTGTTGTTTTCTTTTCTTTTCTTTCTTTTTTTTTTTTAAGTTTAGTATTAGAGTAAACTTTTTAGTAGAAATTTAAATTTTCTTTGCATTTTAAATAATATTAGATTTTTTAATATCATAGTTTTAGTTAAATAATTAATGATGCATATTGTTGTTTTCTTTTCTTTTCTTTCTTTTTTTTTTTTTTTAGAAAATGGCAAACAAACGTTTGGAATTTACGCTATTACCAAATGAGCATAAATGTTGAGATTTTAGCATAAATGTGAATAGTGGACTTGTTTTTTAACAAATTATTGAAATGATAGGGATGTCATTTGGTGTAGATATGAGAGCAAAGATATGAGAGCAAATCAGTTAGAAATAGTATATAGATATCCTAATCTAACACCATCAGGATCGGTAAAGTATATATCATTCCCCATTCCTAATGAACAAGTAATGAATTTGATGTTTCTAATCGCAATACCGCTCGTGAACTTAGTGCATCTATATGTTAATGTGAGTAGGGTAGGCTTGGATAGAGACTTGAATGCACAACTATTTAGTCAGTTTGAAGACCCAAATCAATATATTGACCCTGATCTTGAATTAGTTGCACCAACCTGTGATGATAAAGATATGGTGGTTGATAATTAATATAAGGATATTATAATGGAAACAAACAATGAATTTGAGGAGTTAGACTTTGATTGTCATGAACATGATATACCTTCAGATACATTCACT
This sequence comes from Citrullus colocynthis, assembly GCA_031780015.1. Lineage (NCBI taxonomy): Eukaryota > Viridiplantae > Streptophyta > Magnoliopsida > Cucurbitales > Cucurbitaceae > Citrullus > Citrullus colocynthis. The sequence goes on along the minus strand of QLSR01000005.1, from coordinate 10,098,022 downwards.
AATCTGGATATGAATTTAATAGATAACGTTAGAGAACACAACCAGTTGTAGCCCTTGTGGTTGTTGACAATACCCAATTTTATAAGGGTATGATTTTTCAAGGAAAAAATGCTACAATATTTGGTCAAGTGTTTTGCTATCAAGTGTCACGCACTATATGAGGTCGTGGAATGAACTCCGAAGATTTGGGCAATTCGATGTAAGAAGTGAGAGGATGGTTGCAAATGGCAACTCCATGCAATAAAGAAAAAATCTCATAATTTGTTTGAGATTACTAAGTATGTTGAGCAACATACATATTTTTATTCAGAACTTAGTCAAAGTCACGTGCAACTAGATTCTTCAATGATTGCACTAGAGTTTTGTGAAGCTGTGAGGGAAAAATTGTCCATTAATGTAGCACAACTACAATCTGACATAAAAACGAAATTTGGATATCATGTTCCATACCATAGGGTGTGGGAAGGTAAACGAAAGGCTTTGGCTAAAGTATTTGGTAATTGGGAAGAATCATACAAACTGTTGGCCATGTGGTTGTACATGGTCAAGCATAGAAATCCCACCACATGTGTGGAGTAGAGAATAAAAGGCACACCTACTGAAGGACATATCATCGTTACTTTTGTATTTTGGGCATTTGGTCTTTGTATAGAAGCATTTAATAGCTGTCAACCAATTATTCAAATAGATGGTCCTCACTTGTATGAAAAATATTGGTTGAGGGAAATTACTAATTGCTATATTAGTTGATTCAAATGGGCATCTTCTCCCTCTTGCATTTGCCATTGTAGATGAGAAGTTTACTAACACATGAGGATGGTTTTTAAAACACTTGAGAGAAGTTATTGCACATAATATGGTGTGTTTGATTTTGAATCGACATGGTGGCATCATCTCAATAATGAACAATCCAAAAAATGGTTGGATAAGACCAAAATGTCACCATAGATTCTGCTTACAGACATATTGTCAGTTACTTTAATAAAAAAAATACAAGTTCAATATGTTAAAGAATTTTGTATATCGAAATTTTGTATATCATGATAGATGTCAGCTATAATAAAGCAGTGGAAGACATCAAAGGAATAAATTGGAGTTGTATGAGTTCTTTTTACAACATTGGTATTGAGCAATGGACTCAAGCGTACGATTGAGGGTTTAGGTACGGGTGGATGATGAAAAACCTGTTTGAGTTCATCAATGGAGTCCTCAAAAGAGCTCGATTGTTGCCAATAAATGCTCTTACTCAAATAACATTTTACAAATGTGTAAATTATTTTGAAAAAAGAATAGAAGAAATAAGAGCTGCTTTGGAGCGTCGAAATAAATACACCCGGTAATATTTTTTTTTTTAGTAATCAACAATTTTTTTTTCAAATATTTTGTAATATTGAATGAGTAAATATTCAGCTACATACATGAAAAATTTTTGAAATGGGCTGCAAGATCCAATACACATGCAATACAGTCATATGATCTATATGAAGGCTATTTCATGTTAAAACTGGACGTCACAACCTCAATTCTAAAGGAGGAAATGTTCAAATACTAAGGCTAAGTGGATCCGAGCGGTACTGTTCATATAACAAGTGGCAAGTATTTGGTATTCTATGTTCACATTTTATGACGGTTTGCTCAGGATTTAACATGAACTACAAATATTTCATTGAAGACTACTACAAACTGTCGACATATATTACATGCTACTCTCCTCAGTTTCAACCGATACCGCATGAAGATTACTAGATCGCACCTTCTAATATGCCTGTTTTACATGCTAACCCATTGTTGTTGAGGAAACTTAGTAGATCAAAGAGTTCACGATATCATAATGAGATGGACTGGACAAAATCAAGTTCTCAAGTATGGTGCGGATTTTGTAATAAGTTAGTCACAATCGAAGGAAATGTCCTTCGTTACAAAGACAGGAACTAGACAATTAAGAATTTTTTTTGTGAAGCATATAATTAATGGTTTTATAATGAAATTATTATTTGAAGAATGGAGAACCATTGGTTCATTGAAGAGTAGAATCGAACCATTCAGTCTGCTCATTGGTTCATTATCCTAAAAAACTGTAGAAAACTAAATCAAACTGGCCTGAACCGAATTAGGTTGGTTCAATTCAAGAATCGAAACCGATGTGAACTGATTTTCAATGATTCTTCTTCATTGTGAACCGATAACTTTGGTTTAGTTCATGGTTCAGCCCAAAACCGGACCAAATCGAACCGTACACACCCCTAATTTCTATTATTAATAATTTTTTTATTATGTTTAATATTTTTATGTTTTCAATAAAATTTATTATTTAAGTTCTAATTTATTTGTTATGTTTTACTCGAGAAATATATAATTTGTTTTTCATTTAAATCATGGCTTTACAACCAAGAGATTGATCTCAATATTTTATACAATCAATCTATTCATCGATCATCAATTGTATGACAAGATCGGACTATAAGTGAGATGTACTATGGACGTCATGAGGCAGTTGTTTATCATACTATCCCACTTCACCGGCGTATACTACCACTACTTCGTGCATTAGGATTTTTTGGGTTGCCAGATTGGGATTCATTCAGTCAGATTGGCACCTCATCACTGCATTGGTTGATAGATGGAGGTTAGAGACCCATATATTTCATGTGCCTACTAGAGAAGTCGCTATCATGTTATAGGACATAGAAGAATTGTTTGGGTTACCTATCGATGGCAAGCTTGTTACTGGAGTAATGCATGATGATTGGTTATATATTTGCCAAATGTTACTCGATGTGACCCTACTTGCTAATAAAATTAAGGGATTAAGATTAAGTTTAACATGGTTAGGGACACAATTTCCAAGATTTGATGATGATGCAGGCGAGGAATCTGTCACGAGATATACGCAAGCATACATATTACAGATGATAAGTGGAAGTCTGTTTTCTGATAAATCAAGTCACTTCGTGCACCTAATGTTCCTTCTACTGTTAGCTAATCTTTATGAAACGGGACGGTATTCTTGGGGTGGAGCGTGTTTGGCATGGCTGTATAGACAGCTATGTAAAGCAACAAAACCTGATGTCCGTGAAATTGTTGGGCCTCTGATACATCTACAAAGGCTCCATAGCTCCGACATGGTCAATGATAATCAGTTAGTTGAACGAGTCTACGGTTCTCGGTATGTCATTTTTGAAAGGGTTGAAATCGCTAACACAAAGGAAGCAATACAAAACCAAATTTGAAATAAATTGGGATTTTGAAATACCAATACATTGGGAAAAAATTACAGAAAACATACTATATTAATTCAGGGTTAAGCATGCTTTAGAGATAGAAACTTACATTTGTTGTCAACTCTGAACACCACCGCCACAAACCTCTCCTATTCTCTGATAAAGGGAGAAAACCAAAGAGAATTTTTTTTTTCAGGGAAAAATCTTACCCCTCTGTTTCTTTTGTAGGCCTATTTAGGGAGAGAGAGCAGAAGACATGGGATTAAACCAATTAAAACGTAACTCCCACATATGGGAGTTACCTTTTTAATTAATTAATTAATTAATTAATTACTTTAATTATTTAATTTAACAATTAAATAAATAATTAATAATTAATTAAATTAAATTTAATTAATTAATTCATTTAAATCATATTTAAATGAACATCTCCCATATAACTTATAGTTTTAATTCATTTAATTCAATTAAATCAAATTTAATTAAAATAAATTAAGAAAATTAATTCTTTAATTAACTAATTTTTAAATTAAATATCTAATATTTAATTTAACCTACATTTGAATCATATTCAATTGTTATTCTCTCATAACTTATAGTTTTAATGTGCATCTAATACACATTAATTTTCACCTATTGTTTTAATATCAATATAATTCATATGAATATTTGAAATCCTTCAAATATTTAATTCTCTCAAAAATTAATTTTGTATCATATCCAAAATTAAATTTATATTATAAAGTTCAAAATAAATTTTACATTATAATGTATTGTCATACATTATATTATTTCCCTAAGTAAATTTAAACATTTCAAATTTCGTATAAAACATAAATACTTCATCACTCTTTACGAGCTAGGAAGGGGACCTAATGACCAACAAATCAGAAGTTTCAACGATATGAGATTAATCGGCTAAACTTATTAAATACATTAATCAATATTCGTTAACTATGAGTACATTCCACTAAAGACCCACAGCTGCACTCTTCTCACTACAAATATATCTATGTCTATGGATATAGACCAATAACAGCAAATTAGTCCTTCACAAGTTTTCGTAACACCAACTAAGTCAAATTACCGTTTTACCACTAGGTTACTTCTAAATCCTTAAGTATCAGTGCTTCTCCAGTGAGCAACCTGTTTATTGTTCAACCATTAAACAAAAACCCCTTTTGGGCCAGTGAGAGGGTAGGGTTCTTTGTTCAAGTCCAGGAGACACCACTTAAGGGAATACTTATCTACTTACCCTAAAGATGGGAATGAGTGAATTTCACCTTGTATAATTATGTCCCCAACTCCCCACTCAATCTTGTCCCCAAGATGGTAGGCATATTGAGTCGGCAAATGGCCACTCTCACCCATACAAATCAAAAGACAATCTCTCGTGGATAGGAGTTCATAATATACTCAGGATTAAAACTAAGTTGCCAAGGTCATCCTATCGAAATAGAAACCTAACTAGTCAATGAAGTTACATCCAGTGATCACCATTTCGTGGTTCGATCTAATGCAAAGTCATTACATAGGATACCCCCACTTGCATGTCAGCTACACATCAATAACTCTTTATTAATGATTTAATGACGGTCAAATAATTACATTTATAATATACGAGTTTTAAGGCATAAAACCCAACAATTTTAATTTAATTTTACTAATATTTTTTATATGACTAATATAGTTAGCTTAAAATCTAAAATATTACTTTAATAATATAGGTGGAGAGACCAATTTTGTGTAACTAGGTCAGCTACACATGTAGTGAGTCAATATAGATACATGTTTGATCAGTTTCAACCTGACCAGGTACGTGAATACTAAACCCAATTGAACTTTTTATACATATTTTTTTTATGTACTTGTCTTTAATATTTTTAATATAATACGTTATGTTTTATATTATTTGGAAACCTTACAAAGTTGTCATCGACACTTTGCCCAATTTTTGTATGAATGCTCAAAACATATGGCGAATGATAAGCCCACTCATATGTTTTTCACATTTGAGTGGCATCTTCCCGACAGGATGATCAAACAGTTTGGTTTCAAACAAGCTGTCTCATCAGAGTGCAATATTGAACCCCTACAGCATGATATCGACTGGGGAACTGCAAATTGGTCTGAAAAGGTTGCACATTTGGTAGTATGATGGCACTATCGTAGAAGTTTATTGCAATAGGCGTTTCAATTAGGCAATTCGATAGGAATGTAACTGAAGATTACATCCTTTGGTATAATAATATTACGAAACACTATATTACTCGTTTGGGAGCAGTTTTGGGTCATTTGGTATATAATCAAATATTGTCTAATTATTTTTAATTTAAATTTATTTTAAATATTGTCTAATAGTTTTGTAATTCACAGAGATCAAGCAATAGTAGCCTCCGTGATGTTGCAGATGATCCAAATCAGGTACTTACTGTATGTAGTAATAAAGCGAGTTACATGGAGGAGTTACACTACATGTACGATATACCTATTGCACCTCCACTAGTTCCTAGGCATAGAGGACGTGCTCGAGTAGAAGAAGATGAGTTTGATGTGGTTGACCATAATGTGGAAGAATTGTCTCCTATGACGCAGACGTAGAGCCAGACAGGTTATGCTAGTTCGATGATAATGCAGCCAACCTTTGGTTCAATTTTCATACATGCATACACATGGACGCAGTCATGGGGAGCATAATGAATATCTATACTATGAAGTGCATGCAGAGGTACTAGAGCCATCAGAGCAACCGCAGCCACTAAAGCAACCAGAGCAACCTAGAGTTCAAAGTTGACGATGACAACCAGCTCGAAATTGGTGGCGCCCGCCTTGTGGGACACAATGACATTTTTAGTGAAAGAAAAACAGTAAATTATTGTATAAATATGGACATTTTAATTTTATATTTTATTATTTTCTCATTATGAACGACAGTTTTAATGACGTTTTATAATTTTTTTTTCAATTTTTACATTGGTTTGGATAATTCCTTTGCATGGTTAATAATAAAATATATCTTTTTTATTATTAAAAACTATAGCGTTTTTAAAAAAAGATTAGTTAAAATATTGTTATTAATAAAATATACTTCTTATTATTAAAAAAAATATAATTGTAAAAAAAAAATTTTAATTTGGTCAAGAGTTGAAGACTCGACCATTGTCAACCAAACAACATAAAAATTTTATTTTCTTTTAACTAATTAAAAGTACAATATTTTTATAAATAATTTGAAAACCACAATATTTTTCTAATTACTTCTCAAAACTAGAATTTCTTTTCAATTTTCTCGTTTAAATTGTATTTATATTTTATCTAAAAAAATCATCTAATTTTATTTAATCTAAATTATCTAGTAAAGAGTTATGGAAATTAATTGTTATATAAACAGAAATCAATCAAAATTTCATAGAGAATAGATTGAACAATAATCATGATTTGTAAATCAATCAAATCAATCACAAATGAGTTGATTTAGGTCTGAAATTATATGTTTCTTAATTATTGTATCATTCATTGTATCATTTTTATTTGTATTCTCCTTTTTTTTTTCTTTTTTTTTATTTTTATTTTTCTTGACTACAACAATTGTTTGAATTGAAAGATTTTCAAAGGTAAGTGCAATGAGTGGTCTAAATTGATTGACATGAAAATTTAAGAGTTCAATTGACTCAAATCATATATTTTACATAATGGCCAAATGAAATTTAGAGGAGGGTGTCATTGACATTTGCTCAAACAAAATTAACTTATGCGCCAAGCCACCTCCATGCATGAAAATTCAAAATAACTTAATTAGTTCATATGAAACCTTTCATGAAAAATAAGATATTTCTCGATAAACTACATTTCACAATATGCTTTTCAACAACTTATAGAAAACAAATAAGACATGCCTTGTGAACTATATATTCAAGCATCATGCTTTTCAAATAAACACTTTTCATCAAATCATAGCTCAAAATAAAATCAGAATAACATTTCCAATAAAACATTTTCAAAGAAAGAGAGGTGTCACCCACAAAACACTTTAAGGATAGTTTCTCCTCTTTCCCGAGCTTCTTGGACGCAGCGTTCTAACCCCGGAACGCAAGGCTTATATTCCTCTAGCAGCTCAGTTGGTCGCAACCCTGCCTTAAGATGCAAGGTTGATACTAACGCGAGGTGCATCCCAACTCTTCCTTACTTCTCTTTTTGGATGTGTTTGCCGCGCAAGATCCAACTTGGACGCATCGTTCACCTTGACACTTAAACGCAAGGCTGACCCTTTTAGACGCAAGACAACTTTTTTAACACAAGATATAGCTAAGTTGTCAAGAATATCTTTTTCTTCGGCCACAGGCTTCTACTATGGACACAAGGATTCCTCCTTTCTCTCAAGAATTCTTACTTGAGCATCATCAATCACTCCTTTCTCTCAAGGTCCTATATATAGCTTTGGAGTAGAGGGCTGGTCATACTACTTCTCCTCTCTTTCTACCACTTGTTTCCACATGTCACGCTGCAACTTAACCAACCATGTATTTATCCAAGCGTCACCTTGCATGCAATACTTAACATGCCTTCTGACACCTCCCGCTTATAAGGTGTCAAGTTTATATGAAGCCACCTAGCCTTTATAAGCTTATCTCATATGCCCAACATATTCTAATATACAAACTATTCATTCAATTATACTGCCCCTATGCGTCCACTGAATTTTATTTAAGGTTTTAGCTTCATTACTTACTTTCTTTACTCTTCGCCATAATACCTTTGAACCCGTTTCTCCACCGCTTATTACTAGACGTCAATGTCCCAAACGCACACTACAACCTTACCGCATCGTACCATGCGTCCAACTTTATTCCCTTCAAGTTCGAGTCACAACCTATGCGTTTACCCGATATCAAAATTATATTTCATTTACCATGGAATTTAGCTCCTCAACGCATAGCCTTAATGACCTTTGGTTACCTTAAACACTAAATGTCCTTGTCTTTGAGCATAGACTTCTTAATCAACACCAAAATCCTTACTAACTCATAATAAACCTTCAATGCATGCTGCTCATGCCCTAAGGTTCTTTGGCTTCTCTTTTCTTTCTAGCTTAACACCCTCCAAAACCAATCCCATAACTTGTTAATTTCCTAGACTAAGTGTAAGCCATGTGTTTCCTCTTTTTCCCTATTGTTTCCTTTTCAAAATTCAATATCAAATTCCCTCCAAATTAAAGTACCACACTTTACGCTTTACCATCTATGCATTAACCGGACTATGCTAAAAAATACATCTAAATTTTTAACTAATTCCTAAACCATGCCTTCAATCCTTTATTCTCACTCTTAGTGGAAATCCATTCTTTTCCTAACATTATGCGTTCAACTAGTCTTACTTCTTTTCTTACTTCTTTTCTTACTAGCCAAAAAGCCATATTAAGAATTCTGAGTTAGGGTCTTACAAATATGCCCCGTGTTCCTTGTTGCATTGAAGGACGTAGGGCACGTTGGGTATAGATTGGTGCTACATCAATATGCCCCGTGTTCTTGCTATGTTAGAGGTTGTAGGCCACATCGAGTATAGATTGGCACTACATCAATATGTCAGTGTTCCTTGCTGCATTGAAGGTCCTAAGGCTCGTTGGGTATAGATTAACACTACGTCAATACGTCCTGTGTTCATTGCTGCCCTGGACTCCGCTAGAGACTAACCACTTGCAGATATGTAGCAGATATATGACAGATATGTAAGCACTAGCACATCTTGAAAGATGTTAATGCGTCTTGCACTCCACTGTAACTCTGATAGAGATTTTCCACCTGCAAATATGTAGTAGATATATGGTAGATATGTAAGCGCTAACATGTCTTGAAAGATGTTAATGCGTCATGCACTCCTCTACAACTTCGATAAAGATTATCCACTTGCAGATATGTACGCTAACGTGTCGCAAGTTACTTTTCAGGCGACAGTGATGCAACCATCAAACTTGGCGATGGAGAAGCAGCAGTGCAACCATTAGATTGGAGGAGAGAAGTAGCAACAAATCATCGAACTTGAGTTGCACTAACATTTCAGAGGATGAGCGGAGTTGCACCAACATCTTGAAGTAGGAGCAAAGCTGCGAAACCGCGCCAACATTTTAGAGTAGGAGTAGGTTGCACCTACATTTTGGGGGGGAGGCGGAGTTTCACCAACATCTTGGAGGGGAGACGGCTACACCAACATTTTGAAGATGAATTGAAGCTTGCCTTACCAACATTTTGGAGATGGAGCAAAGTTGCACCAATATTTTGGAGATGTAGCAAAGATACACTAACATTTTGGAGATGACTTTGAATTTGAAGATGGAAAAGCGCAGCAAAGCCATACGATGAAGCCATTGAATTTAGAGATGGAGAAGCACGACGAGGCCGTCGAACCTCAAGTTGGAGAAGCACGATGAAGCCATCGAATTTAGAGATGGAGAAGCGTGGCAAAGCCATCAAATTTAGAGATGGAAAAGCGCGACGAAGCCATCAAATTTGCGGATGGAAAAGCCGCAGTAGAACCATCCAACTTGGAGATGGAAAAGTTGCTACGAAACTACCGAATTTGAGGATGGAGAAACAACGATGAAATTACCGGATTTGGAGATGGAAGAGCTGAGGTGGAATCAAGATGGACATTTTGCAGCAAAACCATTGTGTTTCGAGATGGAGAAGCTGTGACGAAACCATCGTACTCAAGGATGGAGAAGTACTGATGAAACCTTGATGAAGCCTTTAGAACAAAGTGAGCAATGACCTGCACTTCAAAGCTTATTTAAAGCGAGGAAAGAGAAACACAGTTTCTCTGGAAACTACTTATTAAGCACCTTTCTTGCGTCTCGACAAAGGAACATAGCGCAAGATTAGAGGACTTAGAGCTTTCTCGTCTCTCAAAGTTTTAGTCTTTGTAGGGCTAGTGGATGCTTCACTCTTATTAGAGTTAGAAGTACTTGCTCCTTTGCTTGACCCTTTTTTTGCCTTTACTTGTGACTTTGACGTAAATTTATTCCCTTCTTTTATTAGGGGAATCTTTCTGGCATTCTTCATTGACGTTATCGCTCTTCAAGTAAAATTTTGCGTCTGAGAAATGGGACTCAACTTCTGAGAATGGATTGGAGTCTGCCTCGTTAACCGCCAATAATGAGTTTCAAGCGTATCATGCCGATCGCTTGTTAACCACCTTGGTTGAAGCCCTAAATCACCAACTTGCTATTTGAAAGTTTTTCCATTGAGATTGTTGGGATTTATGTTCTAAATCTCGTAGTCTGTTTTGGATTTATGTCCTAAATCTCGTAGTCTGTGTAAATTTGTAAATAAATTAATGAATAAAGTATTATTTATTTATGTAATAATTGTTATTTGTTTGCATAATTCAAAATCCAATGAACTAAGATCCTAGGTTATTTAATGTATCTTAAACAATATGTGGTTGACAATTCATTGGATCGTGTTCAAGAAATAGCCTAAAAGGTTGGGTGCCTCATCCTGATAACATTGTGGATATGACCTACTTTGTAAGTGTTACAAACGATTTAATCCAAATTGTTCATGTAATGACATGTAAGTGGGGGTATTCTATACAGTGAGTCTTTGTAAGATTGGCCCACAAAATTAAATCTCTCTTTATAACTATGTTAATTAAAGAGTTTTATATTTCAAATGAGGACCATGTAACTTGATCTCAATCCTGAGTGAATTATAAAATTCTGTTCATGAGGATTGTTCTTTTATTTGTATGAGTGAGAGTGACCTTAGCTGCCCACTTAATATGCCTACCATTTTGGAATGATATCGAGTGAGGAGTTGGGAACATAAATTCACAAGATAGATTTCGCTCCTTCCTAACTCTATGGAAAGTAAATTGGTTATTCCCTTAAGTGCTGATTCCGGGACTTGAACAATGAGGCCTCACCCTTTCACTGATTTGAGAGGGATTTTGTCTATGGTTGGACCATAAACAATATTGTTCATTAGAGGATCAGTGGTATTTAAGATGCAAGAGGTAATTTTATAGGGGTAAAACGGTAATTTGGCCCAACTGCAATTACGAACACCCTATGAAGGATTGACTTATGTTGTATTATTATTCAATGGACACACAAATATACCACAGTTCATAAGAGTGCAGCTACGGGTCTTTAGTGGTATGCCTCATGGTTAATGAATGTTGATTAATATAATTAATGAGTTTAATTTATTAATTTCGAATCATTGGAGCTTATCACTGTTGGTCCATTAGGTCCCTCTAGTAGCTCACAATGGGTTAAAACAAGGAAACAAAGTAATAAAAGAATTTGAATGTTCAAATTGCTCAAGGGAATTAATTGTATATGATACAATTATCATTATGTATAAGATACATCATAAAGTTTATAATGTGAGAAAATAAACTTTATAATACGAGAACATCAATATTTGAATGGGATTTAAATATTAAATTAGTATGAATTGGATTCATATTAAAACTATAGGTTATGAGAGTATATGTGTATTATGAAACATCAAATCAAATATATGATATTTGATTTCCTTTAATTAATTAAATAAGATTTCATTAATTAAATGGCTATTTAATTAATATTTAATTATTATAAATAAATTAATTAAATTTGATTTATTAATTTATATTATTATTATTTAATTAAATAAAAAAATAACTCCCCTACAATGTAGGGGACTGGTGAGTGGGGAGGGAAGTTACCTCACTTTAAATTGAGATAAGATCTCAAATGTTTGTGTGAAAAAAAAAATGGAACGTAAAATCTCTAAAAAAAAAAAAAAAAAAGAAAAAAAACTCTCCCTCACTCTCAACTCTTAGCTTTTCCTTTTCTTTTTCACAGAGGTTCCCACAAACCTCCTTGTCCTAACAGTTTACCAAAGAAGATTTCTTGGTGGTGTTCTTGGAGAATCAAAGATTGATACCTTGAGAATTAGATATTCAAAGGTATTTTTTTTTCTTTGAATCATTTAATGTGTTTCAATGCATATGTATATGATCTTGTTTTGTGCATATTCATAAAGTGACAATGAAGCAAAGCGATTAAATGCTTCTGCCTAGAGGATTCAATCCTTTTAGAGATGCCTAATTGTTTCATGATTAACTTAGGCATTATGTTAATAGCTGATCCATCATCAATGAGAATCCGACTAACCCTCTTCTCTTGCACGTATCCTGAGACAAACAAAGGTCTATTGTGAGGCTTTGATCCCAGCAGCAAGTCTTCATCTAAAAACCTTATAGACGTGCAACAAGAGGCACATATGCATACCATCAGAGTGGAGTCATTAGATGCATTTGAGTCTAGCAATGTGTCAATGAGGGCGCTCTTAGTTGTTTGAAGGAGTGACAACAAGTCATCTATGTTGAATGATTGTAAATCTTTTGGCTCTATCACCGCCTTCGATGGACTTGCAGGAATATCTTCACTCTCTGTTGTGTTGACAGCATGACACACAATAAACTCTAGTGCTTCATTTGAATATTCTCATGGAAGTTTCTCGGGAAAAATTCTGCCAAGGTTATTGGTTGTTGAGGTTGAGGAAAGTCCTTGTCCTCTTCCTTAGCAGGCTTAGGCGTCCAGGCCTTCCTTTTCCTTTATTTTTCTGAGTCTTGCTCCCTCTTCTGTAGTTTCGACGGAAGCGCAACTCCTTTTTGGTAGAATTTGAATTTTTCTTCTTTCGACTGTCATAATGATCCACCCTTCATCGTCATCTTTAACAAGCTCATCTTTGCTTTGGGAGACTGTCATTAGAATCTCTTGTTTTCTCTTTGATCATAATACATTGTCGATAACGGGATATTTGAAGTCATCGTCACTGTAGCATGAGTTGTTTGAGCTACTTCATCAATATCTAACTCTATCTTCTTTTCACGAGCCAACCTTAGAATCAACTCCTTTAGCACGAAATATTTTTCAACTAGGTGGCTAACGACCCAGTGATACTTACAATAGTTAGGATCATTGATTTTTCCTAACTGCTCCGTCCGCTTGTATTTTGGTAGTTGAATATGTTGTTTTCCTAACAGTTGCTCTAGGCATGTCTGCAATGTCAAAGTCAGGAAATGGATAAACTTTTTTTCTGTCTTTCTTTAAAAGTTAGGCGACGTCTTTCACCTCTATCATGTTTTCTTTCAGGTTTTGTTTTGTTTCCTTAGGAGGAAAATTTCAATAGGGTCGCACTAACGACTATGGACTCTTTTGTGGCACTCTTCAGAATATTTTCAATGTCTTTGGCTTCATTCTTATCTTTCTTTGCGTCAGAGACCAAGAAATCTTTTGTTCCCCTATTGATAATGCTCAACTCTATTTTGTGGGCGTGAGTTGCCAGCTCTTCAAATATACGAGGTTTGATTTCTTTTAAGATGTAGAGGACTTCCCAGTGCATGCCTTGGGTGCACATCTCTACTGCAGAGAATTCAATGAGTCTATCTTTAAAATCAAGGCTCAAAGCTGTCCATTGGTTGATGTAGTCGATGATTGACTCTCCCTTCTGCTGCTTGGCGCTTGTCAACTCCATCATGCTGACGATACGCCTAGTGCTGTAAAAGCGATTCAGGAACTCTCTTTCTAGTTGCTCCAAACTGTCAATCACCTTCGGCTCTAGATCGGTGTACCAGTTGAAAGCATTTCCTTTTAAGGTCCGGATGAACTGCTTGACTAGCAAGTCTCCTCTAGTTCCTACATTTTCGCAAGTTTTAACAAAATGAGAAACGTGTTGCTTTGGGTTGCTTTTTCCGTCAAACTGTTGGAACTTTGGGGGTTGATACCTAGCAGCCATTCTAAGGTTGTCCGATTCTTTTGGTGTATGGCTTGGAGTACATGAAAGAAGTTTTTGCAAGCCCTCCATACTGGGCTCTTATGGCATTTGTGATCATGTATTGCAGTTGTTGGATCGACAAAGAGGCGACAAGATGGATTGTTGCAACTAAGTTTTTCCTCTGTCAGTCGCCTTGGCAGCGAGAGTTGGCTCAACTCAGCAGTTTCTTGAGCCTGCATTTGCTCTCTTAACGCAACAATCTCATGATTTAGCTCCTCGATAGCTTTCATTAGGAGTTGTATTTTTCTTTCCATCTCTGTCATGGCTACCTCTGCTGTTACATCAACCATCATGACAGACTGTCAGGGTGTGATTCTTTCTCGGATCGGTCAAAGCGGGAGCAGAGTTGTCAGACACTAGATATTTTTTATGACGATCCTGCCTTTAGGGGATTCCGTTAACTGCCTCTAGACGTTCTCCATGACCACAGAACCTTGTTCCTTCTCTTGCACAACCTCCTTTGAGCGACTATGGGTGATGGTTCCTGTGTAAATGTCGCTGGTAGCAGGAGCTTGGGATGCAACTTTCTTGGAGGTCATTGATCGATTTTGTTGCTGAGAAAGAGATGATTGGTAGATATGTCCCACCGGACGTGCCAATTTGTTCACATGAGGTTTTCTAAGAAACTTGTTTCGTGGAGTTGAAGTTGAGTTGTTGTAAATTTGATGCGGATGTGGTTCGATTTGTAGTACTTGACCCTTTGATTCTCTCAGTTGAATGCATACGCTTGACGTATGGAAGCAGAGAGCGTGGATGTTATTGAATTTGGAGTCTTGGAAGAATGTATGTGTTCCAATGAACTTTCGTTTTCAAGTTTGGTTCACCTCCGGGAGTTAGGAGTCTTCTAATTGTAGGGAGAATTCTCTATAGGTCCTCTGAAGTGTAGAATTTTCTAAACCCGACAAATGAAGAGAACTCTTTTATTTATAGAGTTCTCAAGTAGGCTTTGTAGGCTTAGGCTTGGTTAGCCCGTGGACCTTGTCACACCCCCTCCTAGATTTGCCTATATAACCTGAAAGGAGATGTGAGGATAGCATACATCACCCCTCTTGTGACTCATACCATCCATTTCAACACACTTATCCTATACTGTTCACAACATACATATCACTTCTTAATGCATTTCAACCATAACATATAGGAAATTATGTACACATCGATAATTCAAATTTACACTCATTTCATAAAGCCCTTATACAAAACCATATTTCAACTCCCAGTAAATGTACAACTAGGTCTACATGCCACCTATATAAGGTTTTACATACATGCAACACTTCAAAATAGGACAAACTTCTGAAAACTCGAAGCTTAAGCAGGGCGAGTTGGAGTAGGCAAAGCACCCGGAACATCCTTGCTACCTGGAGGTGAAAAGAAAAACTTGAAAGCATAAGCTAACAGCCCAGTGAGTAACTAATTTTTAACAAACTAATTTAGTTTGAAAATGATCAGGATTTAAACAATTTCTAACAACATGAGTAAAACATGGAATCATTTCATTTTCATTGATTAAATCACGTTTTAATGCCCTTATCAAATCATACATGGTTTTTCAGCATTTCGTAAATAAAACAGTACGGTTACAATACTTTTCCTTAGTTGAGGCGGAGCAAAACTCAACGCCCCAACGTCAAAAACCAATAAGGCTCGATGCGGAGCAAAACTCAACGCACCAGCATATAACCTCTATGTGCACATAGAAACATGGCGGGTTGCCCAAGTACCTTCTCCATGTCTTTCAGTACTGGGTCCCGGGGAAACTCACGTGCCTTCTCCATGTCCATCAGCACTGAGTCTCCTCTAAAACATTTTCCTTTAAGGAAAGCAATACTTTATACAAACCGTTCATGTACAAATCTTTCATGAGAAAACAAGGCAATTCATAAATCAATAACATTTCATAAACATACTTTTCAATACCGTTTAACAAAACATAAACTATGCTTTGTAAATTGATTGATCACAAAATCATAAATAAATTAGAAAACCAAACTAACAGATACAACGAAATCATTGAAACAAGAAAAGTGTCACTCACAGCTCTTTCTTGGTCTTGAATGGATTATACGCCTTCCCTATCTCCTCTTGGCCTGAAATAAACATTTTCCCTTACATTATGCTTCTTTTACTTGATCGTTTAGTTTGCATAATTAAACTCAAATCATGATTTATCACCGAGCCTCCCCTTTTTCCCAAGTATACCTAATAAGCAAGATTACTAACGAGAATCCCACACTCCCAGCGAGATTACTACCGGAACTACCCAACAGGACAACGATACTAGCAACACTAGGATAAACAAGACTAGCGAGATTACCTGACGAGCGATACCTAGCGAGAGTCAGCGAGATTTGTGAGACAAAAAGCTCTGCAATACCACCAGTGAGATTTGTCTCGCTACTCACTCTCCAATTCTCCGGGATATCAGCTTCCTAGCGACACCCGACAGCAGAATTTTCCTCCTTTCCTTTTGTTCTCATTTCTGTCGATTAACAGTCATATTTTCAGCCAAATTTAGAACTTCTTTTCTTCTACAAACTTGTAGAGAAATATTGTTTTCTAGCTTACCTCAAATTTTCGTAGCTTAACTTGCATTTGTTCGTTAGATATTGCAAGATTTCTCCGCACTACTATAGATTGCACAGAAATTCCTTATCAGTCACTTCCAGCTAAAAGTTTACACGTTTCTATTCCATTTCAACTCAAACATCCTTCATAAAATTTATTCAGAATTGAGTTAACTTACTAACCTTAAAATTTCAGCCTTAGACTCGATCTCCTCAATTCTTTTCACTCCAAATATCCGATACTGTCCAGCTTGTGCGTCCACAAATAACGTGCTGTTCCAGCTTAGGTTTCAATACCAAAATGAGTAGACTTCTATCCGAAATCCACAAGAACAACTTTCTTCTTCTTTTCTTGTAGTTTGTCTGAAAAATAGAACCAACTTCAGCTCTCGAAAATGTCTAAAAATGATAAAATATTCAAATTACTCACCTATATATATTGCCGACTTAACTCTCTTATGTAGGCTGGCGCGCGGGGTTTTCCTTTCTCAATTCAAGGTAAGGCATTCAACGCAGCCTACTATCACACGCTCAGCAGACTGCCACCCTCAACGCATGGTGTCTTCAACACCTCCTACCTTTAGCGCATACAACTCAATCAGTTATATCCGTCTCCAACGCATGGAGACCTTAACGCATGCAACCTTACCAACGCATGGTAGTTCAAAAACATTTCCTTCCCCGCCAATGATCAATTTCTCTTCTAACGCAAGTGACTGCTTCAGCTCATAACTCTTCGTGATTTTCACCTTCAACGTATGGTCACTCAAAAGAACAATGCTCTTCTCTACTTTCATCAACGCATAGTCTTGGCCCATGCTTAACTCTTCCACTCTCGGCTACTTTTCTCTAGCAACGCATAGCCACCATTTCACTTGCCTTCTCCCAACACTTAGTATTATAAGCCAGTGCTTACAAACCTGGCCCTTGGGTCCAACAAATTGGATTTAAGCCTTAATTGGCTTTTGGGCCAAATTAAAGCCTATTTTAGAGCTCAATTGGATTTCAACCCAAACAACAATAACGAATTGGACCAAATTATTTTATTTAATCCAACGATCAGGAATAAACCCGTAGCGTCATTAGAATTTATCAATTTATATCTTCAATTTCAATTTGGGGCACATGTCAACTTTTAATTGGTCTCAAATTCAATTATTTGTAATTTTATCATTAATTTGAGAAATGACATATCAATTTATGATTGGTCCAAAATTTCTTCTTCCACAGAATTAATTTAACTCTTAGACAAAATTTCCTTTAAAAAGCATCAATGTATTATTTTCTCTAATAGTTCATTTTGTGAAGCCGACATTTGAAAAAGTCTACACACATTTGAGAATTAATTCATGGATGATGCAATTGTAATGACCTAAATTGATTGACTAATGAAAATGTAAGAGTTTAATTACTCAAATTATAAGTTTTACGCGATATTGATTGAACGAAATATGAAGGAAGGTGCAAATTAATATATTTACAAAAGCTGATTTGATAAAACCTCTAAAATTTAGATTGATATTTACATTAATTTTTTTAAGCATGCGTAATTCCACTTCCATGCATGAAAACTAAAAATATTGGTCAATTTTATGTTTAATGCATAAAAAAATACACCTTCTTGTGGACAAAAACAATATCCTATTTATCTAAAAATAGTTTCAAAAGTGTCCTCATTTGTAAGTGTCCTCATTTTTTTTCCTAATTTTTTAAAGTGCAGAATTTTATTAATAGATGCTGGTTTTATTTTTAAATTTTGGGTGTAGTTTCCATTTGGTTCCTATATACATATACTAGTTAAGAACACGTGCATATACATATAAAATCAGGTAGTTAAATTTAAAATTTTAAAATATATTGATTTTTAGCATGTAATAAATAAAATATTATATAATTTTATTTTAATTACCGTAAACTTGAAAACATTTTGACAAAACTGAATGTATATGTTAAACATTTGATTTTTTTTTCTAGCAAATAAACATTTGACAAATAAATATAATATATTTGAAAAAAAATAAACTAAAATTGATTTTAAAAAAAGTGGCGTTAGATAATGGATGAAAAAATGTGACAAATTTTTGGAAAAGGTAAATTTTCTTTTTAATTAAAAATTATATATCAACCATAACTAATTAAATGAGTTAATATAAATTTGACAAGAACATCATTTTTTCATTTATTTAACTTAATTTTTACAATTAAATAGGTTCAGACTTCAATTCTCTGGTTAGGATTGCAATTGCATAACCAATATATTTTAAGTTTGTATATAAAATGATATAAGAATTTCTTTTCTAAGTTGATAAAAAGAATGTATAACTTCTTACATTATAGTTCCAAAAACAATCCAAGAGTGAAATATAATTATTAGATGTAAGAATAATTGCCATAGTTGCTTGTTTTTCAAATATTTTTTGGATTCTTTATTTTAAATTATGCAAAGATTTAATTAAATTTTTGGGAAAGAAAATATATAACATGAATATTTATATTTATATTTTAGTAAAAAGATATTATACTATAGTTTTAAATGGTAGAATTGTTGAGTTTTATATGTCACACCCCCTTCCAGATTACCTTCCTAACCTAGGAGTAGGTGCAACCTATACACATACACGTCATCTTATATCTTAAAACACAATTCAATACCAGATCAAATGTACAAACATTTATACTAATGAAACATTATAAGGTAATCATAAGTTTTACATAAGGTTTCTCAACTCATAATTTATCATACAAGTGTATTTGTTTAGCATATAGTACAAAACCCATGCTCGTTATGTCACAAAAATAATATATGACAAAATATCTACTTAGACTGAGTATTTACAACTATCCCAGAGAACTAAAACCAAGTAAGCCCAGACGAGGATCTTCTGTAGGCTAGGCGTCCCGGACACGCTCGCTACCTGAAACGAACAACAATAAACAAAAAGGCGTGAGATTAAAGCCTAGTGAGTGACTAAAATATCAATTACAATCTAATCCTTGAGTTAATGCTGATCATAACACTACTATATATCTTGTTAGTACAGATTGCTGGGTCACTCATGCCATTTAACAAGATAGCATAGATATCTTTCTAAGAAGCAGTGGAGCAAAGCTCAACGCTATTAACCTCATAATTCAGTTCCTATTATTCATATATTCATACGCCTTCACATTTCGTCCTTCGGAGTTTCAACACTCAAGTGCCTTCTCATATTTTCCTTCAGCACTGAGTTTCATTATTAATTCACTGCTCAAGTGCCTTCACTCATGGTCCTTCAGCACTGAGACTTCATGTACTGGTTTCCATATGGCTTCTCACAAGTTTCAACACTCAAGTGCCTTCTCATATTTTCCTTCAGCACTGAGTTTCATTATTAATTCACTGCTCAAGTGCCTTCACTCTTGGTCCTTCAGCACTGAGACTTCATGTACTGGTTTCCATATGGCTTCTCACAAGGTCCTTCGGCATTGGAAACTATCTCAATCAATTTCACTAGTGCCTTCACTCATGGTCCCTCGACACTATGTATCATATATTATATCTCCATAGGTCTTCACACATGGTCTTTCGGCCATGGTTTGCATTTAGATAACATACATACAGGAGTTCACATAATATATTTGTTTTCACTTGCACATTATTAACGATGATCCTTGGCAAATTAGAGAGCCACTCACAGTTTGTCTTAGGCCCCGAGCGGATTGTATGCTTTTCCAAGCTCTTCTTGGCCTGTCAAACACATTTCTCATATTAGGTTTCCTTTGGACTCCTTTTTCAAAATCATTAGGTATGCATATTAATAACTAACGATACTCTATGTTACTAACGAGACTGCCAGCAAAATTCACGTTACTGGGTACTGCACTAGCGAAACTGGAGTGAATTAGACTAGCGATATCATCTTAAGGAGCGATACCTAGCGAAACTTTAGCGAGAGTTGTGAGACGCAGAGCTCCTTTGCGTTTATCAGCGACATCCGTTCCACTGCTCACTCTCCCGCTCCTTAGTGATACCACTGTCTGGCGACACTTGATGTCACAGTTTTCCTTATTTCCCTTCAAACTCTTCCTTTATCTTGCTAAAAACCATATTACAGCCAAAATCAGAACTTCCTTTCTTTTACAATCTTGTAAAGTAGTGAGTTTCCTAGCTTACCTCAAAATTTCAGACCATGACTCGCCTTCATTTAAGAATTATTCCCAAATAACTTCGGCTGCCTTGATTTGCTTAGCAATTCAACTCCGCTTATTTCTTCCTAGAGATTAACACATTTTGCTCAGATTTAGCTTAAACATCCTTCATGGAAGATGCTAAGAATTGACTCAACTTACTTACCTCAAAATTTTAGTTCCCGCTTCGATGTTCTCGGTTCACTCTCCTTCAAACACCGATTGGTGTCCAAATCTATCAGTAACAATCAAGCTTCTGGTTCCAGCTTCAAAATCATCATGAAACTGATCTGATTTCTACTCAAATTCGATATAAGTACCTTCTTCTACCTCTCCATATTGTTCATCTGCGAAATGGAGTTAATCTGAGTTCGAAAATATATCCAAAAAGGCTTAATTATTCGATGCACTCTTTTATATGTCAATCACCGACTTACCAGCTCTAACTTCATCCTCCTTCTGGAATTAGCCAACGCCACCTTCCACGCATGGCTTCGGTAATGCATAGTCTCAACTTACTATGCCACTAATTGCTCAACGCCGAATAGCCGATTACCGCATGGCCCTCTCGGCCACTTTTCTATGTCCTACGCATACCATCCTTCAACGCATAGCAAATGCCAATTCCTAGCACTTAGTAGCCTTCAACGCGTACTTCTATTAACATATACTGCACCCTTCTTCCTTCACATCAACTTCCACGCTGAGCTACCTACTTTAACGCATGCCTACCAGCGGCCACTCTTGGCAGCTTAGACATACCTTCAACGCATGGTCACCCATCACACGACCAACACTTAACCATTTTTACTCTCCCACAACTTGGCCAATTTTCTTTACTCACTTGCCCCATAATTCTTTTTTTCTTACCTTCTCTCATTAACAAGTACGGGGCTTTCATTATGTGCTAAAACTCGTTGTTTGTAACTATTTGGAACTTATTCTCAATAAAGTTGTTATCGATATTTATTCAGTAAAGCTGTTATTGAATATTCGAATTGCACTTATTAAATCCAATAAACTAAGAACCATTGGCTATAGGTTGTATGCTTAGACTTTATGTGTAGACATAAAAGTGGATCAAGTTTAAGTAATAGCCAAAACGGTCTATAATATAAGGATAAGGCTGGGTACCTTATTTTGGGGACACTATGGATGTGGCTCACTTCGTATTTGATAAGGACGATGTGATTCGATATCGTACATGTAGAGACATATGAGTGGGGGCATTCTACACAATGAGTTTGCATAAGATCGGACCACAAAATAATCACTTTTGTTTTATAATATCATTTACTATTAAAACTAATTATTGCAAACCTGATGACTTAGGTAACTCGATCTTAATTTTGAGCTAACTATAAAATTCTGTTTGTTTGAGATTATTCTTTAATCTACATAGGTGAGAGTAGCCCGAGTTCGCAAACTGAATATGCCTCCCGTTTTAAGGATAAGATCAGACAGATAGCTGGAGACATAGTCTTGCAAGAAGAAATCCACTCCTACCTATTTCTAGGTTAGTAGATAACTTGTTCTCTTAAATACTGATTCTGGGACTTAAATAAGGGACCCCACCCTCTCATTGGTTCGAGAGGGACTAGTTTTGTTGGTTAGACCACAAACCAATTGTTTATTAGCGGATCAGTGGGACTTAAGGAACATAATGTAATTATAGGGGTAAAACGATAATTTTGACCCAATTGTAATTATGAACAACTTGTGAAGGACCGACTTACTTATTATGGTTATATCAATTGGACAAAAATATAAATTAAACTTCTAGGCTTAAACTAATCATAGAATTTACTACCAAAAATTCCAAATATTTTACCAATAAGTGACTTGGTTCTAAGTCACCTCCAAACTCCAATTAAGTGGCCCAACCAAAACCTTGTCGACGACTACCCGAACCTGTTTAACAGTACCTCAAGACTCGCTGAACGTCCAGATATCAATTAAAATTTTATGGAAAAAGTAAAATCCACCAAAAGAAAGGATGTCAACCAAAATTATCAAGAAAACCCAAAACCTCACCCTCACAACCAAGAATCCAACGAACTACACAGACTAACGGTTGGAACTAGAGTGGCAGTGGCTGATGCGATTACCAGGCGGCTCACTAATGCTGGACCACTAGCTTGTTGATGGCGGTGACAACAGATCGAGACCTATGCAAGCGAGACGACCAATGAAGCTCCACTCGAACGGACAATAGTAGCAAAGACCAGCGGCGGTGCGAGGACGGATAATAGAATCGGGGAGAGACGACTGAATCGATGACGACCTGGACGGACGTGATTGAGCACAAACTGAAAATCGGGGAAAGAGAGAGAGATTGTGCAAGTGGCAGAAGGAAGAGGAAAAGAGAAAAGAAATTTTAGTGGCATGCACTTCGAGACCTAACAATTATATATATATGCTTATCTAAACGCTAATTCCTTATTAAATATAATTATAACTCTTCTTTCCTTTTTTTTTTTTTTTTTAATTTTCCATAAATTCCTTAAAATAAAATCACTCCTCCCAAAATAATTTTCAAAAAACACAACAATCTTCCCAACCTTCTTAAATATGGATTTTCAATTCCTAAATCTCCATCACTTCAAATAAAATCCCACCAACCAAATTGAAATCCAAATTTTAAAATCTTAAATACTTAATTAAAGTTGGATCATCCTAATTACTGACAATTAAATTTCTTAACCCCGAAGCTTGAAATAACTCCCAAATAATCGAAGATAATTAAATTTAAAACATGACCTAAAAAACTTGGGTTGTCACACTCTCTCCTCCTTAAGAAACTTTCGTCCTCGAAAGTTCTAATACTTGAACAACTCCAGATACTTTGATCTCATTTCATCCTCCATTCCCACGTTGCTTCCTTGAACTGATGATGCTGCCATAGGACTTTCACTAGCGTTATCTCTCGATTGTGCAAGGCCTTCACTTCCTTTGCCATAATTTGAACAAACTTCTCTTCATAACTCAAATTCTCATTCAGTTGCAAGTGCTCATGGTCTACCACATGAGACGGATCTACCACATAGTTTCTCAACATAGAAACATGAAAAACATTATGAAATGCAGAGAGCGAGGTGGCAAAGCCAAACGATAAGCTACAGGGCTAACTTGCTCCAATATCTCAAATGGTCCAATGAATCGAGGGCTCAACTTCCCCTTCCTTCCAAACCTCAAGACACTTTTCATAGGTGCCATCTTTAGGAACACTTTGCCAGCTACCTCAAACTCTAGGTTTCGTTGTTTCACATCGACGTAACTTTTCTGTTTGCTCTGAGCTACCTGCATCTTTGCCCTAATCTTCTAAATAGTCTCATTACTAAGCTGCACCAACTCAGGCCCCAACAATTTCTGCTCACCAACCTCATCCCAAGAAATAGGAGTTTCGCAACTCTTCCCATACAGGGCCTCAAATTGTGACATGCCAATAGTTGCTTGGTAGTTGTTATTATAAGCAAACTCCATAAGATATGAGTGGGAGTTCCAACTTCCAGGAAAATCCAACGAGCAAGCGCGTAACATGTCCTCTAGTACTTGATTCAAATGCTCAGTTTAGCCATAAGTTTATGGGTGGAAAGTCGTGCTGAAATCAACTAAGTGCCAAGTGCTGACTGGAGACTCTTCTAAAAACTTGACGTGAAGCAAGGATCCCTGCCATACACTATTGAAATTGGCACTCCATGTAACCTCACCACTTCTTTCATGTAAATCTGTGTTTACTTGTTCACTGAATAAGTAGACCTGCTTGGAATAAAATGCGCTGACTTGGTGAGTCTGTCTAATATAACCCATATCATTGTGTGGCCTTTCATTATTCTGGGTAAACCCACAATAAAATCCATAGACACATTCTCCCATTTTCATTCTGGCACCTTCAAAGGTTGCAACAACCTTGCTAGCTCATGCGTTGGAGCTTTCACCTATTGGCACACTAAGCATTTGCTGACATGCTCAGCTACTTCTCTCTTCATGTTTTGCCACCAGTAATAATGTTTCAAATGGGACAACTGCTCGAACTCCTGGTCGTACTCCTCTACAAACATGCTATCCTGATCTAAACTCAGAAACTCCTTTTTGAGATGTCTCAGATTCACAGAGAAGTATTTCTCGTAGAAGCGCTCCTTGAACTACTCCCACTTCACTAGTTCAGCACCGACACTGATCATCCTTTCTATCGTCTGCCACTAGATTTTAACTTTATCTGTCAGCACAAAAACGACAAACAACACCTTCTGATCCTCTAGGCACTTCATATATATGCAAATCAACTCAATGGAGGATAAGCACAATTCCGCCTTAATAAGGTCCTTTAGTGACCCATCAAAAGTGCGGGAGTTGTATTTTCTAAAATCCCACAAATGCTTTGCCTCCACAAATAGATCCTGTAAATTTGGAGTCTAAACCTGAACCTAGGGCAGTACTTGTTAAGACTGAATATGTTAGGCTATCTGCTCTGCCATTATATCCTTCATCTCCCCATCACAACTGTTGTGAAAACCTCTCCTATTGTTGCTGCCATCACAGTAAACTCGGGCGGAATGACGAGTTGAATGGGCGTCGAAGGAGGAACTGGCATTGGGGGAAGAACTGGTGCACTGTGGTTCTGCCTTCTAGTTATAATCATGGATCCTCCCAAACTGGATGGGTGTTGCGATTGTGGGGGACCTTATGGTGCAGGAGGCTCTAGAACCTGATGGTTCTAACCTATAGGGTCTTGCGCTTGAGGGTTTTGAAACCCTTCTCTTTGGCCCCTACTTCCCTTACCCCCTTTACCCCTTCTACCTCTTCAAGCCATTTCCTAATATCCATATGCGAATACTTGCTATTAAATTCCTCCTAAGGGCAATAAGTCTAACTAAGCATTAAATCCGACAAAGTTTCATGCCTAAACTACTAGAAACATAAACCTAGAAGGCATACCTGGCAACGAAGAAGAACCCCTTAATGCCCATTGAGACAGTCTAGACTTACCTAGTAAGTCAGTCTATAGAACCAATAACTCTTTGTTATGTCTCAGACATCATATATTGATAAGATGTTGTCAAGATATAAGATGCAGAATTCCAAGAGAGGTCTATTACCATTCAGGCATGGAATTCATTTGTTAAAGGAACAATGTCCTAAGACACCTCAAGAAGTTGAGGATATGAGACGCATTCCCTATGCATCAGTAGTCGGAATGCTAATGTATGCCATGTTGTGTACACTACCTGACATATGCTATGCAGTAGGAATAATCAGCAAGTATTAGTCCAATCTAGGATATGATCATTGGACTGTCGCTAAAAATATCCTCGAGTATCTAAGGAGAACGAGGGACTTATGCTCGTGTATGGCGTTAAGGATCTGATCCTTATAGAATACACTAAGTCTGATTTTCAGATCGATATAGAGTCGACAAAATCTACATCAGGATTAGTGTTCACTCTAAATGGAGGAGCAATAGTTTGAAGGAGTATCAAGTAAGGCTGTATAGTTGATTCCACAATGGAAGTCGAGTACGTAGCTGCATGTGAAGTAGTGAAAGAAGCAGTATGGCTTAAAAAGTTCTTAGCAGATTTTAAGTTGTTTCAAATATGCATTTGCCTATCACTCTCTATTGTGATAATAGTGGTGCAATTGCAAATTCCAAGGAACCCAGAAGCCATAAGCGTGACAAACACATTGAACGTAAATATCATCTCATTAGGGAGATTGTGCAAAGAGGAGATGTAATCGTCAAACAGATTGCATTAGAGCACAACATTGCTGATCCGTTTACAAAGGCCCTCATGGATGAAGTGTTTGTAGGTCACCTAGTGAGTCTAGGACTTCGAGTTATGTAAGCTAAGACAAGTGGGAGAAAGCTACTAGGTACGTAATGCCCTAGTTTATTATATTTATATGCTTTTTTCTTTAAACTCAACATTATGTATATATTCCCACTGAAGTTTTAGTCCAAGTGGGAGTTTGTTGGGTTTTATGTCCTAAAACTCGTGGTTTGTAAAGTTTGAACATATTCTCAACAAAGTTGTTATCGATGTTCATTCAATAAATGTGTTATTGAATAAGTGAATTGCATTTATTAAATCCAATAAACTAAGAATCCTTGGCTATAGTTTGAATACTTAGACTTTATGTGTCAACATAAAAATGGATCAAGATTAGGTAATAGCGAAAACGGTCAACAGTATAGGGATAAGGTTGGGTACTATAAGCCCCGTACTTGTTATTGAGAGAAGGTAAGTAAGAAGAAATGATGGGGCAGGCGAGTAAAGAATATTGGCCAAGTTGTGGGAGAGTAAAAATGGTTAAGTGTTGGCCATGTGATAAAGGACCATGCGTTGAGGGTATGTCTAAAGCTTGACAAGAGTGGCCGCTGGTAGGCATGCGTTGAAGAAGGCAGCTCGGTGTGGAAGTTGATGTGAAGGAAGATGGGTGCAATATGCGTTAATAGAAGTACGCGTTGAAAGCTACTAAGTGTTAGAAGTTGGCATTGCTATGCGTTGAAAAGGCCTATGCGTTGAAGGATGGTATGCGTCGGGCATAGAAAAGTGGCCGAGAGGGCCATGCGGTAATCGGCTATTCAGCGTTGGGCAATCAGTGGCATAGTAAGTTGAGACTATGCGTTGTCGAAGCCATGTGTGGAAGGTTGCGTTGGCTAATTCAAGAAGGAAGATGATGTTAGAGCTGGTAAGTCGGTGATTTATATTGACATATAAAGGAGTGCATCGAATAATTAAGCCTTTTTGGACATATTTTTGAACTCAGATTAACTTCATTTCGCAGAAGAACAACGAAGAGAGATAGAAAAAGGTGCTTATATCGAATTCAGGTAGAAATCAGATCATTTTCATGATGATTTTGAAGCTGGAACCAGAAGCTTGATTGTTGCTAATAAATCTGGACACCAATCGGTATTTGAAGGAGAGTGAACTGAGGACGTTGAAGCTAGAACTTAAATTTTGAGGTTAGTAATTTGAGTCAATTCTTAGCAACTTCCATGAAGGATGTTTAAGCTAAATCCGAGCAAAAATGTGTTAATCTCTAGGAGGAAGTAAGCGGAGTTGAACTGTTAAGCAAATCAAGGCAGCCGAAGTTATTTGGGAATAATTCTCAAACGAAGACGAGTCATGGTTTGAAATTTTGAGGTAAGCTAGGAAACTCACTACTTTGCAAGATTGTAGAAGAAGGGAAGTTCTGATTTTGGCTGTAATATGGTTTTTAGCAGGATAAAGAAAGAGTTAGAAGGGAAGGAAGGAAACCGTGATATCAAGTGTCGTTAAACAGTAGTATCGCTAAGGAGCTGGAGAGTGAGCAGTAGAACGAGTGTCGCTGATAAATGCAAAGAGCTCTGCGTCTCACAACTCTCGCTGAAGTCTCGCTAGGTATCGCTCCTTAAGGTGATATCGCTAGTCTAGTTCACTCCGGTTTCGCTAGTGTAGTACCCAGTAGTGTGAATTTCTCTGGTAGTCTCGCTAATGACATAAAGTATCGCTGAAGTTCAAAGGAAACCTAATGTGAGAAATGTGTTTTTACAGGCCAAGAAGAGCTCGGAAAAGCATATAATCCACTTGGGGCCTGAGACAAATCGTGAGTGACTTTCTAATTTATCCAAGGATTATCTTTAATATTGCGCAAGTGAAAATGATGATAATATATGAACTCCTGTATGTGTGTTATTTAAATGCAAACCATGGCCGAAGGACCATGTGTGAAGGCCTATGGGGATATGATATATGATACATAATGCTGAGGGACCATGAGTGAAGACATTTGAGAAATTGATTGAGATAGTTTCCAATACCGAAGGACCTTGTGAGAAGGCATATGGAAACTAGTACATGATGGCTCAGTGTTGAGGGACCATAAGTGAAGGCACTTAAGCAGTGAATTATTAATGAAACTCAGTGCTGAGGGACAATATGAGAAAGCACTTGAGAGTTGAAACGCCGAGGGACGAAATATGAAGGCATATGAATATATGAATAATAGGAATTGAATTATGAGGTTAATAGCGTTGAGCTTTGCTCCGCTGCTTCTTAGAAAGATATCTATACTATCTTGTTAAATGACATGAGTGACCTAGTAATCTGCACTAATAAGATATATAGTAGTTTTATGATCAGCATTTACTCAAGGATGAAATTGTAATTGATAATTTAGTCACTCACTGGGCTTTAAGCTCACGCTTTCTTGTTTATTGTTGTTCGTTTCAGGTAGAGAGCGTGCCGGGACGCCTAGCCTACAGAAGATCCTCGTCTGGGCTTACTTGATTTTAGTTCTCGGGATAGTTGTAAATACTCAGTCTAAGTACATGTTTTGACATATATGATCCTTGTGGCATAACGAGTGTGGGTTTTGTACTGTATGCTGAACAAATACACATTTATGATAAATTATGAGCCAAGAAATCTTATGTAAAACTTATGTTTACCTTATAATGTTTCACTGGCATAAAGTTTTGTACATTTAATCTGGTATTGAATTGTGTTTCAAGATATAAGATGACGTGCATGTGTCTAGGTTGCACCTACTCCTAGGTTAGGAAGGAAATCTGGGAGGGGGTGTGACAGGTACCTTATCCTGGGGACACCATGGATGCAACCTACTTTGTATTTGATACAAACGATGTGATCCTATATTGTTCATGTAGAGACATGAGAGTGGGGACATCTTATGCGATGATTTTGCATAAGATCGGACCATGAAATAATTATTTTACTTTATAACACCGTTTAATATAAGACTGATTATTTCAACATGATGACCTAAGTAACTCGATCTTAATCCTGAGCTAACTATGAACTCTTGTTTATTTGGGATTATCCTTTAATTTGTATGGGTGAGAGTGGCCTAAGTTTGCAGACTTAATAAGCCTACCATTATAGGGATAAGACGAGGTAGATAGCTGGGGACATAGTCTTACGAGATGGAATTCACTCCTACCTATTTCTAAGTTTGTAGAGAAGTTGTTCCCTTAAGTGCTGACTTCTGGTCTTGAACAAGGGGTCCCACCCTCTCATTGGCTTGAGAGGGACTCGGTTTGATGCTTGGACCACAAACCAATGGTTTATTAGAGGATCAGTGGAACTTAAGAAACAAGATGTAATTACAGGGGTAGAACGGTAATTTTGACCCAACTATAATTATGAACAACTTGTGAATGATCCACTTAATAATCATGGTTATATCAAGTTGACAGAAATATATTTACAATGAGGAGAGTGCAGCTACTGGGCTATAGTGGAGTGTCTGGTAGTTAACGAATTAACTAGGTTAAAGAGTATAACTTGTTAATTGCTGATTGTTGGAGCTCATGATCTGTAGGTCTATCAGGTCCCCTTGTTAGCTCATGGACTAAACCTTAGAACAATGTGTTGAAAGAATTTGAAAATGTTCAAATTCCTTTAAGGAGTAAGTTTTACGGTTGTTTGTTTAATTATGAATTAAACGAGATTGGAGAGTTGGAAATATTTAAATGTGATTTAAATATTAATTGGATGAATAGAGATTCATCGGATTGAAAATTTTCGAGATAAGTGGAAAAATTATTTATTTAATATTTAATATTAATTTAATATAATTAATTATTATTTAAATTAATTTTATATTAAATTAATATTATTTAAAATTAATTATTAGAATTAATTTTAAAAAGAAACTGGAAATTCATTTTTTAATTTAGGAAATTTTTTTTTTGAATTTTATTGAATTTTTCCACTAAATGCATGGTTGAAGTAGCAGGTGTTCATACCCCATGGCTTCTTCACCTCCATTAAATACCTCCTAATTGATTTTATTAATCACCATAATTGGTGTTAATTCCATGGAAAATTGGATTTACATATTCTCTTCTTTATATAGAAGAAAGAAATATGAAAACTGGGTTGAAGAACTTGGTGAATCTTGCTGAAAATTCTCATTAACCAAAACTCTCCAAAACTCTCTTTTTCTCTCAAATCTGCTCCAAATGCATCAAAATTTGGATCCCACAATCCGTTCTAAGACTCGAGAATAACAAGGAATACTCTTGTGGTAGTCCACGAAGTGTTCGTAATCAAAATCTGGGAGAAAATTGTTTCAATTTTGAGCTGCAGTGAGTAAGTATCAAACCTCTGTTTTTCTATTTTTTAGAACAAACATGTTTAATTCTAAAAATTAACGTAGTTAGAGTGTTTCAGACCCTAATTGTTTCCGCTTTTATATTCCTAACTCCTTATATATATATATAGTTTTAGTAACAATAATTGAACAACCGTAGGTGATTTCCCTTCGAATCTTATTCCTATTAGAAAAAGTAACAACAAATTACAACCTTTACAAAAATTAAAAATGCATAAATATGAATCTTAAGATACAAAACATTAAATATGTTGTAGATCTGTCATCTTTCAACACCGGCAAAATGTAAATCACAAAATTTTGTCCAATTAACAAAGTAAAAATTCCACTGCCATTAACATTTTCTCCAAAATGTAATTAGAAAAACATAAAAGAGAAGAAAAAAGTACCTAAAATTTTCTCTTTGGAGTTTAATCTTAATTTTTCATTTTGAAATTGTCACTTAGTCGTATCAATAGTGACATAGATTTTAGAGTCCTATGCACTTCTATTTGATTAAAATCTCTGATAATTTAGATAATAGTTGCTTGAACGACGCCCGACAAAAACAAAATTTTGCAAAGACTTAAATGAAAGTAGGCTAGGATGGTTGTTGTAGAAGGGGTAAAGTATTTTGCCGAACGAGTGTTCTGATGATAGTTCTCTTGCTAAAAGGGTGTTTTCATGAAAAGTTTTAATTGATGAGGTGTCAACCAAGAGATGCAGTAGGGATAAAATGGGAATTGTAAAAAATTGTAAAGGCAAAAAAGAAAAGAAAAATTCTCCCCTTTTTACCCTTTTAAAATAGTATATATATATATATATATATATATATATATATATATATATATATATATATATATATATATATATATATATATATATATATATATATATATATATATATATATATATATATATATATATATATATATATATATATATATATATATATATATATATATATATATATATATATATATATATATATATATATATTAATTTTACACTATTACCATAGATTAACTAATTTCACTTTTGGTATTTAGTGTTGACTTTCAACTAACTATTTTTACTATGATGTGGATTTTTTAATTGATTTGATTAGGGACCAAAATTAGTGAAATTTAACTTACTTATTATGTTTAATTATTTTAAATTAATTAATATTGACACCATAGACTAAAAGTGAATATTAGTGAAAATTGAGAGTAAAAATATAAAACCTTGAAACCTATGGATCAAATGAAAACTAAATTGAAGATTTGGAGGCATAAATCTTTGAAACTTTAAGATCATAATAAAAATCATATTTAACCAAAAAAGACAGTCTCAATATCAAATGTTGTAGGGTCAGATGTCTTATGAGATTAGTCAGGATGCGCGTAAATTGACCCGAACACTCACATATATACAAAAAATAGAAAAAAATCAAATCATATTTAGAATTTAGAGGTACAAGTACAATATTTTAAAATCTTGAGCGAAAATTGAAATTATGAAAAAAAAATTGTTCCGGAATAAATCATCAAAATTTTTAATATTTGTAAATAGTTTTGCTATTTTTATTTATTTATAATAATTTCTCTATGTATTATGATTTGTTTGTTTTGCGTTAGTCTCTCGTTTGTTGTAAGAACTATAAACGTCGTTATAAAAAGATTCACTTCTAAGTATTGTTGATTACATGAACTAAAAGATTTGATAGTTAGCTTAATATCATATGGTGCATCTATTAAATTTAGGTTGAATACTAAATTTAGGTAGGTTTTTAACCATGAAAAATAATTACAAATATAACACACGTATACATATATAATTATAAATGATAGACTAGAATGTATGTCTATCGAGGAGACAACGGATGTATCGGGGAGACAACAGATGTAGAAATGCCACTTTACCAGATACACACGTATACATACTATTTGGGTCTAGTAAAATTTTGCTATATATGTAAATAGTTTGATATTTTTTATATTTATAATAATTCTTCTTGAAGTAAAATTATCTTAAATGGCAAAATTGCTGAAAATATCTACAACTAATAGCAAAATACACTTCTATCTACTATATATTGCGATAGACTATTGTGATTTATAGTAGATGAATCATGAAATTTTGTTATATTTGTAAATATTTTTGTTCATTTTGCTATATTTGAAAAAAGTCATTCAATATATCTATTTACATATGCTATTTCCATTAATTATCTACATTTTTGGTATATTGAAATCTTAACATTTTTATTCACATTTTATAAGTTGCTACTAACATGGTTTAATGTCATTATTATAATTAATCTAAGCATAGAATAAACTATTGAAACATATACCCTTAATCGAGAAGTCACGAGGTCGAGTTCTACAATTAGCTTAAAATTTACACTTTTGCTTGTATATTTAAATACAATAACGAGTCCCATCTGCAGCATTATTGATTATTGATTATTGATAAATAACTTAAAAGTATATTACCAATACATATAGTATATATCTCTTTATACTTTATTTCACAAAATTCCTTTTTTTTTTTTTTTTTTTTTCTTTTCATTTTATTTAAGTAAAATAAAACCGTGAAATAGAGCAATAGAAAAAAGAAGAAAAAAAAAAAAAAGAGTAAAATTCGATAAAATCGAAAACCATCAGAAAGAAGGGTGAAATTAAGCCTTCAACTTTCTTCTACTTTATCCTCCGTCTCAAGCACCGGCGGAGTAATTCCCATTCCGTCGCAATATTCGTTAACCGCACCGCTAATCTCCGGCGAAAACTCTCCGCCGTTGGAGAAAACCACGGCGGCGCATTTCTCTGGCAGTCCATGTAAAATCACTCTACAGCAATCGTGACTCACCTCGATCTCATTGCTCTTCATCGCCGTGTCGATCTCGTCCTGGCATCCTTCCACCGCGTTTATTGCGTCCCAACACACTGCCGCCGACCAATCGGCTGAATAAATCGCCTCCGGGATCTTTCTAACGGCGAAAACCGATGAAATTGCTAGGGCACAGAGGAAGAATCCGAAAAACTGAGCCGATTTCGACATCATCAGGTTCGCCAAATCTTCTTCTCTTCGATTTGCCCTTTGAATGATTGATTCTACGTCTTCTTGGATTTGGTGTTTATAAATGTACAGGGAAAGGGAAACGGAAATCGGGAAATTCGTTTTGGTTTAAACCCGAATAAGGCGTTTAGGAATCCATTTAATCGGTGCCGATGAATTTGTTTCCTACAAGTTTTGAATATCTTTCAACACTTTTTCATGTGTTGTTTCAGTTTCGTTTTGGCTGCATTTATTGTGTTGGAGTTTCACAGAGATTAAATCAAATGACTCCTTCACCTTCTCACCTTATTTCTTTTGTTGATTGATGATTCATAAATTTTATTGCATGAATCATTGGGTCAATATCTAAGCTAATAGGAGCATAGTTATCAACGGGTTAAAATTTATTTATGTCATTTTAAAAATCACTTATTTCTATGATTTAAAACTAAAACTAATTTTGATGATATGAAAATTGTATTTAAAAATATAAAATTAAATATTATATTCCTTTCAAGTGTCTAAAAATTAAAAATGTATTTTAAACTAATTTTAAACTTGACAATACACACTAAGTAGCATGAATGTAGATACAAGATATTGACATGACAAACACTAGTTTATTCAAATATACAATTTTAAAAAGATATATAACTTTTATACCAAAAGAAAATTTAAAGTACATAGATTGGTATATATATATACTTAAAAAATTAGTTTCAATTTATTATTAACAATTTGCAACAGGTAACAATTTAAAAATATAATATTACAGACATATTATCCACTTTTTATACTTTGCACATATGACATTTTTTTAATCATATTTTCAATTTATTTATTATACCAAATTGTCCCTAATGAAACCGCATTTTCATCCCTTCCTTTCTTCTCCAACCCGCCGACTCCACTCCACCACAAAGATTATTTTGCACCTATTATTTTTTCTTAGATTTATTTTGATCTAGTTTGACTTAGTCTTTTAGATTAATTTTATTTTGTTTGTTAAATTTAGGATAATATCTCAATTGAATGATATACTTAACACTCTGTATATCATTTAATTGACACACTTGTATAACAATGTGATGGTTTTAATTAGTGTTTTAACATCGTCAAAGGTTCTAGGAGATACTTTATTCAAGTTTATTAGGAGTATATCAAATATAAATCAAGTTTTGTGTAAATAATATGTCAACAATATATCACATTCTAAAAACCTTTCAAATATAATAGCTATGAAACAACTTACAAGTATATCAGTTGTATCTTATTACATAACAAATAACTTTCAATAATATCAATAATATGTCAACATTATATCGCATACTAATCAACTTTTAAGTGTATCAACATTATAAGTGGTATATTACTTTTTTTTGGTCTTGATCTTTATTTAGTCTCGATCTCCTGCCTTGGTTATGATAAATTCTTTTCATTTGTGTTATATATATATATATATATATATATATATATATATATATATATATATATATATTTTTTTTTTTATTTTTATTTAGTCTCTATCTCCTGCCTTTGTTATGATAAATTCTTTTCATTTGTGTTATATATATATATATATATATATATATATATATATATATATATATATATATATTCTTGGTGTTATGCTGTTTTAGATTAAGCCGTTTTGTGTTAATGAACGTCAGTGCTGAAGAAATGTGGTGATCAGCTCAAATTTGCTAGTCAGAGGTAGATCCTGTATTGTTGATGATATACTGATTGTTTCGGACGTCAGATTCGGTTTGGTGCATTACTTCTTAGTTGGATGGTGATTCAACTATAGAGTGAAAAAAGATTGGAGTTATTGTTGAGTAGCATCAGATTGAAGAGGAGCCCAATCTGCTGACTCTTTCATAAGGAGCACAATATTTAGAAGAGCTTAAATTGCTCATTAGTTATTGCATGTTATACTTCTTAGTTGAACTTCGTATGTGAAAAGAAGTGTATTATAAACATTGGTTATAACTAGGAACGTTTTTCATTTAGGCATAAAGCCTCCTAGACGTAGGTGTGGTTACAACGAATTGTGTGTTAACTCTCTCTTATACTTCTGTTTAATTTGTTTATACTCTTATCAGTAACTTTGTTATTTACGTGTGGTACTCCTTGTGATCTACCTAAATTTCAATTGGTATCAGAGCAGGTTTACTACCTGCACATTGAGATATTCAATGGAGTCGATCAGGGAAGGTGGATCAACAACCCCACCTCCTGTGTTAGATGGTTCAAATTATTCGCATTGGAAGGCTAGAATGATAGCCTTTTCGAAATCTATAGATAACAAGACTGGGAAAGTTGTTGTTTCTAGATGGACTCCTCCACAAGTTATTGATACAAATGGAAAAGTGAGTCTAAAACCTAAGAAAAACTTAAGAAAGATTGGACAAAAGTTAAAGATGAGGCTTCCTTAAGGAATTCTCAAGCTCTCAATGTCATCTTCAACTGAGTAGACAATAATATTTTTCATTTAATCAACACGTCTATCTCTGCCAAATAAGCATGGGATATTCTTGTAGTTGCCCATGAAGGAATATCCAAGGTAAAGATGTTGAGATTGCAGCTTCTAACAACAAAATTTGAATCTCTAAAGATACTAGAAGACGAAACCGTAGCTGAGTTTAATGTACGACTCCTTGATACTGCTAATGAATCGTTTACCCTTGTTGAAAATATTCCAGAAGAAAAGTTAGTTCGTAAGGTTCTTTGATCTCTTTTGAAAAGATTTGATATGAAGGTTACAAATATTGCTAACATGATGGTTGGTGAACATTTTGGTTCTCTGCATAGTTTCGAAATGACCTTGGATGACAAGTCAGAAAAGAAATCTAAAGGTATTGCTCTATAGTCAACAATTGGAAATGATGCTTCTCTTGTCAAAAATAAGGACTTTGATGAAAACCTTGCTGAATCTCTATCTCTTTTGGCCAAGCAGTTAGGAAAGGCCCTCTGATGATGGGATAAATATGGAGAATTTCGGGGTAACTATGTGTCTCCTTATGTCAAAGACAACAATAACCCCAACAATCATAACAACCCAAAGTCTTCAAGATTCTCAAGAAAGAAACCTAAATTTGAGAGAGGAATATGGAGTAGTTAGGGACCTAAAGACAAAAATTTCAGATGTAGATAATGTGAGGGGTTTGATCATTTCCAAGCTGAATGCCCAAATTTTCTGAAAAGACAGAGCAAGGGTTACACAGCTACACTATTTGATGATGAATCTGAGTCAAATAGTGACTCTGATGAAGAAATTCGTGTCTTAATAGGATGTTTATCTGTTGAAGGTTCCCATGTGGCCGCTCCTTCTGACATTAAGATTTTGGTGGTGCGGGAGAGGACTCAAGAGAATGGTGTCAATCATAACAACCTTTCTTTTGAAGAAGTTTATCAGTGTTGGATTGAAGGCACTTAAGCTCTTACTGTTTAGAAGGAAAGAATTGAAAAGTTAATAGAAGACAACCATTGTCTTTCGAGCACTATTTTAGAGTTAAAGAAAGAACTAAAGTCATCTAAAATTGAGCTTGAATCCATGACCAAGTCTGTTAGAATGTTGAACTCTAGTACTAATGATCTTAACAAAACGCTGTCTTGTGGTAAACAGGCCTCTAACATGAGAGGAGTTGAATTCTATCACCAGGGAAAACATATTAACAAAGGTGAATGATAACTTGTAGAAATACAAGTTATTGTATTCTTTAATTGGAGTAATTGGAGTAATATTGATGATAAACGCATGATTTGGGTACTTGAATTATGTAATATGAATAACTTTGCATTTACTATGTTTACAAAAACATCTACTCTGGGAATTATGAGTTTCTATTTTTTTTTTAACGCATAGGGCTAAAAAAAAGCAAAAAATATTCTAAGTACAAAGGAAAAGATGTTGCCTGAATCATTGAAGTCGTGACGTTTGAAGATCAATGCGTCTAATACCCTACGTCAAAAAGAAAAAGTAAATTCAAACGCCTGGACGACAACTATCAGGTCAATATGCAAATGGATCACTTACTTTACCCAACCGTGACAGATCCAATGAACTGAAAACACAAAGAAGTCTACATAATAAGGTATGGAATTAAATGCAAAGGTGTCAGATCATCATGAGATCACCTGTTTGGACGCCTATAAATAGCCTATTACACTTTATGTTCAAGACAGAGAGAAACATATTGGTGAAAGCTCTGTGCAAATTCTCCCTCAACTTCCATAGGCAGTCTCCATTTTCGAGCTCTTCTATGAGACGATTCTGAAAGTTTTCAAAGTCGCCTCTTAGAGAGTGAGAATCCATCATCTGTACAAATTATGTCTCAGATAGCCACCATCTCAAGCCTCCAAGAAGCAAGACATTGCCATTAGCGACTTGACGACTTTTATTTTCATTTCTTCACTATGTTCATCATTCTTTCTTGTAGTTTGTTAATGGCATTCGAGAGATTTGTTTATTTTCTTAATACAAGTTTGATTGACATCAATCCTCCCTCTATAATCATCTTCAATACTTTACACCATGATTTTTTGAATGATTAATGGGCTAAGAGCATGAAGTTAGCACTTCTAAGTTTTACTAAGTATGTTTTCATCTTTATTAAATGGGTACTTCAAACTTGCCTCTGTCAAACAAATAGGTTTAAGTAAGTATAATTATCTTTTAGAGAGAGTAGGTGATTAATCTTGGACATTTAATAATAAAAGAAGCGACTTTAGGGATAAAGTTCAATTTTTGCATGAAGAACTCACCATGGTGTCAAAACATCGAGAGATGCGTTCCCAATATCGAGTTTGGTAGCTGAAAAGCTTGGAAAGTGCTTTTTATTAAGGGAGTTTATATTAGATTTCATTTGTTTGCTAGTAGTTTTTAGGTCAAAATAAAGAAAATTAGAAGTGAAAGCCAAAAGATCAAAACAGAGCTAGAATCCAGTGAAAAAGAGAAGAAAATGACATTTGCCAAAAACGGGGTGGCATCGGTACGGCGTTATCGCGACGCTTTTTTTCGAGAGTTGATTCCGCTTTAGCACCGCATCAGCGCGGGATGCCACCTTTCCAAATTTGAAGATTTGGTATTTTTGGAAAGAATTTTGGGTGGCCAACTTTATAAATTGAAGGGTTTCCAACAGCCCTAGACACAAAATTACACATCATGAAATCACGAATTAACACACCAAAAAGAATCTCAAAGAGTGAGTTGACTGCAAGGAAGAGACAAGAGTTCGAGAAAGAGTTTGGTACCATTCGAGTTCCTAACGTGAAGACTGAAGGACTTCTTGGCGATTCCTCCTCAATCAAAGGCTTCTTTCTACTAGAGTTTTTCTTTCTTTAAACTTTTTCTATGCTTAATTTATGAACATGTTGCTTAAAGTTATGAGTGGCTAAACTATTTAGTTTTAAGGTATTGATGAATTGTTTATGAACTCATGTTGATATTGTAGATTATTCATGGTTTTGTTATAATGATTATGCTTTTCATTGTTATTTGGCTTAATTCTTATTGATTGACCATCTTCGAATGTTAGGTTAGATGTATGATTGAGAGATTGTATGTCTAACTGGATCTATAACAATTAATTTTTGTTAGTATATCATGAGAATAGTTATGTTAACAAAAAAAGTTGCTAAAGACTACTCTTAATGCCATGTAATTTGTATTGGTTTCAATAGATTAGTAATCAATTGAGTTGCATGAGAAAAAGTCGTTTTTGAGAGAAAATAAATTGGATTTAAGTTTCTAGACTTAAGCATCTGAATTATAATGAATTCCATGAACCCTAGAATATTGCATGATGGATTAAACAAGGATTCATTATCCTAGAAATCTCTTTGACTTTTGTGTTTCTTACTTTACTTGCTTTTCTTATTTAGTTTATATTTTCCAAAATCACAACTTAAATTCTAATTCTCAAATAAAATTGATTCGATTCTAGAATAACTAAGTAACTTTAACCTTCACAATTGGATCCTCAGTGGAACGATATTCAGACTTTACCGTCTTATATTATAACTTGACTCGTATACTTGCAGTTAACATTTAAAGTGTGCATCAAGTTTTCGGTGCTGTTGTCGGGGATCCAAAGAATAGTTTTTGTTATTTAATATTCATTAGAATTGATAGATCTTAATTTGAGGTGTATATTATTTGATTGATTATTTTGTCGGTTTATGCCTCGTGATAATACTAACATTCTTCCTCTTGATCCCGAGATTGAAAGGATGTGTAGAAGGAATCTAAAGGTTCAACACAATCACATCGAAAAAATGGTGGAGGAGATACCAAAGGCAATTCGGGACTACTTCCAACCAACATTACTGGCAAATCAACTCGGCATCATGAATGTACCAATCAATGTTAACAACTTTGAGTTGAAGCTAGCCTTTTGAGGAAGAACTAATAAAGATCCTCACAAGCACTTACAGTCCTTCTTAGAAATATGCGGAATGGTAAAGATGAATGGTGTCCCTAACAATGCAATGAAACAAAGACTTTTTCCTTTTTCTTTATAGGACCGAGCAAAGGATTGACTGGAAACCATCCCTCCGGATAGTATCACTATGTGGGAGATCTTAGCTCAAGCCTTCTTGAACAAATATTTTTCACCGGCTAAATCTCAAAGACTAAGAACGGAGATTGGAACATTCCACCAACTTGAGAATGAACAACTTTATGAGGCTTGGGAGAGGTATAAGGATCTCTTGAGAAGATGCCTTCAACATGGCTACCTGGATTGGTTGCAAATTCAACTCTTCTACAATGGATTGTCAAGCTCAATGAAATCCATCTTAGATGCAACTATCGGAGGGTCAATTTTCTCAAATAATGCTCAAGAGGCCTATACTATACTAGAAGACTTGGCCACTACATCGTAATTGGCCATGTGAACGGTCTTCTCCAATTATCCCAAAAACCGCCAGAGTATATGAGGTGGATGAGGCAAAATCTCTAAAAGATCAATTGGCTTCTCTCACTAATGCTTTATCTAAATTGTCTCAAGGAAGCCAAACCCAAGCAAGTCCACCATCCATAGCTTCTGTTGCAGCCATGGAAAATCAACAAGAGCCAAGTAAGTTAGAAGTGGCCAATTATATGGATAAAGGACAATACAGAGGTCAACAACAACTCCCGACTCACTATCATCCCAACTTGAAGAATCATGAGAATTTCTCATATGCTAACAACAAAAATGTGTTGCCAACACCTCAAGGATTCAATGGAGCGGGGAATGCAAAGACATCATCATTGGAGGACATAATGCTTGACTTTGTCAATGAGTCAAGATCAAGGACAACCACAATAGAAAATTTGGTTCAAGCTGTAACAAGCACCGTACAAAGCCAAGTTAAGGCAATCCAAAACTTGGATGTTCAACTTAGTCCAATGGCCACATCTCTCCACACAATGCAAAAAGGTAAATTCCCAAGTTGTTTGGAGAAGAACCCCAAGGAGGAATGCAATGCCATAACCCTAAGAAGTGGCAAGGAGTTGAACAAGCACATCATGATAGAAGATGATGAGCTTCCACAAGAAGAGAGTGAAGCCATCGGATGTTTCACAAAAAGAGAATGCATCTAAGGAAAAGGAGAAATCAAAGACCAATATAGGGAGTACTTCTAACTCTACTTCTTTTATCCCTAACAATCTACCTTTTCCTTAGAGATTTCAAAAGAAAAAGATTGATGCTCAATTTCCTAAATTCTTAGACATATTCAAAAAGTTGGACATTAACCTTCCTTTTGCAAAGGCATTAGAACAAATGCTAGTTCATGAAGGATGTGTTGTCTAAGAAGAAAAGGTATGTAGATTACGAAACGTTTGCACTAACTGAAGAATGTAGCGCGACATTACAAAGAAAATTGCCTCCAAAATTAAAAGATTCAGGGAGTTTCTCTATCCCTTGTCATTTAGGCAATAATTCGGTTACTAAAGTTGTGATCTTGGAGCTTTTATTAACTTAATGCCTTTATCTATGTTTAGGAAGCTCAATGGTGGAGAGGTGCAACCAACTATCATATCCTTGCTTTTGGTCGATCGATCATTCGTTCATCCCTATGGCATTGTAGAGGACGTCTTGATCAAGGTAGGCAAGTTTATCTTCCTAGCGGACTTTGTGATACTAGACATGGAGGAAGATGCTAAAGTCCCCATAATCCTTGGGAGACCTCCACCGGAAGGGCCCTTATCGATGTGCAAGATGGAAAACTCACATTCCGCCTTAATGATGAGGAAGTAACATTTGAAATCTATAAAGCCCTTAAGCATTAGGATATAAAAAGGTATGAGCATCATGAGCCAAGCACAAAGGTAACATCGCCCCCTTCTTCTAGTAAGAACTCTATGCATGATGATCCTCCTTTGAATGGTAAGACTAATGGCATGCTTGATGTTAAATTAGAAAATCCTATGAAGCATGTTTCTAGTTGTGATAATTTTCCTAATTCCCCTTGCATGCCTCTAAAACCTAAAATGAATTATGAACAAATCATGGAGAAGCATGTTAAAAATGAAGTGGTAAGTCCGGTAAAATCTCATAATGATGACTCCTTAATGCTACTTGATTACATTAGTAAAGATGATGTTCAACTTGATAATGATTTGTTGACCAACCCACTAAACGCTAATAAATATGTTTGTGAGTGTAAATATGGGCGAAAACTAAAAGTTGTAGGTGATCCAACACATGGAATGAAGAAACCACCTTGGGATCTGCCGTGACTCATGAGCCCCGTCTATCTAGAAGACTTTAAACCAAGCACTTGTTGGGAGGCAACCCAATTTTATTGCTTTCTTTACTTTTCTTTTAATTTCTTTTTTAATAGATCTTTGAGTCACTCATATGCTTTATCTTTCAGGATCTTGGTTCATCACCAAGTACTCCTTACACCAAGCCTGTTTGGTGGCTTCCTACTTGTTCTCAGGCTTGTTCTTTCCTTGATTAGATGCTCTTATACATTGGAGACAATGCATGATTCTAAGTTTGGGGTGGGAGGTGTCACTCGTACTTTCTGTGTTTTTTTATCCTGCTATGCATGTTTGTGAGGTTTTAATGATCATATGCATGTTAATGAAATTTTGAAAAATTTTGAGAATTTTGGAGCTTTCAAAGATAATGGGAATGTGTATGGTTGTGTGCTTTGATGTTGATTGCCCATGATGAGACTCGAATTTGCATGATAGATGACTTATTGTGGAAATAGAATAGCACTATCTTGAGTTAAATTCATTTAAGTCCCTCTTAAATTCTCCCATATTCTTGAGCTCGTAGCCACTTTAATTTAGAATCTTTAACTGAAAAAAGGATCAAGTTGGGTGTATTTAGTTGTCACTCCGAAAGGCTCCTTTGGTTAGAGAGTAGAAATGCATGATAGTTTGTAATCTTAGACTAAGAAAAAAAGAAAAGAATATATATGCCTTTGAGAAAAAAAAAATGTACACAAAATATATGAGCTTTATATGTCGATACTTGTAATGAGTATGTATGGATGGGTAACAAGAGTTGCCTTTGCTGTGATCAGTAAGGACGCTTGGGAATTGACTAGGTACAAGTCCCTACAGTGAATGTGTGAAAACTAGTGCCCCTAGGTAAAATAATGCAAGTTTAGAGCCCATAAAAAATATGATCGAATGACACCTTAGTGGACATATTACTCACTTGAAATGTGTGGATACTTGAAGATTGATGCATGAGCTAGAGTAGGGAGGGAAAACTAAAGAAGCTCTCTTAAATCCCAATTTGAGTTTTAACATTTTAAATTGAATGAGGCTTAGACACACACATGGGAGATAGCAAGATTTAGCCTTGAATGATTATACTAATATAGATATGCTTGCATGTTTCTACTTAAGCTCTTAAATGCTATTCTCTGAGACATGAGTCGATTGCACACTTCTTCATCTAAACTCCCTCTATTTGATTTTATTCATTGTTCGGGACTAGCAAATCTCTAAGTTTGGAATGGTGAAAAGTGCTTGAAAAGTGCTTTCTATTCTCTCAAATTAAGGGAGGTTATATTAGATTTCACTTGTTTGCTAGTGGTTTTCAGGTCAAAATAAAGAAAATTAGAAGTGAAAGCCAAAAGATCAAAACAGAGTCAGAATCCAGTGAAAAAGAGAAGGAAAGTACACATTTTCCAAAAACAGCGCAGCGCCACAGCACTGGTACGGTACTACCGCGGCGCTTTTTTTTTAGAGTTGATTATGCTTCAGCAAAGCATCAGCGTCACGGCGCCACCTTTCCAAATTTGAAAATTTTGTACTTTTGGAAAGAATTTTGGGCGGCCAACTCTATAAATTAGAGGGTTTCCAGCAGCTTTAGACACGAAATTACACATCAAGAAATCATGAATTAGCACACCAAAAAGAGTCTCAAAGAGTGAGTTGGCTGCAAGGAAGAGAGAAGAGTTCGAGAGAGAGTTCAGTACCGTTCGAGTTCCTACGTGAAGACTGAAGGACTTCTTGGCTATTCCTCCTCAATTAAAGGCTTCTTCCTAGTAGAGTTTTCCTTTCTTTACACTCTTTCTTATGCTTAATTTATGAACATGTTGCTTAAAGCTATGAGTGACTAAGCTCTTTAGTTTTAGGATATTGATGAATTGTTTATGAATTCATGTTGATATTGTAGACTATTCATGGTTTTGTTCTAATGATTATGTTTTTCATTGTTATTGTGCTTAATTCTTGTTGATTGGCCATCTTTGAATGTTGGATTAGATGTATGGTTGAGAGATTGTATGTCTGGATCTATAACAATGAATTGTTATTAATCTATCATGAGAATAGTTAAGTTAACAATCAAAGTTGCTAAAAACTACTCTTAATGCCATGTAATTTGTATTGGTTTCAAGAGATTAGTAATCAATTGAG
Organism: Citrullus colocynthis; assembly: GCA_031780015.1. Taxonomy (NCBI): domain Eukaryota; kingdom Viridiplantae; phylum Streptophyta; class Magnoliopsida; order Cucurbitales; family Cucurbitaceae; genus Citrullus; species Citrullus colocynthis. The sequence goes on along the minus strand of QLSR01000005.1, from coordinate 10,053,225 downwards.
TTGCATGAGACAAAGTTATTTTTGAGAGAAAATAACTTGGATTTAAGTTTCTAGACTTAAGCATATGAATTACAATGAATTCCATGAACCCTAGAATATTGCATGATTTATGCTTAAGTCAAGGAACTTAATTCCAAGTTATTTTCTCTCAAAAACAACATTTTCTCATGCAACTCAATTGGTTGCTAATCTCTTGAAACCAATATGAATTACATGGCATTAAGCATAGTCTTTAGCAACTTTCATTGTTAACCTAACTATTTTCATGATAGATTAACAACAATTCATTATTATAGATCTAGTTAGACATACAATCTCTCAACCATACATCTAACCTAACATTCGAAGATGGCCAATCAACAAGAATTAAGCACAATAACAATGAAAAGCATAATCATTACAACAAAACCATGAATAGTCTACAATATCAACATAACTTCATAAACAATTCATCAATACCTTAAAACTAAAGAGTTTAGCCACTCATAGCTTTAAGCAACATGTTCACAAACAAATTAAGCATAGAAAGAGGGTAAAGAAAGGAAAACTCTACTAGAAAAAAGCCTTTGATTGAGGAGGAACCACCAAAAAGTCCTTCAGTCTTCATGTCAGGAACTCGGACGGTAACAAACTCTCTCTCGAAATCTTCTCTCTTTGCAGCCAACTCACTCCTTGAGACTCTTTTGGTGTATTTTTCTCTGATTTCTTCCTGTCTAGAGTTGCTGGAAACACTCCAATTTATAGAGTTGGCTGCCCAAAATTCTTTCAAAAAATACACAATCTTCAATTATGGAAAGTTGGCGCAGTGGCACCGACCGATATGGAAAGTTGGTGCTGCTTCGCGGATGATGTGTTGAAGCAGACTGATCTCTCAGGAAAAAACGCTACGACGCTGCCTTGTTTTTGGAAAATTTGTATTTTTCCTTTCTTTTTCACTAGATTCTGGCTTGGTTTTGATCTTTTGGTCTTCACTTCTGATTTTCTTTATTTTGTACTGAAAACCACTAGCAAACAAGTGAAATCTAATATAAAACAAAATATATGAGCTTTATATGTCAATCTTTTGGTCTTCACTTTAGCAATTTCAATGCGGCATTAGGCCAATATGAGCACAACGCATCATACATACTTCAAATGCAACAGTGAATCATCCTTGTCAAACCACTTTGTTCTAGCTAAAACCACCCAAATGCCAGTATAGTTGACTCAAACAAAAGAGCAACCTACTCGATCCTCTCGATACAATGCAAAGCAAAGATGGATATGTCATGATTATGGAAAAGAAGGCCATATTCGTCCCTTTCGCTTTTGGCTATATAGAGGAAAGGTTTATCAAAGACACTGGAAGCCTTCTTATAAAATCTGGGGTGCTATCTGTCAGAGACATAAAACACAACAGATTTGTATGGAGAGCTAACATAACGGACCTTCTTTTGAATCGATATGCCAAGTTGCATTCACATCTCTTCGCTCATAAGCAAAAAAAGACTGTTATCTCGATAGTGGATGTTCGCTTCATATGACAGGAGAAAAATCATTTGTAACAAATATTCAAACATGTGGATTTGGGCATGTGACATTTGATGACAGTGTAAAAGGTTAAGTTGTGGAAAAGGGTCAGCTGAATTACCCTGGTCTCCCAATGCTTCAGGCTATCATTCTCATAGAAGGTCTAACAGCAAACCTGATCAGTGATGCACAAATTCGGTGTTTAAGCTAGTGTATGGGTTAAGTTATAATGAGGATCCAATTATGAAAGTTTAAATCACTTAGCTATTTTAGAATTGAGTCAATTTTATTTGAGGATTCAACTTCAAGTTATTTGGAATACAAGAGTCAAAGAAAGTTCTAGGGTATTGAATCCTTATTTAATTCGTTATGCAACATTCTAGGGTTCATGGAATTTATTGTAAGTCATATGCTTAAGTCTAGAAACATAATTTCGGGTTATTTTCTATCAAAAAATAACCTTTTCTCATGCAACCTAATTGATTACTAACATCTTGAAACCAATATAAGTCACATGGCATTAGGAGTGGACTTTAGCAACTTTCACTGTTAACCTAACTATTTGCATGATAGATTAACAACAATTCATTGTTATAGATCCAATTAGATATAAAATTCTTCAAATCATAAATCTAACCTAACATGTATGAATGGCCAATCAATAAGAATTAAGCACAATAACAATGAAAAACATACTCATTACAACAATCCATAAAAAGTCTACAACATTAGCATAACTTCATAACAAATCATCAACACCCAACAACCAAAGAGTCTAGCCACTCATAGCTTTGGGCGACACGTTCAAGACAAATTTCAGCATAGAAAGAGTGTAAAGAAAGGAAAACTCTATTGTAAAGAAGCCCTTGATTGAAGAGGAACCGCCAAGACGTCCTTAATCTTCACGTCAGAAACTCAAACAGCACCAAACTCTCTCTCAAACTCTTTTCTCTCTTCTTTGCAGCCAAATCACTCTTTGAGGCTCTGTATTGTGTTGTTCTCTCTTCCTAGGGTTGCTGGAAACCGTTCAATTTATAGACTTGGCAGCCTAGATTTATTTCCAAAATTGCAGATTTTTTCAAATTAGGAAAGCTCAGCGCTGTGGCGCTGACCGACATTAAAAGGTTGCATCATGTCGCTATGAGATGGTGTTTGCTGCGTTGTGCGTCATCAATTTCAACCCTCAGCATCGTGTCGCAACGCTGCACCAACGCTGTTGTGCTTCTTGTTATAGTTGCTCTCAGGAAAAAGCATTGAATTGGCGAAGCGACGTTGCCCTGTTTTTATGGATTTTGGGATTTTCTTCTCTTTTTCGCTTGATTTTGACTCGGTTTGGTTCTTTTGACTTTCAATTCTTATTTTCTTTATATTGACCAAGAAACCACTAGAAAACAAGTGAAATTTAATAGAAACTCCCTTAATTTAAGAGAATAAAAAGCACTTTTCAAGTGTTTTTCACCACCCCAAACTTAGAAATTTTCTAGTCCCGAGCAAATAATAAAATCAAACATAGGGAATTTAAACGAAAAGGGTGCTAAAGACTCATGTCTTAGTGAATAACATTTAAGAGCTCATGTACAAACATGCAAGCATATCTATATCGGTATAAACATTCAAGGCCAAATCTTGCTATCTCCCATATGTGTGTGTGCAAGCCTTATTTAATTCAAAATGCTAAAACTCAAATTGGGACTTAAGAGAGCAAGAGAGCTTCCTTAGTTTTCCCCCTACTCTAGGTCATGCACCAATTTTCAAGCATCCACACATTTCAAGCAAGCAATATGTCCACTAAGGTGCCATTCAATCACATTTTTCATGGGCCCTTAACTTACATTCTTTTACCTAGGGGTACTAGCTTTCACATATTCACGGTAGGAACTTGTACCTAGTCAATTCTCAGGCATCTTTACTGATCATAGCAATGGTAGCTCTTTTTACCCGCATCCATGCCTACTCATTACAAGTTTAACATTTAAAAGGATAAGCATGTAAAGTTCATATATTTTGTGTACACTTTTTCTCAAAGGCATGTATACTCTTTTCTTTTTCCTTAGTAAAAGATTACAAATCATCATGCATTTAAACTCTCTAACCGGTGGTTCCTTTTAGAGTGACAACCAAATACACCCAACTTAATCTTATTTTTAGTTAAAGATTCTAAATTAACGTGGCTACGTGCTCAAGAATATAGGAGATTTTAAAAGGGACTTAAATGAATTTAACTCAAGATAATGTTATCCTATTTCCATAATAAGTCATCTATCATGCAAATTCGAATCTCATCATGGGCAATCAACATCATAAGCAGACAACCATAAAAAATATTCTATTTATCTTTAAAAGCTCCAAAAGTTCATTAACATGCATATGATCATTGAAACTTCACAAACATGTATAATAGGATAAGAAAACACACAAAAGTACAAGGGACACCTCCCACTCCAACAGCGTCGCGACACTGACCAACCTCAAAAGGTGGCGTCGCGTCGCTATGAGATGGCGCCGCTGTGTTGTGCTGCAACGTCGCACCAGCGCTGCTGCGCTTCCTCTTATAGCTGCTCTAAGGAAAAAGTGTCGTGGCATTGCCGAACTGGCGACATAATAATGCCCTGTTTTTACGGTTTTTTTATTTTCTTCTCTTTTTTGCTTGATTTGGCTCGGTTTGGTTCTTTTGGCTTTTAATTCTTATTTTCTTATATTGACCTAAAAACCACTAGCAAATAAGTGAAATCTAATAAAAAAATCCCTTAATTTAAAAGAATAAAAAGCACTTTTCAAGTGCTTTTCAATCAGCATAAGCCAACTGTTTGATCAGAGTCTCTCAGTGAATTTTTCTAAAGATAAGTGCATTGTGTCTGACAAAAATAATACTATTGTAATGTTAGGGACATCGTCCTCTGACGACTATTATAAGTGGAATTCTTATGTTTCTTTGAATGTTTGTAACTTTGTCAATAATAATGAATCTTCCCTTTAGCACAAAAGACTTAGACATATCAGCTTGCGGTCCATCAAAAAAGCTGTTGCAGAAGAAGTTGTTTTTGGTATTCCTCCTCTTATTGGAAACAGTGAAGGTGTGTGTGGTGATTGTCAAGCTGGGAAACAAGTCAAGGTCTCGCACAAGAAAGCACCTATATGTACTACCAATCGTGTTTTCCAATTGTTGCACATGGACCTGATGGGTCCTATACAAGTTGAAAGCCTATGGGGTAAAAGATATGCCTTTGTCCATGTTGATGATTTCTCTCATTACATCTAGGTGAGATTCATAAGAGAAAAATCAAATATTTTTCATGTTTGTTTGACTCTATGTCGTCAACTTCAAAGAGAGCAAGGGATACAGATTGTTCGTATTCGAAGCGACCATGGGAAAGAGTTTGAAAACTCTCAGTTTGAAGTTTTTTGTAATTTGGAAGGCATCATGCATAAGTTCCCCCTCTCCTATCACTCCTCAACAGAATTGAGTAGTTAAAAGAAACAATTGTACATTGCAAGAAATGGCAAGAGTAATGGTACATGCCAAGAACATGCCCCCGCACTTATGAGCAGAAGTGCTGAACACAACTTGTCACATACATAATAGAATTTCTTTGTGACCTGGTACTATGCCGACAAACTATGAACTATGGAGAAGGAGAAAATCTAATATCAAATACTTTCACATTTTTGGAAGTGTTTGTTACATACTTGCAGATAAGGAGCATAGGAAGAAGTGGAATTCCAAGTCTAATGAAGGAATTTTTCTGGGTTATTCATCAAATAGTAGGACTTACAGAGTCTTTAATAATTTTACTTGCTCTGTCATGGAGTCAATCAATGTTGTCATAGATGATTCTCATTTCGAAGTCGAGCCAATGAAGAAATAGACAATCAATTGATATTTCCTTATAATACTCAAGATGTGACCCACAAAGGGAAAAACATAGTGTCCACAAAGTATGACGGTGAAAGCAGTGAATCGGATCCTGAAGAGTCTGTGAATGATCTTGTAAAGTGCTCCAGTAGGATTTAGAAGAATCATTCCTTGTGCAACATTATAGGTGATCTGAATACTAGAATCATGACTCGAAGGAAAGAAAAGGTTAATTATTTGAAACTGATTAGTAATGTTTGCTTCACCTCTCCAGTGGAGCTGAAGAATATTAATGAACGTTAAACAAGAAGAGTTTGGATCATTTGAACCGAATCAAGTGTGGAAGTTAGTTCCTTGTCCAGACTCAGTGAATGTTATAGGTACTTAATGGGTGTTTAAAAATAAATCTGATGAGAATATAGGTGTTACGACAAAGCTCGCTTGTAACACAAGGATACACTCAAATTGAAGGTATTGATTTCGACAAAACCTTTGCTCCTGTGGCTAGATTAGGAGCCATTCGCCTTCTACTTGGAGTTTTATGCCTGCTCAAATTTAAACTATACCAAATGGATGTCAAAAGTGCGTTTTTTAATGGATATCTAAATGAGTAAGTGTACGTAGGGTAATTGAAAGGTTTTTTTGATCCCTCTTGTCCCGGATATGTCTACAAACTTTAAAAGGCTCTCTATGGTCTAGAGAAGGCTCCTAGATCATGGTATGATCGCCTTGTTGAGTTTCTTATCAACAAAGGATACACAAGAGGTGGAACAAACTTATTTATAAAAAGATCGAAAGAAAGCTTCATTATTGCTCAAATTTATGTAGATAACATAGCCTTCGGTGGCTCTCTGTTGTTGGTTTACTATTGGATTTCTATTTTCAATTTATATTGAGTTTCTTAGCTTGTTGCAAAAAAATAGATATGATAATTTCCGTACAAAGATGCGTCAAGAATTACTCAAGTATGATCATGATTAAGCAAGTTTTCCTATAAAAAGCCTAAGTATAAGCTCTCATAGGTTTCCTGGTGAGTTCAGTGTCGAACGCAGGGATTTGTAATAACTAGGCGTTGAGAATAGATGCATGACTATGCGGTAAACTATACATGTAATATGTGCATCAGTTGGTTGTATGTATCTAAAACTATACATAAAGAATGAATAAATTTTCCTACAACTAACAATGAGGGAACGCGGTGATGGTTAGTCAAATGTCTTTGTGTTAGATAGCATGCGTTGAGGATGAATGGAACCATGCGGTAAAGGTAGAGTTAACGCAGGAGCTAGACGAAAAACTTAAACTTATTTAAGTATAAGTACATACCTACAAACTTAGTTTGTGAATCCATCTATCGATGTTTCGATGCCACATTAATCTAATCTCTAAGGCGCATGGTAAGTTTGCATTGACAAAAAATGAACTACATCTCTGCACCTCATCTAGTCTTGATAAATGCTAAAGATTAACTATCTACTCTCTCAAGCTAGACAGTTGTGCTAGCATTTGTTTGTTAGACAATGCTATGGAAGCTAATGATATGCATTCATTAGGAAGTAACATACTTCATATTATTTAAGAAAAACTAACTCCAACATCTAACTCATTTAGCATTCAAACAACATAGTGTAAGATATTTAATATGGAAATAGATGGAAGATAACCGTCAATCAAACTCATATTTAAGAAAATAAATCATTCTCTCGAATGTCATTAACAAAACATAAGTAAGAATGATGGAAATGGAGATAAAACAGAAATGGAGGACGTCAAGCCACCACTGGCGACATCTCGCTTCATGGAGGCTTGAGATGGTTGCTATCTGATACATAAAGTCCATAGGGTGAAGGTTCTCACTCGCTGGGAGACGATTCTGAAAGTTCTTAGAATCCTTCTCTCAGAAGAGCTCAAAATGGAGGCTGGTTATGTTGGAGGAGGTGTGCAGAGCCTTCACGCCTGTCACGCGTTTCTTTCTTAATCCTTTCTCCCTTTTGAATGGAGAAACTTTAGGCTATTTATAGGCATCGAAAAGGTGAAGTCATGATGACCTGACACTTTTACATTAAATTCCATGCCCTGCTGCACAGCCTTTTCACATCGTCGGCCTATTTGTTCTACCATGACCTGATAACGTGTTATCCTTTTACATATTGACATGATAGCTTTTGCCTAGGCGTCTGTATCTACTTTTTCTCAACGCATGATCTCGACGCATGGTCTCGAACGCATAGTTTCGATGCATGGGTTTTCATTTGTTCTCGCAGCAACTTCGTCTAGTATTTGGGTTATTTGGGCTTCTTTTCTTCTTAATCCTGCGTTAAGAACAGAAAAACTCATAATTTTTCAGATATTTTGTTTTGTAAATAGTGCCACGCATGGTGGTACATTTTACATAATTCAACTACCAAAATCATGCGTTTAGCTCTAAAGTTACTCTAATTAATTCAAATAGTGACGATAATAACTTGTATTTCTACAAGTTATCACTCTCCTCAATCTTTGGTGAACCAAATTGTTGACCAAATGAAAAGTGAATTTGAAATGAGCATGGTCGATGGACTGTCATATTTCCTTGGATTTCAGATCAAGAAAATGTATGATGGAATCTTCATATCTTAAGAGAAATATGCAAAAAATATGTTGAAAAAAATTTGGGCTTGAGAAAGTTAGCCCCGAGCGTATTCCTGCTCTAACGTATGCCAAAATTTCTAGAGATTCAGATGCTGAGAGTGTTAATGAAAGTATGTACAGAAGCATGATTGATAGTCTATTATATCTGATAGCAAGTCATCTAGATATATCTTATGTTGTTGGGATGTGTGCTCGATATCAGTCAGGTCCAAAAATCAATCATATGACCAGTTTGGAATGCATTCTAAAATATGTTTGTGGCACGAGTGACTATGGGTTGTTGTACTCTTTTGATACTAATGGAGCCTTGGTTGGTTACTGTGATGCTGACTGGGCAGGTAATTCTGAGGTAGAAAAAGTACATCAAGTGGATGTTTTTTTCTTGGGAACAACCTAATTTCTTGGTTCAGCAAGTAACAAAATTGTGTTTCCTTATCGATTGCTGAAGCTGAGTATATAGTTGCAAAGAGTAGTTGCACTCAATTGCTCTTGATGAAATATATGCTTCAAGAGTACAATGTTCCACAGGATGTCATGATCTTGTATTATGACAACATGAGCACAATCAATATATCAAAAAATCTTGTTTAGCATAGCAAAACCAAATATATTGATATACGACACCACTTTATTAGAGACTTGGTTGAGTCAAATGTAATTTCTTTCGAACATGTGTGTACGAACAAGTAGTTGGCTGATATCTTTACGAAATCCTTGGATGTTAGTTAGTTTGAATCATTGTGTGCTACTCTAGGGTTATGTAAAACCCAATGATAGCAATTAACTTTAGATTTGGAAGGTTTCAATTATTGGGCCACAGTTCTCGTTCTTTGGCCCATATTTATTTTCAAATTTTCCTTAATTAATGATTCTTTACTTTTTCTCAACCTCCTTAACAGGCAGTTCAAATTCTCAAATGGCTAGGATGGTTCTTCAGTTTCCATCCTTCTTATACGGTATGTCCTATTTAGTCGTGCACTTCCTTCATAACTGTCGTCTCCACAATTTTTTAGTAGAAACTTGCATGTTCAAATGGTAAATACTCCCAGTGATACTCACACTTCTAGTCAGAAGATGGTGCAAACAAAGAAGAAAGCTAATGTGAAACAAGATGTTAGCCCTGATGCTCTTCCCCCTAGAGTTGAAACATTCATGGGGTTTGTATGCGTTGGCCTTCTTCATCCTCTGCAAACCTCCCCATAACTAGTTCTTCCCATCAACTTGTAGAAGGTCCTACTGAGGGTCAACAGGTTGCGTCAATCTCCGATAATGCCATGCACAATGCTCCCTCTACTAAGGTTCTTGAGGTAAATCCCCTCACTATGGTTATGTGGGTTGAAAATAGGGTTTCTTATACTTCTCTTGAGCAACCAGATTACGGTATGGGTACTCAACTTTTTGGTGAAAATTCTACAAATCCTATTGTTAGTGAGTTTGTTGAAATTCCTGCTGGTAACCTTAACGTTTCTGGTGTTACATCTAAAAATGTGAAGTTTGGCCCTTTGGTTAATTATCCTGTTGATTTTGCTAGTGTATTCCTTGATAATTCTAATGATGAATGTGTTGGAGCTAGTGACAATAGCCCTAGTGTTGCTTTGTGTTCATCGGGCATAAGTTCTGAGTTTGTTCTCCTTGGTGCATTTTTGCCCTCCAATGTTCATGGGGAGCTACATGATAATGTTACCATTGATCCTCTTGTGCATTCTGTTGAGACAAAAGATTCACCAATTGCTGATGTCGTTGGTGATGTTGACATCTTGGCTTCTACGGTTAATGAAGACAATGTGAATGTTGAGATTCTGGCAAATGTCGTAGCTGATGTTGGTAACATCTTTCCCCCTTCTAGTTGATCTAATTCAAGTAATAAAGATGGTTCCATGAACCCTAGAATGTTACCATTTCTCATATGCCAACAACATGAATGTGTTGCAAGTACCTCAAGGATTCAATGGAGCTGGAAATGCAAAGACATCATCATTGGAGGACATAATGCTTGACTTTGTCAATGAGTCAAGATCATGGACAACCACATTGGAGAATTCGGTCCAAGCTATATAGCAAGCACCGTTCAAAGCCAAGGTAAGGCAATTCAAAACTTGGAGGTTTAACTTAGTCAAATGGCCATATCTCTCCATACAATGCAAAAAGGTAAATTCCCAAGTTGTCTGGAGAAGAACCCCAAGGAGGAATGCAATGCCATAACCCAAAAGAGTGGCAAGGAGTTGAACAAGCACATCATGATAGATGATGATGAGCCTCCACAAGAAGAGGATGAAGCTATCATAGAGGATGCTCTAGTACAAAAAGAGAGTACATCTAAGGAAAAGGAGAAATCAAAATCAAACATAGGGAGTACTTCTAACTCTACTTCTTTTATCCCTAACACTTTACCTTTTCCTCAAAGATTTCAAAAGAAAAAGATTGATGCTCAATTTTCTAAATTCTTAGACATATTCAAAAAGTTGGAAAATAACCTCCCTTTTGCAGAGGCATTAGAATAAATGCCTAAGTATGTCAAGTTCATGAAGGATGTGTTATCTAAGAAGAAGGAGATTACGAAATGGTTGCACTAACCAAAGAATGTAGTGCGGCACCGATAACACCTAAAATGTGCTATCTTCCTCAGCTTAACTCGGGATCGTAGTGCTATTTAAGGTGTCTATTATGTTATTTTGTAGGTTTCGAGCACTTAACAGGTAGAACGAGGTATTTGCAACAAAATTGAGCTAAAATGGACAAAAACGGAGTTCCATGGTATCAACTGGGAAACAAAACTCCAAAATTACCAAAACGCCCCTAAAGCCACGGCGTCGCGACGCTTTTTCCTGAGACACTTTGTTTTGAAGCGTCGCAGTGCTCTGAATATTTCATGCGGAAAATTTAGCGTCAGTGTCGCAGCACTGCGATAGATCCTGTAAATTCAACCATTGTTTTCTCTGAATATTCAAGTGTATGCATGAATTAATTCCGAGTTTTCAAGAATTATGATCAATTTGTAACACTGGTGTTTATTTTGATTATTGCTTTGGTTGTATTACAATTCATGACAATTTGTTGTATGTCAATCATAGGAAGCAATAGGTTAGGTTAGCTTGCAAATCTAGATGGTGATGCGCATTGTTCTAATCAACCAAGAATTAAATCGATAGGACATTCAATCTAGGTCTATCCAGTTGCATGTCCCGCCTAATTTTCCCTTGAACTTAATGCGGTTAGGTTTAGTCAAATTTTGCATGGTTTTCATCGATATGCTTAAATCTAACTTGTCGACTAAGGCAATTCAATTCTGGCATTTCCACTTGAATTGATTAGGTGCTAGCTTCAATGAATTTAGTAATGACAAACCAATGATAAGAACATTGAACAAAGGAAATTCTGTGTAACCCAGGCTAGGGCTTCTTCAATTGAATTTTAGTTTTTTTTTTTAATTTGTACAATTTACTTTCATGCAATTTAAGTTTCTTGCAATCAACCGTTTCTCAAACCCCCTCTTTTTGGTTACCTTGAATTGAAAACTTTCAACTGTGAAATTCGAGGCCTTTTTGTGTTCGACTTGGCTTGCCACTACTACTGTGGGTAACTTAGAAAAATTTGTTTGGCACGAAATTGGGCGACTAATTCCATCCATCAAGCACTACAAAGAAAATTGCCTCCAAAACTAAAGGATCCAGGGAGTTTCTCTATTCCTTGTCATTTAGGCAATCAGATAGACTCTCAGTCAAGAGCCAAGCAGCTAAGGTCCTTGAGAGTGGTATCCTCTTTAGGTCAGAAGAGGAAGGCAGATCAGAGAGCTCTAAAGCCTCAATAGAAGGGCCAAAATCCATATAGATCTCAACGACATTAAAGACAACAAAGCTCTCAATCCTTAACTGTTAGGGAAGACAGGCCAATTTGCAACTGCTGTGAGAGACGTCACTAGAGGCACTGCTTGGCTGGTAGTGGGGTATGCTTCCACTGCAAACACAAAGGGCATACAACCGACCGATGCCCTAAGATGAACACAACCGATAATGGAGGTCAGCGCATGGGTTCTTATTAGGGGAGTTCTACTAAGTCGAAATAGAAGCAGGGTCAAGTGTTCAATACAACTCGACGTGAGGCAGATAAGTCAGGCACAATGGTGACACGTACACTCCCTATTCGGGGGCATTATGCCTTGGTACTATTTAGTTTTGGTTTTTCGCATTCATTTATATCTTCTGTGTGAAGCATGCTATGTTAGAACTAGAGTCTTTGCATTATGTTTTGTCGACTTCTACTTTGTCTGGAGAGATTATGTTAGCAAAGGAAAAGATAAAAGCATGTCAAGTAGAAATAGCAAATCATGCGCTAGAGGTAACCTTGATAGTCCTAAACATGTGTGACCTCGACGTAATATTAGGCATGGATTGGTTGGTTGCTAACCATGCTAGTATAGACTGCTCTAGTAAGGAGGTAACTTTCAATCCTTCTACAGAAGTCAGCTTTAAGTTTAGAGAGGTCAAGGCCATGGTCTTGCCCAAGGTAATCTCAGCTATAAAGGCCAATAAATTGCTTAGCAAATGGTAAGAGACTATCCGGATATTTTTCCAAAGGACCTCTTGGGATTGCCGCCGTACAAAGAGATAGACTTCACTATCGAGTTGGAGCTAGGTACAACTCTCATCTCCAACGCTCCTTATAGGATTGCTCCAGAGAAGCTAAAAGAGTTCAAAATCCAATTACAAGAGTTGCTTGATAAAGGCTTCATATGACCGAGTGTGTTGCCTTGGGGTGCACCATGTTGTTCATGAAGAAGAAGGATGGTTCGCTACGTCTTTGCATTAACTATAGTGAATTGAACAAGTTAACCATCAAGATTAAATATCCTCTCCATAGGATTGATGATTTATTTTACCAGTTGTAAGGAGCCACAGTTTTCTCCAAGATTAACCTTCGCTCGAGATATCATCAGTTGAGGATAATAGACAGCGATAGCCCTAAGACATCTTTTCATTCCAGATATGGACATTACGAGTTCATCGTTATGTCCTTTGGCTTAACAAATGCCCCTGCAGTTATGGATCTAATGAATCGAGTGTTCAAGGATTTCCTTGACACTTTTATCACAGTAATCATAGATGATATTTTGGTTTACTCCAAGACAGAGGCAAAGCATGAGGAGAATTTGCGAAAACTTTTGAAAACTTTGAGGTCGCATAAGTTATGTGCTAAGTTTTAGTTGAAGCAGGTATCCTTTCTAGGACATGTGGTGTCAAAGGGTGGGGTTTCTGTGGACCCTGCAAAGATAGAGGCAGTTACAAATTGGTCTCGCCTTGCGATAATGAGTGAAGTGCGCAATTTTCTTAGCTTAGCAGGTTACTACTGTCGGCTTGTTAAAGACTTCTCTTGCATAGCCACTCCTTTGACTCAGTTGACCAGGAAGGTTACTCCTTTTCTTTGGAGTAAAGCTTGTGAGGAAAGATTCCAAATCTTTAAGCAAAGACTAGTTTTTGCACCAATACTTACAGTTCCAGATAAGTCTAGAGGTTTTGCTATCTACAGTAATGCCTCTAAGAAACGGTTGGGGTGTGTGCTGATACAACATGGTAAGATGGTTATTTATGCCTCTCGTCAGTTAAAGAACCACGAACAGAATTATCCAACCCATGAGTTGAAGTTAGCGGCAGTGTTGTCTTTGCCTTGAAGATTTAGAGGCATTACCTATACGGGGAAACGATACAGATCTTCATAGATCACAAGAGCTTAAAGTACTTTTTCACTCAGAAGGAGTTAAATATGAGGCAGCATAGATGGTTGAAATTGGTGAAAGACTATGATGTAGAATTTTGTATCACATTAGCAAGGCAAATGTGGTAGCAGACGCCTTAAGTAGGAAGACAGTCAATTAGGCAGCCCTTATTACCAAACAAACCTGCTTATGCCAAGACTTTGATTGCGCAAAGATAACAGTAGCAGTTGGCTCAATTATCAGTGCAACCGACCTTGAGGCAAAGGATTATTAATGCACAACAAGGTGATCCGTACCTTGTCGAAAAGTTTTGCCAGGTGAAGGCAGGGCAAAATAGTGAGTTCTCAATATCCTTGAATAATGGTCTCTCGTACCAGGGACGTCTGTGTATGCCGGCAATTAGTGATGTTAAGAATGAATTACTGATGAAAGCTCATAGTTCTTCATTCTCTGTGCATCCTGGAAGCACCAAGATGTACCAGGATTTGAAACGTTGTTACTGGTGGCACAATACGAAGAGAGAAGTAGTCAAGCATGTCAGCAAATGCTTAGTGTGCCAACAGGTGAAAGCTCCGAGGCAAAAGCTGAAAAGCGCTTGAAAAGTGCTTTCTATTCTCGCAAATTAAGGGATTTTATATTAGATTCCACTTGTTTACTAGTGGTTTTCAGGTCAAAATAACAAAAGATCAAAACCAAGCCAGAATTCGGTGGAAAAGTGAAGAAAAATCCAAATCTGCCAAAAACAGGGCAGCGCCGCGGTGTTTTTTCCTGAGAGCAGCAGTTGTTTCAGTGCCATAGCGCTATCAAGTAGCTAGCGGTGCCACCTTTTCATATCAGTCAACGCCGCGGCGCCAGCTTTCCATATTTAAAAAATATGCATTTTTTTAAAAGAATTTTAGGCCAACTCTATAAATTTTAGGGTTTCTAGCAACCTTGGATATAAAAAAATCAGAGAAAAACACACCAAAAGAGTCTCAAATAGTGAGAAGAGTTCGAGAGAGAGAGAGTTTGGTACTGTTCGAGTTTCCGACGTGATGACCGAAGGACATCTTGGCGGTTCCTTCTCAATTAAGGGCTTCTTCCTAGTAGAGTTTTCCTTTCTTTACACTCTTTCTATGCTTAATTTGTTTGGGAACGTGTTGCTTAAAGCTATGAGTGGCTAAACTCTTTAGTTTTAGGGTATTGATGAATTGTTTATGAAGTTATGTTGATATTGTAGACTATTCATGGTTTTGTCGTAATGAGTATGTTTTTCATTGTTATTGTGCTTAATTCTTTGTGATTGGTCATCCTTGAATGTTAGGTTAGATGTATGGTTGAGAGATTGTGTGTCTAACTAGATCTATAACAATGAATTGTTGTTAATCTATCATGAAAATAGTAAGGTTAACAATGAAAGTGGCTAAAGACTATTCTTAATGCCATGTAATTTGAATTGATTTCAAGAGATTAGTAATCAATTGAGTTGCATGAGAAAAGGTTGTTTTTTAGAGAAAATAACTTGGATTTAAAATCCATGAACCCTATGATATTGCATGATGAAACAAGGATTTATTACTCTAGAACTCTCTTTGACTCTTGTGTTTCTTATCTATTTACTTTCCTTTTTAGTTTTACCAAATTCATAACTTAAATTTCAATCCTCAAATAAAATTTATTTGATTCTAAAATAGCTAAGTAATTTAACCTTCACAATTGGATCATTAGTGGAACGATAATCGAACTTTATCATCTTATATTATAACTTCACCTGTACACTTGCAATTAACACTTAAAGTGCGCATAAGAAGCCAGCAGAGTTGTTGCAGACTTTGAAGGTGCCAGAATGGAAGTGGGAGAATGTGTCTATGGATTTTATTGTAGGTTTACCTAGAATAGTGAAAGCCCATATAACGATATGGGTTATAGTAGACAGACTTACTAAGTTAGTGCATTTTATTCTAGGCATGTTCACTTATTCAGTGAACAAGTGGGCAGAAATTTACATGTGAGAGGTGGTGAGGTTACACGGAGTGCCAATTTCAATAGTGTCTAGTAGAGACCCTTGCTTCACGTCTAGTTTTTGTAAGAGTCTCCAGTCAGCATCAGAGAGGTGGTGAGGTTACACGGAGTGCCAATTTCAATAGTGTCTAGTAGAGACCCTTGCTTCACGTCTAGTTTTTGGAAGAGTCTCCAATCAGCATCAGGAACTCAGTTAGATTCAGCACGGTTTTCCACCCATAGACTGATGGTCGAACTGAGTGTTTGAATCAGTTACTAGAGGACATGTTACGCGCTTGCGCGTGGATTTTCAAGGAAGTTGGGGCTCCCTCACTTGCATCTTAGGGAGTTTGCCTATAATAACAGCTACGATTGGTATGGCGCCATTTGATGCCTTGTATGAAAAGAGTTGTAGGACTCCTGTTTGTTGAGATCATGTTGGTGAGCAAAAATTGTTGGAGCCTGCGTTAGTGCAGATTACTAATGAGACTATTCAAAAGATTAGGGCAAGAATGCAGACACTCAGAGCAGACAAAAAAGTTACGCCGATGTGAGAATGTAAGTCTTGGAGTTTAAGGTAGGTGACAAAGTGTTCTACAAGTGACGCCTATGAAATGTGTTTTGAGGTTTGGAAGGAAGGCGAAGTTGAGCCCTTGATTCATTCGACCATTTAAGATATTAGAGCGAGTTGGTCCTGTAGCTTATTGTTTGGCTTGGCCACCATCATTCTTTGCAGTTCATAACGTTTTTCATGTTTCCATGTTGAGAAAGTATGTGACAGATCCGTCTCATGTGGTAGATTATGATCCCTTGCAATTGAATGAGAATTTGAGATACAAAGAGAAGTTTGTTCAAATTATTGCAAGGGAAGTGAAGGTCTTGCCCAATTGAGAGAAAGCGCTAATGAAAGTCCTATGACAAAATCATTAGTTCGAAGAGCAACGTGGGAACTAGGGGATGAAATGAGACCAAAGTACCTAGAGTTGTTCCAAGATTAGAACTTTCAAGCACGAAAGTTTCTTAAGAAGTGGAGAATTTAACAACCCAAAATTTTTAGGTAATTTTCAATTTGGTTAATTTAATTATCTTAAATTATTTGGGAGTTATTTCGAGCTTTGAGGTAAATTTTTAATTTTTGGTAATTAAGGTAATCCAATCTAAATTAAGTATTTAAGATTTTGAGATTTGGCTTTATTTTAGTTTGTGAGATTTTATTTGAATTGAAGGAGATTTGGGATTTAGAAATCCAATTTAGGAAAAATTGGAAAGATTATTGTGAGATTTGATTTAATTGTGTATTTTTGTGGAGTGAATTTTATTGTAAGGAATTTAAGAGGGAAAAGGGAAGGTAATTATATATATATATATATATATATATATATATATGTATGTATGTATGTATGTATGTATGTATGTATGTATGTATGTATGTATGTATGTATGTATGTATGTATGTATGTATGTAAAATTAGGTCTCCAAGTGCATGCAAATTAAAAAAATCTCTTTTTTGCTCTTCTCTCTAGTCGCACTCTCTCTCCCCCTTTCTCTTCTCGATCGTGTGTCCTGTTAATGTCGATCGTCCGTCTCGTCGAGCATTGCGGTTCATCTTCAATCGCCGCACCACAATTCTCGTCATCGTCCACAAAAGCGCCGCCCAGACCAGCCTTCGCCGTCGTTGTACCCGCAAAGCAGCAGATCCAGTAGGTCGTCGCTAGAATCGTGAGTCTTGGGTAAAATGTTCATGTTTTGTGGGCTTCTCATTTGGGTATGGAGTTCCTAAAAATTTTCTTGGGTTATGTGTAGATTGTTGCATTGATTTGGAAGATTATAAACAACTTCTAGTTAAGCCACGCTTTGAGTAAGATTATTTGGATTAAATTTTGATTAATATGTGATTAGAATTAAGTTGAGAGGTTTAATTTAAGTTGGAATTTATGCTTCAGGTTTTAATTCAAGAATTTTGTGAGAATTGGCTACTTGGTTAGCTATTTGCACCTACAATTGAGAAGTAATCTCATTACTGGAATTGCCCTCGTGCTAGGCGATTTAGATAGCTAATTGAATTGTTAGTTTGGATGAAAATTGAGAAGTTTGACATGATTTATCCTATTATATGAGCATGTTACACTAGCTTGTGATTGATGTGATTATGTGTGGGACTATGAGGCATGTATCGTAATTTATGCTAAAATTTACTGAAAGCATGTTATATCTTACTTACGAAGTGACGATTGTCTTCCTAACACTACTATGTTACCAAAAGCTTACAGGTGTCCTACCGAAAGCTTATGAGTTTCCTACTATGTTATCGGGGACCTACGGGTTTCCTGCTATGTTCCTGAAAATCGGTGAGTTTCTTACTATGTTATCGGATACCGACGCGTGCCCTACTATGTTAGCAAGCCTTTGGGCCACTATATATGTGTTAGCTTAGGTTAAATCGCTCACTAGGTGCCCATCGAGAATTAGTTTATTTATGCATGTCCCATTAGCATGTTTCTCCTATTGGAAATGGGTGCTTAGCCTAACCCCAGTAGTGAGGTTACTGATTATTTTGTACTCATCCTTTTTCTTATGGTTTTTCAGGTAAGGTAAATGACACTTTGGCGCACGATGAAAGAAAACCTTGATTGTGCCATTGGGAAAGACTAATGTTTCCGCACGAGTTTTCATGTTTTTCTTTCGTTTTAGTACCTGGGATTTGTTATTGAAATCAAAACTATGTTTCATTTATTTATTTTTTTATGCCAAATTTTCTATTTTAATACATTAATGTTTTAGGGGTACCCCGATTAAAGGTTTTTGGTTATGAAATGAGTGACAATGTTCCTTCGATTTTTAGTGAGATTACGAAAAAGAATCGTTTGAGATGTATGCATGCATATAGTGACAGCCTAGTTCAAGTCTAAGGAAGTTAGGTCGTTATAGAAGGTTATGATGTATAAATGAAATAATTTCCACACAGTCCTCCTATTAGAACCATGGGAATGTGTCCATTACACACCATTGTTAGTCCTCTAGTAGATGTGGTTCAGGCAGTTCATACCTCCAACTCTTGGCCTAATTAAGTTGGTTTTTAATACGATGGTGAGGACTCTAATGAGAAAGAAAAATGTCATGCACCAGCTTTCGAGAGGGATGTGAGGAAATCTAACGATATTGATCCCTGTAGAGGAGCTATCCGCGAATATTCAATCTAGTACTCGAGCAAGAAGAGAAACATAACGACGATTTCGAATAACAATGACAAAGGTGAATCTTCGAATTGAAGGACCATGAATAGGCCCAACCGATGGGCAATGGAACATAGAAAAGGAAACCAAATTCTTGAAAGGTGCAACAAGAGTATAACTATCTGGTGGATGAAGCAACCCCAACCAACAAAAAGTCCTAAGCAGTAGAAAAGGCAACGAAAAAGAGAACAAGAAGGAAAAAGGATCATGACTCGCTAGGAAAAAAAAAAGGAGATTGCATAAAGAAAAATATACATTTAGGATTTATAACTCAATGTTGCGGCAAAGAGCTCGTCAACAAGAAGACAAGATTGAAAAAGATCTTTAAGCATATTGTTGAGTTTTAACAAAATTATTGGCCAAAACACCGATTCCAACTTGTTAAGGTTAAGAATGCTAATACAACACTACAATAAGCTCTTGATGTTTTTCATATGAGAATGAAAGACTAGTTGAAAGAATAAGGAATATTAAAGAATTATGCAAAGTTAATTGAACATCAGCTCTAAGGATACCAAATAGCAAAAGGGTAGTTGTCACAAAAATATGAGTGATTTTAAGAGTTGGCATTAAAAGAAATTATGATATTCAGATAAGTGATTTGCATGGGATCTTGGGCAAAGTTAATCAAACACTGGACATTGTTAGGGAATGGCCAAAAAAGCTTAAGGTTCGTAGTGTGGGCTAGAGATCTATGTTAGAGCATCTCACCCATGGCTTCCTATGTCGAATTGTTGGATGAGTTTTTTGGGTTAATGCACAAGAACCTGAGGCATTTTAGTCATTCCTATTAAATGTTTTCTGGTTTCCCCTTTACATTTCTCATTCTCATGTAAAAGTTATCAACCAATGTTTTTTTCCTGCATCATTTTTTTTCCTTGCTTTAAAGTTCACTTTTCTTTCTTTAAAATAAATCAGAATACTAAAATAGCTTGAGCATCAGGGGTTCATCTCACCTATTTTTAAAGAAGTAAGATTAAAGTTGTGGAAGAGAAATCAGAGAAAGAGAAAAAAATCAAAATAGATATGGATGATATAAAAGAAAAGGTGGATGTCATACTAGCATAAAGGGAAAGATGGTAGCAGATGTAACCTCAACTGAAAACCCAACTAATGACTTGTTGTTCCTATCATGTTTTAATCCATAATTGCTAATGGAAGGATTAGTGCAACAATATACGTCATACAACCGTTTGTATGACGTATTGGTGGAGCACTATAGACTTTTCCTAATGTAAAAGTCTTTGGGTCAGCCAAGCTAGGTTCCCGATTCATAAGCAGGAGATACACAAGGTACCATTCATGATTCCTAATTGGATGACCCTAAAGTCAAAAAAAAAAACATACATACACAGATGAAGAGAATAAGGCTCCCAAAAATGAAGCACTCAAAGTCTTCAAGGATAGGTTAATGGCAATTAAAGGGACAAATGCTTTTGGCCATGCTAGTGCCACAAAGTTAGGCCTGGTTCTTAACTTCATCCTCCTACCTTAGTTCCAAGTTTCAAAATTTGAGAAGCATGATGGGACGCCCAATCTCAAGAGCCATCTCATTATGTATTACAATAAGATGTCGGCCCATGCCCAAAATGATTGTTCCACGTACATTATTTTCATGATAGTTTAACTGGACCAGCAACTTGTTGCTATATGCAATTGATCGGTATAACATCTATTCTTGGAGGAATCTAGTTGATTGTTGCTAAAGCAATCTCGATATATGCTTATTGCCTTAGGATAGAATCAATTAGATTCCTCCAAGAATATAGACATATGCGCCCTCTAATTGCATATACCAACAAACTTCTAGTCCACCTATACTATCTTAAAAATAATGTATGAGGAGCATGTCGTTTTGGGCGTAGGATTGATATCTTCCTGCAATAGATGACTCCTAGGACAGGATGTCCCATCATACTTCTCAAAGTTTTGGACTTTCAGCTTAGGAAGGAGGATGACGTCATGTATTAGACATTGTTAAAAAGTAGAAGAAAAGAACACTAGGTTTATATGGAAAACCCTAATACAAGGAGAAAAAACCACGATAGATAGTCTAGTTTATTAATTTCAATGTATCCCCTAAATTAAAAGAAAATAAAACTAGGGTAAAGACAAATACTAAAATACCCCCTTATTTCCAACACTACCCCTCAAGATGGGGCGTAGATATCAGTTAGACCCAACTTGCTGACACATGAGTCAAAACTTACTCAAGTAACCCTTTGGTGAGAACATTAGCAACTTGTTGGCTAGATGGAATATATGGAATACAGATATTGTCATTGTCCAGTTTTTCTTTTATAAAGTGTTTGTCAATCTCCACATGTTTTGTTCTATCATGTTGAACAGGATTATTGGCAATACTAATAGCCGCCTTACTATCACAATAAAGCTTCATTCGTATGACACTGTCTTGGCGAAAATTAGATAGTACTTTTTCAACCAAATTTCTTCATAAATTCCCAGACTCATAACTCTATATTCAATTTCAGCGCTGCTTCTAGCAACAACACTTTGCTTCTTACCCCACACAAAAGTACACTGTCAATAAGTGATCCTGCCTAATCAGAGTCAGTATAGGCCTTAATGCATTTCCTCTCAGTTTTCCTAAACATTAGATCTTTACCTTGAGTGCTTTCCAAATATCTCATAATCCGATTCACAGCTTCCATATGTTCTTCGTAGGGTGCTTGCATAAATTGGCTAACAACACTAACAACATAGAAAATATCTAGTCTAGTGTGAGATAAGTAAACCAGCCTTCCTACTAGACGTTGGCACCTTTCTTTATCAACAAGGACTTTGTCAACAAAATCTCCCAATTTTGCACTGAATTCAATAAGGGTGTCAGCAGGCCTACATCCAGTCATACCTGTTTCTTTTAATAGGTCAAGAGCGTATTTTTGTTATGAGACCGAGATCCCTTCTCTTGACCTTGCCACCTCCATTTTCCTTTTTAGCTTGGTGATTTTCGCAGTATCGTCTCCTTATAAGACAATACCATCCATATACACAATTAGAACAACAATTTTACCAAATACTGACCTTGTTGTAAACAAAGTGTGATCAGTGTGTCCTTGAGTGAAGCCTTGGGACTTAACAAAGGTAGTAAACCTTTCAAACCACGCTATCGGTGACTGTTTCAAACCATATAAGGCCTTTTTGAGTTTACACACATGATGATCAAGCTAAACTTCAAAACCTGGGGGGGACTCCTAGAAATGCATTTTTCACATCAAGTTGATAAAGCGGTCAGTCTTCATTGACTACAATAGAAAGAACCCTGACTGTGTTTAACTTCGCAACGGGTGAGAAATTCTCAGAATAATCTATCCCATAAGTCTAAGTAAACCCTTTTGTACTTCAAAATGAATACCCACTTACACCCAACTATTTTATGCCCTTTACGAAGGGCTACAAGTTCCCACGTATTATTCTTTTCAAGGGCTCTCATCTCTTCCATGACAGCAGTCTTCCACTCAAAGATTTTCATAGCCACATGAATGTTTTTCAGTATTATTACTGTATCGAGGCTGGCAGTGAATGCTCTGAACTCAAAAGACAGATTACTGTGAGACAGAAAGCTATACATGGATACTTAGTGCAGGACCTGGTGTCCTTTCTCAATGCAATGGGCATGTCAAGGGAAGCATCATAATCCCTTGTCTTGTCAGATTCCTCATCCTCTTGTGCTTCTGTCGATACCTCATCATTACTTACAACCTGGTTGTCCTCTAACATATCATCCTTGTCATTCTCAACCAAATGCTTAGTCGAATCAACAATATCATTCTCAACACATAAGTTAGTATTATCAAGGCCAATACACCTTGAGCTTGTGTTGGATTAGACTCATGGACCGAAGTTGGTGAAGCAGTACGGGGCACCATTTCCTTTCTGAGATTCTTCCTATAGTAAGTTATCGAAGGGACTTGTTTAGTGGGTAGAACTGTATCATAGGAACTCATAATGAGTTCAGAAAGGAGTTCGGGAAGGTCAATAGGGACTGAAGATTATGGCCAGTTAGCCTCTTCACTAACACTCTTCCCCTAGAGAGGATTAACGGGAAAGAAGGGTTTATCCTCAAAGAATGTGATATCCATAGAGATGAAGTTTTTTCGGAAAGTAGGGTGAAAGCATTTATACCCTCGCTGGTGAAGAGGGGATCCAACGGAGACACATTTCTGCACACAAAAACTTAGTTTGGTTAGGGCCATGACTATGGACAAAAGAAGTGCACCTAAACACCCAGAGGGGGACATAGGAATAAGTCACGTGGTAGGGTATGACTTCTTTAGGCATTCAAGAGGGATCTAGAGTTGAAGAACACGAGAAGGCATTCAATTGATAAGATGAGTTGTAGTCAAAACAACTTCCCCCCACAAGTAAGATGGAAGTGAGGTCGGTAGCATGAGAGAACAAGCAACCTCAAGGAGGTGATGATTTTTCCTTTCGACCACCCCACTCTGTTGAGAGGTATAGGCACACGAGCTCTAGTGAATGATGCCTTTAGAGGATAGAAACTCACAAAGGGTAGTATTAAATAACTAACGACCATTGTCACTTCTAAGGATAACAATTTTGGTATTGAATTGGGTCTCAATAGTAATGTAGAATTGTTGAAATATGGATGAGACCTCAGATTTATCAATGAGGAGAAAAATCCATGTAAAGCGGGTGTGATCATCGATGAAGGTCACAAACCAACGCTTGCCCGAAAAAGTGGTAACACTAGAGGGACCCCAAACATCACTATGAATAAAGGTGAAAGGCTGAGAGGGTTTATATGGTTGAGACAGAAAGAAAACCCTATGTTATTTTGCCCGAAAGCATACGTCATAAGATAGAGAAGAAATATCAACTTTATTGAATAAGTGAGGGAATAAATATTTCATATATTGAAAGTTTGGGTGGCCAAAGCAAAAATGCCACACCATATACTTGCGTGTTATGAAAAGCGACTCGTAAAGGATCCTTAAAAATGAACGAATACTTGCATGTTATGAAAAACCACTCAAATAACTTGGAACAAGTTGAGAGCCCTATTCTGCCAAGAGTCCTGATTTCTCATGTCCTTCTAGGACTTGACGAAGAGTACAATCCAATTGTTGCTACTATCCAAGGAAGAGCCCACATCAAATGGATAGATCTTCAGTCTGAGTTGCTAATTTATGAAAAATGACTTGATCTCCAAAATACTCACAATGAAAGCTCATTTGAAGGATCTACCTCAGTTAATATGACAAATAGTCGAAATTCCAGTTAAGGAAAACAAAAACAAATCAAAGTTCCTTCAACGAAAACAGATCCCCTCAACAGGTTAATAGTGGTCAGCATGGAAATGGTAAAGGCATAGGAAGGGGGCGATGGAATGGCAATGACAATAATCGCCCAATTTTTCAAATATGTTCAAAGCTTTGTCACACGGCTCTATAGTGTTACCATCTCAATAGGCAGCTCAATCCCAATCTAAACACAAGTCAGGGTAGAGGATAACTTCTTTTAGGTATTTTTTCCATCTAATCAAGTCTCTCTTCCTCCTACACCGAGCCCGAATCAAGCCTTCATGGCCACTCAGAACTCAAATCTGTTTTTTGTAACACTCGAATTAATGATTGATCTAGGCTGGTATGTTGATAGTGGAGCGTCGAACCATGTTTTTTTATCATAGCTCCTTGACCAACTCTTTTTGACTGTGGAGGTAAGGAAAGTGTCATAGTTGGTAATGGTAATGAATTAAATATCTCTCGTATTGGTCAAGTAATCTTGCTATTGTATTGGTTTGTTGCATCTTAAGAATGTTTATTTGTACCTAACATTGCCAAAAATATTATCAGTGTGTCTAAGCTTGCTCAAGACAACAAAGCTTTTATTGAATTTCATGCTAGGTAATGTCTTGTTAAAGATATCAACACGCGCAGAGTGGTGTTGAAGAGGGAGTTTAATGATAGGCTATACAAGGTTGGATCAACCAGAGCCACTAGTAGTGCTTCAAATTTTGATGGTTCAAGTTTGAAGTCTGATGGTAAAATAATGTAGTGTCCAAGTCAATTTTGCATCAAAGACTTGGACACCGTTCTTCAGACTTTATAATCTACCAGTGAAAGTTAATGAAGTTAAAATTCTGTGAAACCTGCAAGTTTGGAAAGTCTCATGCTCTTCCTTACCTTATCTTAATCTCATGTTCATTCCCCTTTTGAGTTAGTTCATTTAGACTTACGGGTCCAACTCCTATTATGTCAACTGGTAGTTACATATACTATGTACAATTTCTAGATGATTTTAATCGGTTTGTGTGGATCTACCCGCTTAAGCTGAAAAGTGATGTTGTCATTGTGTTTAATCACTTCATTACTATGGTTAAGAACCAATTTGGGACATTAATTAAAGCCCTTCAAATTGATAATGGGGAGGAATATGTTAAAATTCATAAGTTTTGTTCTGAGCTAGGTATACAATCTCGTTACTCATGTCCATACACTTCAAATCAAAATGGTAGAGTTGAACAAAAACACCGACACATTGTTGAAATGAGATTAGCTCTGCTTATCCAAGCTTCCATACCGTTACGTCTTTTATGGGATCCCTTTATGACTGCCACACTACTCATTAATGGACTCTCATCCACTATGTTGAAAGGGAAGTCACCACTGTAGGTCTTAATAAAAAGACAGTACAATGTAGCAGACCTAAGGATATTTAGTCGTGCTTGCTACCCTTGTCTCCAGCCTATAATTCTCATAAAACTGACTCTCAGTCTAAACAGTGTGTCTATATTGGGCCAAGCCCAATTCATGAGGTGTAAATGCTTGACCTTAACTAGAAAATTAATTATTTCACATCATGTTGAATTTAATGAAATTTTGTTTCCTTTTGCCTCAGGATTTGAATTCAATTTTGCACATCAAGGTTCAACAGACCCAATGAGTACACAATGGTTGTCCAACCCGTCATTAGAACAAATTAATACTGATAATATTCCATCTAAATCCAAAGATAATGCCACGACCCATGTAAGTTGCTCTACCTGCCCAATTTCCACAAGTAAAAGCCTATAGCCCACTGAAAATCGATCCAGTCCTTAGCCTTACTAACTTAAGCCCAAGCATTCCTCCTCAAGCACATGCTCTAACCAAAGCCTACTAAATACCCACGTGTCTCCCTCAGACTTTACCCCACCGAATACCCACTTGTCTCCCTCTAACTCCACTTCTTCCTCTCCAAATTCATCTTTACCAACTGGTTCTTCATCTACCTCAAACTCCCCGTCAGCCATCTCTTCCCCTTTACCGACTGTCTTATCGATTCACCCAATGATAAAAAAAGCCAAAGCCATCATTTTTAAACCAAAATCGTGCGTAAGCACTTCCTCCATGGATTTGGCTCAAACAGAACCCACTCGTATTTCTAACGCCCTTGCAACCCCTGTTTGGAAAACGACGATGGATCTTGAATATAAAGCCTTGATTCAAAATCAAACGTGGGCGTTGGTCCCTCCAAAGTCGAATATGAACATTGTTGGGTGTTGATGGGTTTTTCAGATTAAATGCAGTCTTGACGGGGTGACTTCTTTGAGATATTTAGTTCAATAGTAAAAGCTTCGACCATCCATGTCATCTTATCTCTTTCTGTGACCATTGTTTGGGGAATTCGTCAGTTAGACTTCAACAACGTGTTCTTGAATGGAACACTTGATGAAGATGTTTACATGGCTTAGCCTCCCGAGCATGTTCATGCTAATTTTCAAAATTATTTTTGTAAACTCCAAAAAGCAATATATTGCATGAGTGAGGCTCCTCGAGCCTGGAACAATATGTTAAAGTTTGTTTCACTTGCGTGGGGATTCAAGCACAGCACTTTGGATAACTCTATTCATATACAAGCAGTAGACTACCATTTTGCTTTTACTCGTTTATGTTGATGATGTTTTCTTCACTGGAAACAATCAGTCGTTGCTCAATAATCTGGTCATTGCTCTTGGTAAGAAGTTTGCTCTAAAGGACCTCGGTCCTCTGCACTACTTCCTTGGCATTAAGGTTACCCGGACACCCTCTAGTTTGATTTTAAGTCAACTAAAATATATTGATGGTCTTCTAAAATGGCTGAATTTGACATCTCTTAGACCAACTCCCACTTCTTCAGTTTTGGGCAAACACTACTCTACTTCAAACTGTACTCCAATGGTCAATTCGTATATCTATCATAGCACAGTTGTTGCTCTTCAATATTTGGTTAATACTCGACCCAATATTGCATACATTGTCAATCACTTAAGCCAATTCCTCAAGAAATCGTTTGATGTTCATTGACAAGGAGTTAAACAAATACTTCGATAGCTCAATAGCACAAAAGAAATAGGCCTTTCTAGTTTCTGCCTCTGATGATTATTGTATATCTGCCTTCTTAGATGCCAATTGGGCATCAAATGTTGATGATCGAAGATCCATTGTTGCATATTGTGCTTACATGGGTAATTCCTTAGTTTCGAGGTCCTTCAAGAAACAGCCTGTTATCGCACGATCCAACACTGAGTCTGAGTATCGTACTCTAGCTCATACATTGGTGAAAGTTATCTAGTTGAAGCAATTGCTTGGAGAAATTGAGAACTAGAAACAATGGTCCTCTTGTCATTTGGTGTGACAACCTCAGTGCAAGTGCTCTTGCAACCAACCCCATTTTTCATGCCTATACAAAACACATCAAGATTGATGTGCACTTTGTTCGTGATCAAGTCATTCAAGGCAACTTAGAAATTCGTTATGTTCCATTAGCTGACCAAATTGTTGATTGTCGCACTCACAATTTGCCCATATTAGGTCCAAACTCGGGATAACATTGTTACCTTATCATTTGAGGGGGAATGTGAAGAAGGTGTCCATGAAGGCCCTAGATTGTCCATTACATAGAGAAGATAGTTCAAAATAATTTAAAATAGCATAATATTATTTTTTATTTAACTTTTATAATTACTTTGTACAAAATGTCTTTTCTGTCCTTTCCTAGGGCTTGCCTCTTTCTCCTTGTATAAGTTGAATATGTTATTCATTGATTTGACAAGTAACATAGAAATCAGTATATTGTGGTTGTTGTGTCTAAACTGTCCATCTTTGTTTTGCCTTGGAATTGGGTCATTTCAATATCATCTCCATTCGCGCGATTGTTGTTGATGGTATCGTTGTTGATGGTCATCTGAGATGGATTTCATGGGGGATGGTTGCGTTTGCAACAAAACGTAAATGGAGAGGAAGAGAGAAAAGAAACTAGAGCTCATATGTGTTTCTATTTTCCTTTTATTCTCTAGATAGAAATATGTGAAATAAAGGGAGTGAGAGAGCTAGCATTTCACTTAAATTTTAATCTTCCTTTTTTTTTTCAAAATTTTCAAATCAAAACCCCAAAAAACTAATTAATGTAAAATTAATCAATTGAAAATGAGTTTGAGATATATTTAAACTCTTAAATAGTTTGTTTAAAGAACAAAATCTAAAATTGAATGTCTCAATGTTTTAGATCGAATATTTGTCTTTTATTTATTTTTATTTCTTTTTATCTTTTTTTGTATTTCTATTGTTTAA
This sequence comes from Citrullus colocynthis, assembly GCA_031780015.1. Lineage (NCBI taxonomy): Eukaryota > Viridiplantae > Streptophyta > Magnoliopsida > Cucurbitales > Cucurbitaceae > Citrullus > Citrullus colocynthis. Next base: position 10,024,733 of record QLSR01000005.1, on the reverse strand, counting down.
ATTTCAATTTTTCTCTATTTTGTATTTTTACATTCAACTTAATTTTCTACCAAGTTTTGATAAATTTTAATTGAAAATTGATTTTGTTTATTTATATTAATGTTTTATCAAAGCTTTTTTTTCTTATTTTTTAATTATTTAATACAGTGTAAAGGAGGTGTATGCACAATTTTTTTGGACAAGAAAGAAAAGAAGTTTTGGAGAATAATAGAAAAGGAGGCATATATGAATTTTTTTGTTTATCTTTTAATTTTAAATTAATTTTTTAAATAATTAATTATTTATACTTAATGATAGTTAATCAAAGTTGTATAGATTGATTACATTGAAAAAATGTCATAATTTTTTTAAGACACAAAAGACCCTATTTTTTAAAAAAAAATTACTCCTAACATTTATTTTATTAAATAAAAACATACTTATATATTAATTTTAATGACAGTTTAAAACCTTTCATAGATCAATGACATTTAAAAATTGTCATAAATATTCGAAAAGTCAGAAATTTTCATTTTCTCCCGAAAAAAAAAACAAACATTCTTTTTGGCATTTATGACACTTTTGTCTTTCTCTTCCTTATTTTGACTTGACAAATGTGCCATGGAAACCACTTTTCTTGTAGTGATTGTTTACTTTAGCTTTTCTAGATAGGACAATAAGATAACAAGAATTTGGTGTCCAATAGTTGAATATATGTGAGTCATGTCTACATAATATTTAAAATCAAAATAAAATTAGATTTTTAACAACAATAGGATAATCATGAATGTTGATGGCAAAATCCGGCCAAGTGAACTCACCTAACTTTCATGTACCGCCAATGATAAATATATATTTTGGAGAAGAGGTTACCTACAAAACAATCAAAAGATAACACGTTGATGTGGTGATTGCCACAGACATTTTGATGCTTAAGTCAGCATTTTGTACAAAGGCCAAGGCAAGTAGTCTTTAGGAAGGAGTTGAGCTTACATTTAGGTATGCCTATGACCCCTTATTTATAGTGGGGTGGACTTTGATTTCCAAATCTCCAAAGAATTTGGGAGATAGGGTTTCAAATCCAAGTAGGATTAAGGAATGCAACTTTGGGTCGCTTAAGGGGGTTTGGATCATGGTTTAGGAGAAGCAAACCTTCAGGGATAGAAAACGACTCCCCTTGGCCTTTGCCTCCAAGGTCAAGATGGGCAAGTTGGGCCTTTTGGCCCAATGTCTTTCCTTTCTCTAGTTTTTTTTTTTACAACTTGTAGAAATACAAGTTACTGTATTCTTTATTTGGAGTCATTAGAGTAATATTGATGATAAACGCATGAGTTTAGCACTTGAATTATTTAATATGACTAACTCTGCGTCTACTATGTTTACAAAAGCATTTATCTTGAAAATTATGAGTTTTTATCTTTCTGAACGCAAAATAGAACTAAAAAAAAAGCCAAACATAATTTAAGTATAAAGGAAAGGATGCTGCCATAATCATTGAAGTCACAACGTTTGAAGATCAACGCGTCGACCACCATGCGTCGAGAAGAAAAAGTGAATTAGACGCTAACTATCATGTCAATATGCAAATGGACAACTGACTTTACTAGATCATGACAGATCCAATGAATCAAAGACACAAAGAAATGTAAGCAACAGGGCATGGAATTTAATGCAAAGGTGTCAGCTAATCATGAGATCACCTTTTTTTATGCCTATAAATAACCCATTGCACTTCATGTTCAAGACAGAGAGAAAAATACACAGCACAAATTCTCCCCCAACCTCCATAGTTACCCTCCATTTCAAGCTCTTTTATGAGAAGACTCTAAGAGTTTTTCACAGCCGCCTCTCAGAGAGTGAGAATCCATCCCTTGAACAAATCATGTCTAGGATAGTCACCATCTCAAGCCTCCAAGAAGCAAGATATTGCCATTGGCGGCTTGACAACTTTTATTTCCATTTCTTCAACATATTTACCTTTCTTTCTTGTATTATGTTAATGACATTCGAGAGATTTGTTTATTTTCTTAATACAAGTTTGATTAACATTAGTCCTTCATATATTCTCATCTTTAACACTTTACACCATGAATGTTGAATGACTAATGGGTTAAGCGTATAAAGTTAGCATTTCCAAGTTTTAGTAAGTATGCTTTCATCTTGATTAAATGAATACTTCAAACTTGCCTAAATCTGTCGAACAAATAGGTTTAAGTAAGTAATCATTTCCTTGAGAGAGTATGTGATTAATTTTAGACATTTAACAAGAAAAGAATTGGCTCTAGAGATAAAGTTCAACTTCTGCCTGAAGAACTTATCATGCGTCTTAGAGATAAGATTAATGTGGTGTTCTTAATATCGAGTTTGGTAGCATGAAAAATTATTTAGGAAACTGCTAACCGAGTTATCTTAACTTTACTTTTCTTATGGTTCCATTGAAAAGCGCTTGAAAAGTGTTTTTTATTCTCTTAAATTAAGGGAGTTTATATTAGATTTCACTTGTTTGCTAGTGGTTTTCAGGTCAATATAAAGAAAACAAGAATCGAAAGCCAAAGGAACCAAACCGAGCCAAAATCAAGAGAAAAAGAGAAAAGAATCACAAAATTCTCAAAAACAGGGCAGCGCCGCGTCGCCAGCTCCGCGGTGTCACGGTGCATTTTCCCAAGAGCATTAGCCAAGCAAGCGTAGCAGCACTACACGGCGTTGCGGCTCGACACTGAAAGTAGGATTTAATGACGCACAGAGCCGCGGCACCATCTCACAGCGCCGCGATGTCAGCTTTCCTTTTTTGAAAAATCTACAATTTTGGAAAAAATTTGGACGGCCAAGTCTAAATTGAAAGGTTTCCAGCAACTCTAGGGCATAGAGAACAATACAATACAGAGCCTAAAAGAGTGAGTTGGCTGCAAGGAAGATAGAAGAGAGTTTGAGAGAGAGTTGGTGTCATTTGAGCTCCTGAAGTGAAGACTAAGGACATCTTCGCAGTTCCTCCTCCATAATAAAAGGGAACTACCTCAATTATGTTTGAGAACTCCCCTTATTCAGGTGAACCCCCACAACGATAATAAGAATAACTCCCAATAAACAAATTTTATAGACAACCCCAAGAAAGCTATACAGAATTGGCTTGGAAAGAATTGATCAAAGATCAAGAAGAAAGGAGAACTTGTTCCTAACTTTAAGATTTCGAACTCTCCACAATCTAATTGATCAAACCTAGATTGAAAGTTCTAAACATGCATTCTATACACAATAATACAAAGAAAGCATAAAGCTTGAGACATAAAACTCTATGGAGATTTCATTCAAATTCAAAGTTGTGTTCAAAAATGTGGAAATTTTAGCCCTATTTAAACTAATTGAAAAGCTACCATGAAAGGTCACAACCTTTCACCAAATTGTGTCTAAATTCATCTACACCCTTTCAACTACCCTAATAAATATAAATACATGAAATTAAATTGGATACATAGGACATTAAATATGTGGATGAATCTGGATTTTTAAATTCATGATGACTCTTGAGTGTCCAAATGACTCTTGGAGCTTCAAAAGTTGCAACTCTTCATCATTTGTTGAATGCTTAGCTTGGAAGCAACCATTTAATCCTTCTTGAAGACTTTTAGCTCTAGTTTTTATCATTGGTCCTTGTGGTATAATGATTGCTTCATGATTGGGTTGACTTGGAAAGTTCTCTATTTGATTTTCAGCATGAGGTTCATTTGAGCTAGGTTGAGCTTGTTGAGCTTCATTTTCCTTTTCACTTGAACTAGTTTGAGCTTGTTGAGCCTTATTTTTCTCTTGGTTGGTCAGCTTCTTTATTAGTTTCCAGCAACCCTAGGGCATAGAAAACAACATAATACATAGCTTAAAAGAGTGAATTGGTTGCAAGGAAGAGAGAAGAGAGTTTGAGAGAGAGTTGGTGCCATTTGAGTTCCCGACGTGAAGACTAAGGACATCTTGACGGTTTCTTCTCCATCAAGAGGTTCTTTGCAATAGAGTTTTTCTTTCTTTACACCCTTTCTATGCTGAAATTGGTTTTGAACATGTTGCCTAAAGCAATGAGTGGCTAGAATCTTTAGTTTTAGGGTATTGATGATTTGTTTATGAAGTTATGTTGATATTGTAGGCTCTTCATGGTTTTGTTGTAATGAATATGCTTTTCATTGTTATTGTGCTTAACTCTTGTTGATTGGCCATGATTGAATGTTAGATTAGATGTATGATTGAAGTAATTGTATGTGTAATGGGATCTATAACAATGAATTATTGTTAATCTATCATGCGAATAGTTAGGTTAACAATGAAAGTTGCTAAAGAGTACTCCTAATGCCATGTAACTTATATTGGTTTCAAGATGTTAGTAATCAATTAGGTTGCATGCGAAAAGGTTATTTTTTTATAGAAAATAACCCAAATTTATGTTTCTAGACTTAAGCATATGAATTTCAATAAAATCTATGAATTCTAGAATGTTGCATAATGAATTAAACAATGGTTCAATACTCTAGAACTCTCTTTGACTCTTTTATTCCAAATTTACTTGCTTTCCTTATTAGTTTTTCTTAAAACACAACTTGAAGTCGAATCTTCAAATAAAATTAATTCAATTCTAGAATAGCTAAGTAATCTAAACCTTCACAATTGAATCTTCAATGGAATGATATTCGGAACTTAACCGTTTTATATTATAACTTGACCCATACACTTGCAGTAACATGAAAAGTGCGCATCATCCATCTCCATCCTCAATGCATGCTAGCTGAACATAGTTTGTACTTGACAAATTCATCCATTTCCATCCGCATCATCATTCCACTTGTTTATCCATCAATTCTTTATGTATAAAATTAGTTTTAGAGAATTCATTCATAAACATATCGATAAATTTGTACAAATCAATGCACCAACTAAAGAATATTCTCAACGCATAATTATTACCTATCCTTGTTTTTTACCCTGGACTCTCCAGGAAAACCTATTCAAACTTGCACTTAAGTTTTTATAAGAAAACTTGCATCTAAATGTATACATCTTTTGAGATTTCAATACGGCATTAGACCAATAAGAACATAACGTATCATACACACTTTGAACGCAACATGTTTCCTCCATCGGCCCATTAGTTTGATTCTTGCACTCCTCTTGTTTGTCATTGTTTCAAATTTACCCTTAATAACTTATCTCCCTGAGCTTCTGATTCTTGGTCTAAAAGTGACCCATAAAATTAGCCCATGCTCCCTAGTTAAGAATTTAAGGACAAAATTAATGAGTTTATTTTTTATGGGTCCTGCTTGGGAGTATTGTTTACCTAATAGCCTTAGCCCAAGACTATGTACACCTTAGAGTTTTGGGCTACCATATTTAATTTTGAAGGACAATTTCTTAAAAACTTTACTTGGAAATGTGAAAAGCACCTAAAAAGTGCTTTCTTGGGCTTAGAATTTATTTAGTTTTATTGCTCAAAATGAGTTCTTCGATATTTTTACGTTTAATTGTAGGAAATCGAGCATTTGGACTAGAACAGACTAAATTTAGTGTAAAATAACCAAAATACCCTTAAGAATGGTCAAACTTTGACCTAGGAAAAGAAGAGATGAGAAAATAGGTCAAAAAGTGTGAAAAAAAGGCGGAAAGAAGCAAGCATGGCGCATTATGCTCGACGCTTAAACCTGAAAGGTTAAAATAAGGGAGCATCGCGATGCTACGATCTTTTGTGTGCAGACAAATCAGTGTAACGTTGCAACGCTACTTACTAGCGTCGTGGCGCTACAACTTTTTTTCTACAAATATGAAGTTTCATCAATCTGTTGAGGAGGTTGTTATAGGGTTTTCATAGGAGTCGTCCAGGCTTCCACCAGGAGTCCAATTCTAGGCAAAGGCGACATCTTGGAGCTTTCAAGGGAGTGCAAATTTGAAGAGATTGTTGTAGTGTAATTCTGGATTCAAGGATGTTAGTCAATAACTCAACTTGCACCTTTTTTCCTTTTTATTTTTTTTTTTCTTTGAGTTTGGTTGCACTATGAATGTCTATATTGGTACTGTTGCCATGAGTAACAATCCTTAGAGTTTGATGTAGTTTTTGGATTGTAAGACTTTGTTGGTTGTTTTTTAATTTATTGAATGCATTAACTATTTTGGTATGCTTATATTTATTGCTTTCAAACAATTGGCCATTGTTTGAATGATTTTAAATTTGATGACTTGTTTGGGAGAGAGGGCTAGATTGGAATTAGCATGTTAAACTGTTAATCAAATATGCATGTAAATTATAAGAGATCAATAGAGATCAATAATAGAGGAACTCAGCGTTGCGGCTAATTAATTGATTACATGATAATGAGTTGATATTTAAGCGTTAGAAAGGGTTGAGCTCGATAAAGGATACCTAGACAAAAGACTCTTAGGTTTGTCATTAGCATAAAATTAATTCGAGGTCTAAACAATTGACCTAGTTAATCAATTAATCAAATCATCACCCTAGGACGTGTCTTTGTTTGGTTTTTCCCCAATGTCCATCTTTAATTTTCTTTCTAGGATTAGTTTATATTAGTTTTCGTCACAATATGGGTTCTCTAAATAAAATTTGAAGAATCTCTATGTAGCTAAAAGTTAACCAAACCTATTTCCTAGAGGACAATACTCAGCCTTGGCCATTTTAAACTATATTATTACTCTACGCGTGCACTTGCACGTATCTTAAGGCTTACCAAGCTCGTCAACTGGTTTTGGACTTTCCTTATCTCAAAAGCTCTGGGATTCTTAATTCCCAAATTATCCATGCAACCCCTTTAGGGCTGATTTTGGACTTTCCTTGGTTTACAGGCTCCGAGATTTTTAATTCTCAGATTATCCAAGGACTAAACCCATCAAGCCCTTTGGGGCTAATTTTAGGCTTTCCTTGGCTTACGGGTTCTAAAATTCTCAATTCCCAGATTATCCAGGGAATGACCTCATCAAGCCCTCTAGAACTGATTATAGGCTTTCCTTGGTTTATGGGCTTCGAGTCAATTCCCAGATTATCCAGGAAATAACCCCATCAAGCCCCTTGGGGCTAATTTTGGGATTTCCTTAGTTTACAGGCTCTAGGATTCTCAATTCTCAAATTATCCAGGGAATTACCCCATCAATCCCCCTCAAGCTGGTTAGGCTTTCATTGGTTTAATTCTACATATCTTCGATGGAGATGGTGCTTAGAAATGATTTTGCCTCTGTTTGAAGGCCATAGGCCAACTTGAGTCTCATTTTTTAACTACTTTGAAACTTTGTACCATGGCTTGAGAATCACAAAATCAACTCTCTAGAGAATGGTTTCACCTCGGCCTCGGGATCATAGGCCAACTCGAGCCTCAATTTCACGAACCTCAAACCAAATCGAGAATGTATACCTTTAGTAAGTTCTAGGCTAAACCGTCATAGGTTAATTTGACTTGGCACCTCGAGGTCGGCCTCAACCTCGAAGTTAAAGGCCAGGCCACTCCGCTCAGGCACCTAAGCCTCATATCACTCTCTATTTCAATTTTCCCAAAAACATTACCAAATGTCTTGACCGATTTTAGGTTTTGTAGAATAATGGTTTTATCTCGGCCTCGGGGTCATAAGCTGACCTAGGCGTCATTTTATTAATGAAATCAATTGTTTGTTCTATCTTAACTTATCCCATTGCTCTCTCTCTCTCTCTCTCTCTCTCTCTCTCTCTCTCTCTCTCTCTCTCTCTCTCTCTCTCTCTCTCTCTCTCTCTCTCTCTCTCTCTCTCTCTCTCTCTCTCTCTCTCTCTCTCTCTCTCTCTCTCTCTCTCTCTCTCTCTCTCTCTCTCTCTCTCTCTCTCTCTCTCTCTCTCTCTCTCTCTCTCTCTCTCTCTCTCTCTCTCTCTCTCTCTCTCTCTCTCTCTCTCTCTCTCTCTCTCTCTCTCTCTCTCTCTCTCTCTCTCTCTCTCTCTCTCTCTCTCTCTCTCTCTCTCTCTCTCTCTCTCTCTCTCTCTCTCTCTCTCTCTCTCTCTCTCTCTCTCTCTCTCTCTCTCTCTCTCTCTCTCTCTCTCTCTCTCTCTCTCTCTCTCTCTCTCTCTCTCTCTCTCTCTCTCTCTCTCTCTCTCTCTCTCTCTCTCTCTCTCTCTCTCTCTCTCTCTCTCTCTCTCTCTCTCTCTCTCTCTCTCTCTCTCTCTCTCTCTCTCTCTCTACCTTCTTCATTCTTTTTAAGAAAATCTAACATTTCATGCGGTTTTAGGCTAAATTGTCCTAGGGCAAAGTTCCGCAAGGTTAGCCTTAACCTTAGATTTTAAGGTCGTGCCATACTACTTGGACACCAAGATCCTCCCATCACCTCTTATTCCAGTTTTTCCTCTAAGGTCTCCTTATATGTATGCATCCTTTTTAACTTCATCATCCTTTTTAACTTCACCTCATGATGAAAGTGGGCTCAAATCGAATTAAAAGATTGTTTTTTAAGGAACTTAGGATCAAATTTTTGGTGGGCAAAGAGGCTTTGTCACCATGAGGTTGGCCTCAACCTCGAAATTCAAAGTCAGGCCATACCACTCAGGCATGGGCCTCACATCGCACTCTAACTTAATTTTGGAAATCATTACTAGTCACATTTTGACTCATCTAATCCCTTCTTTCTATGAGAGGCATCATAACTTACCTTGAATTTTGAAAAAAAAACATTGAAAAATGGCTCTGTTACCACGAGGTTGACCTCACCCTCGAACCCAGAATCTGAGGTCGAGCTATACCCCTTAAGCGTGAGCCTCATAGTGCAAGTGAATAGGACAAAAGGGTTCCGCTACCACAAGGTCAGCCTTAGACTTAGAATCCGAAGCCAGACCATACCACTCGGGCATGAGCCTCATAATGCATGTGAATGGAGCAAAAGGGCTCAATTACCACAAGGTTGGCATCAGCCTAGGACCTAGAATTCGAGGTCAGGCTATATCACTCAGGCGTGAGCCTCATAATGCACTTTCATTTTAGTTTATGTCGTATCTTACCTAAGGGAATGGGCAGAATGTGAACCATAAGCAACAAACATAGAGCCATAAAGAATTCTTGGGAGAATTCTTTTTCTTTCACATTTTAGGTCTTATTTGGCCACCCATCATCTACCACTTTGCTAGGCAATGAAATTATCTTCCTCTTCCGCCTACTCAAGATAGGATTTTGCTTGAAATTTACTTTTGCGTAGAGAAAGTTTTCTTTTGGTTATTAATTTTGAGAACAAGTAAAATATTGTAAGAAAAATCCTCTTTTCTGCCTTAATGAGCTTAATTGTAAAGAAAAATTTGTAGGTTGGCCTTGACTTCTTTTTGTAGCTGTTGTTTTTCTTCAAGTAACTTCCGCAAGTCTATTTCTAATGTACCTTTGGTCTGCTGCTGGATCCCTCAGTTCGACTTCGATTTTAATGTGTGCTCTTGTGCTAGGGTACAGTAAAATTCCTATGATTAAATTTGCAATTTGGTAATTCTATTCCTTTAAACTAGATCGTTGACTGAGGTTACATCTTTATCTCTTTACTTTCATGCATTTATCTCTCTGCCTTTCATTTTTCTTACCATACCGAACCTCTTATTACTTCGAGAGTTGACTTGTGAGAAACTATCATTAAATTCCCTATAGTTCGACTTGATTTTATGCTAAAAACTACAAATACTTAGTCTTAAATCAATATATAAATTTCATTTCACGGTTGCAGGCTTCAACAACCTTTGACACACCAAATTTTATTGTTTTCTTTCATGTGCGAGTGTCACCACCACCTATGGACCCGTAAACAAGTACATTTTTAGGGAAGGTTTTTTTGTTCCACTAACTATTTCTTTATGTGATCTTTGATTAGAGATACATTAGGGACAATGTATCAATTCAAGTTAGAAGTGGAAGTGTGTTTGTTAAGTCCTCGAACACCTAAACTCAAACTTTGTTATTGTTGAGCTTGAACTGTATGATAAATTAATTGCATGTTCAGATAAATTGGTTGCATGTTCAGTGATTATGAAAATTTGTGATAGATCTTTTATTCATGTGCATGCATGCATATGACTTTGAGTCAAATTAAAAAAAAAAAAAAAATCTCTAATTCCCATATATTTATTGAGCACATAATCCTAAATGTTTGTTGCCACCGCAAAAGGTACCATTAAATAGAGAGTTATCTAATATGATAGATGTAATGCTACAACAAGGAAAACTAAAAAATATATATATTCTCTACATAAAGTTTGAGCTCAAATTTACCATTGAGCACATGTAAACCATGTGACATCTTTTTGTCAAGGTTTGACAACTTTATCCTTCATTTTAAGTTTAGGATTGTAGAAAAGTAAGTAAGGAGGAGGACTAAGTGTTGTCTTCTACGATGTCGTTAAAATCTCCAAATGCCCATATCTGGCAGAAATTGCAATATCCTACGGTGAAAAAAACTCAAATTTGTGGCCGTTGGATGATGTCTATTGAGACGTGGCAACAGTAAAGCTAGATCCGAAAAATATTCCATGTTATATTCTGATTTTATTATTGAAGGAATCTTCTATGTACGGGAGATGCCAGTCACTGTTGTAATAGAAAAAGATCTTTCTAGCACTGGGGCCACACTCGCTTCTTGGCGCGTATATTTCACCGCTAAATAACGACCCTTGGTTTTTCATTTCTTTAAAAATAAATGACAAATTAGAAAATAAACAATTGCAAACTCCACTCGTGTCCTTTGGAAGCAAAATTTCTAAACTCCATTAAAATTATTTTAAATAACAAAACTACATAAAATATTTACAGATAATATCAAAATTTATCTGCGATAAATTGTAATAGACTGTGATATACTACTATTTGTATTTAAAACAGACAATAGTCTATTGTGATTTATCTCCGATAGACAATGAAATTTTGCTATATTTATAAATATTTTGATTTATTTTACCATGTTTGAAAGTATCTCTACATTATACAAATTTTGAAGTTTATTATTCTGTTTTTAATATTTTAAAACTATAAATTCAGTTTTTGAATTTTTGATATCTACAAAAAAAAACTTATGAATCTACCATGAAAGTTTAGGATCCATTACATTACTCATTCATTTTTAAATTTTTAAATTTATTAAAGATCTATTATTAGACATAGAATACAAAGTTTAGGAATTGATTGAATACAAATTTGTAAACTTAGAATCTTACTCGATATTTTTAATAATTGAAGAACCAAGTAGACACAAATTTAAAAGTTAGCCTCCATTTGGTACATTTTATTTTTTGTTTTTGTTTTTTAAAATTAAGCATATTTCTTTTCCATTTCTTATATTGAATCTTTCCTAAGTACAATAGTTGAATTCTTTGCCAAATTCCAAAAACAAAAGCAAGTTTTTAAAAGCTATTTTTGTTTTCAAATTTTAGCTTGGTTTTTTAAACCATTCGTAAAAAGCAGATAATACGAAGGAATAAATTTGAAGATAGGAGTAGTGTGTATAGGTTTAATTTTAAAACACAAAAAACGAAATGATTACGATTCGGGGCCTAGGTATTAAGCTTGTATTTTAACCCACATAAATCATAACGTAAGAATAATTATATAATTATATAATTATTTTGTGCATCTAACATAAATATGCATGGAAATTGCCGTTAAACTCAAAATTTTAAGTTGATGAGTTGACTTTATGGAGGATCGAAGTCAAATTGAGAACAAAAATGAAATTATAAAATAATAATTGACCCTAAATTGATCTAGCTACAATACAATAGATACAATGAGGTCTAGACTCAAAATTTAAAAGTTAAAACTTAAATCAGATTTGATTTGTTTTTTTTTTTTTTTAACTTGTTTAATTTTATGTTTTGAGTGTATTTAAAGTTTGAGTTTGATATTCCAAATGTAGAAGAAAAAAAAAATGGTGAATGTATAGTATTGTTTTTAAACAATACGTGAGGTAGAAGAATTGGATCTCTAAACTTGAAATCGATAGTAAGGGGAAACACATGTTCCCCTTAAATTATTTAATAATAGTTGAGATTTAACTTAATATCTATTTAATAACTAAAAAAATTCATATGGTTTATGAATATGTTATCAAATACAATTTTCAACAAATTGTTTAAATCGATGAGTTCTACTTTTGAAAGTATACCACAACTCTATTCTTCATGATGAAATCTTTTGTTATTAAATCATTAGTCAATGAGTTCAATCTACGATAGCCATCTACTTACGAATTAATATCCTTCTTTGACACTTAAATGTTGTAGGGTCAGGCAGATTGTTTTGTGAAATTAGTCGATGTACATATAACATGCCGCAAGCACTCATATATATATATATATATATTCAAATGCATTTGTAGGACCTAGTAAAATTTGAGTGAAAGGGGAAGTTTTTGCCGTTAGGTCGATTTAGATGCAAAAAATAAAAAAAACAAAAGTTTGAATACTACTTTGTTCCTTCTACTTTCAATTTTGGTTCATTTGGTATTTGTAATTTTAGAATGCTCATTTTGGTCTCCATACTTTCAAATTTGGTTCATTCTAACTCGTATACTTTCAACATGTTCATTTTGCTTCTAGTACTTGTAACTTTTGTTTATTTTAGTCCCTATACTTTTTTTAAAAAAAAAACTTTGGTTTATTTTAGTCCTATACTTTTAAAAAATTAATCATTTTCCCCTAAAAAATGAAATGAAAATGAAAAAGAAGGATCTAAATGGTAACTTTCTAGAAGTCCAAGAATCAAAATGGATATTTTGAAAGTATAATGACCAAAATGAACCAAATACAAATATTAAAGTAATATTTAAACAAAAGTTTATAAGAAAATTAAGAGATTTAAAAGATTTTTATTTATTTATATTTTATACATACAGTACTATAATATATATATATATATATATATATATATATATATATATATATATTCTTTTATAGTATCTTAGTCAATTGGTCTACATTTATGTAAGTATTAATATTGTATATATTGAGGTGATAATGTTTAATTACATATATAAGGCTTTTTTCAAATATAGCAAAAGTAACCAAAATATTTATAAATATAGTAAAATTTTATTGTCTATCACATATAAACAGTGTATTTTGCTATTAATTGTAAATATTTTCAACTGTTTTTTCATTTAAAATAATTTTCCATATATATATATAAATAAATAATTCATTATAATTACTCTTTTGAATTATTTAGTTTGAATAAACTAATTATATTTGGTCATAAAATAATTCTATTGTATTTATTGAAGTGATAATGTTCGATTACGTAAGTTAATAATTCATTATATTTAACTTCTGAATTATTTGGTTTGAATAAACTAATTGTATCTGTCAAAACAAAATATATAATTCATATACTTAATTAACCTTCCACTAATAGATTTTATTAGTACGTACATGCACATGTTATAAACCTTAAAAATATAATTTCTTTTATAAATATTGATATGTGATTTTATTATATATTGAATTTTTTTATGTGCTACAGTTCATTTAATCAATATGATCTTATCTTTCTGTATAGGATTGCTAATACTTCTAAGCAAATTCATTAAATAAAATTTTGAATAACGTATTGAACCTTTTGATATTGATTCACAAAACTTTTTTCTCGAGTTTTTTTTTTTTTTA